>OY747721.1:47294342-47409342 GCA_963556495.2 Valencia hispanica | reverse complement strand
CGGATGTCAAAAAGTGGGCGTATCTCAAGAACGGAAGCTCGTACGGTCAAACGGATGGAAGAAATCGAAAGCCAGACCCGTGGTACCGGGGGGTAGACGCTGGTCCCATGTCTCTATCACATTCAGATCAAAAGTTATAGCACTTCAAAGTTTGGTCAGGGGGGGGTACCACGACCTTATAAACCCCATATACCTATCTACATGTATGAAAAGTCCATTCCTGTCAAAATTCCATTCCTATCAGCAGTCCCTTCCTGTCAAAAGTCCATTTCTATGCAAAAACTCCATTCCTATGCAAATCCCATGCCTGTCAAAATTCCATTCCTATGCAAACTCCCTTCCTATCAGCAGTCCATTACTATGCAATGTCCATTTCTATGCAAAGTCCATTCCTATGCAAAGTCCATTCTTATACAAAGTCCCCTCCTATGCAAAGTCCATTCTCATACACAGTCACCCATCTATTCTATCTATGCCTTGCCCTGATGCTTTTTACTAAACCTAAGGTCCGTGGGGGGGCACTCAAACTCGCTTCCTATATGGACACAGAAGGATCACCATGAATCTCGCTTCCTATCTGGACACAGAAGCATCACAGACACCCTCTCTGGGCACGTTTGGAACCTGCGTGCCATCCCGCATTGATAGATAGGTCACACGGCCATGTTACCAGACATCGAAAAACAATGTTGAGTCTGGGAAGTCGCTCCGAATCATGCCATGTCGGGTGTCTACCAACCCGGCACGAGGCCCTGATTACAAATATCCAAGATCTGGCTCCATCAAACACTCCTATCTTCCATTTTGACCTTTTCGTTCGATCCTTTTTGGCCATTTTTGGAGTATCTCGGGAACCGTAAGTGCTATCGACACGGGGTCTTCGCCAGCGAGTCCGCCACCCCACAAAACCCCAGTGTAGACACTGGTTTCGTCCTCCTATCACTTTTACTTTTTGACTTATCGGAACTTTATTCGATCCTCAGGTGGTGTTCATCCCTTAACCTAACCCTAACCCTAACCCTACCCTAACCCTAACCCTACCCTTACCCTACCCTAACCCTAACCCTAACCCTTACCCTACCCTACCCTACCCTACCCTACCCTAACCCTAACCCTAACCCTAACCCTACCCTTACCCTAACCCTACCCTAACCCTTACCCTACCCCTAACCCTTACCCTAACCCTAACCCTTACCCTAACCCTACCCTTACCCTTACCCTTACCCTAACCCTAACCCTTACCCCTACCCCTACCCCTACCCTAACCCTTACCCTTACCCTACCCTACCCTTACCCTACCCTTACCCTAACCCTAACCCTAACCCTAACCCTAACCCTAACCCTAACCCTTACCCTAACCCTAACCCTAACCCCTAACCCTACCCTAACCCCTAACCCTACCCTACCCTAACCCTAACCCTAACCCTACCCCTACCCTTACCCTAACCCTTACCCTACCCTTCCTATGCAAAAGTCCATTCCTATCAACAGTCCCTTCCTATGTAAAGTCCATTCCTGTTACAGGTCACTCATTTATTTTGATTATGCCTTGCCCTGATGCTTTTTACTAAACCTAAGGTCCGTGGAATATGTGCTTGACTTAGGATTAGGGAAAAAAGTCAGGGAAAGGCATGAAATTGAAGAAAGCGCCAACTAGTGGATGTCAAAATCTGAAAAAATCACTCAAGAAAAGTATACCAATCGACTCCAAATGGTCTGAAACGTGCTCATAACTACTTTTTGGACGAACGATATCGGACTCCGACACTTAGTGAATTTTCGACATCTCCCAGTCCCATAGAAACCAATGGGGCGACTTTGACGACTCGTAACTCCCGAACCGTACGTCGTAGAGACTTGCAACCAAGATCCGTCTGCCATAATTCGACCGTTCTGAGCAAGCCTGAAGTGTCCCCATGTCTCTACGACCTTCCGTTCTCGAGATACAGACCACCGGATGTCAAAAAGTGGGCGTATCTCAAGAACGGAAGCTCGTACGGTCAAACGGATGGAAGAAATCGAAAGCCAGACCCGTGGTACCGGGGGGTAGACGCTGGTCCCATGTCTCTATCACATTCAGATCAAAAGTTATAGCACTTCAAAGTTTGGTCAGGGGGGGGTACCACGACCTTATAAACCCCATATACCTATCTACATGTATGAAAAGTCCATTCCTGTCAAAATTCCATTCCTATCAGCAGTCCCTTCCTGTCAAAAGTCCATTTCTATGCAAAAACTCCATTCCTATGCAAATCCCATGCCTGTCAAAATTCCATTCCTATGCAAACTCCCTTCCTATCAGCAGTCCATTACTATGCAATGTCCATTTCTATGCAAAGTCCATTCCTATGCAAAGTCCATTCTTATACAAAGTCCCCTCCTATGCAAAGTCCATTCTCATACACAGTCACCCATCTATTCTATCTATGCCTTGCCCTGATGCTTTTTACTAAACCTAAGGTCCGTGGGGGGGCACTCAAACTCGCTTCCTATATGGACACAGAAGGATCACCATGAATCTCGCTTCCTATCTGGACACAGAAGCATCACAGACACCCTCTCTGGGCACGTTTGGAACCTGCGTGCCATCCCGCATTGATAGATAGGTCACACGGCCATGTTACCAGACATCGAAAAACAATGTTGAGTCTGGGAAGTCGCTCCGAATCATGCCATGTCGGGTGTCTACCAACCCGGCACGAGGCCCTGATTACAAATATCCAAGATCTGGCTCCATCAAACACTCCTATCTTCCATTTTGACCTTTTCGTTCGATCCTTTTTGGCCATTTTTGGAGTATCTCGGGAACCGTAAGTGCTATCGACACGGGGTCTTCGCCAGCGAGTCCGCCACCCCACAAAACCCCAGTGTAGACACTGGTTTCGTCCTCCTATCACTTTTACTTTTTGACTTATCGGAACTTTATTCGATCCTCAGGTGGTGTTCATCCCTTAACCTAACCCTAACCCTAACCCTAACCCTAACCCTAACCCTAACCCTTACCCTAACCCTAACCCTAACCCCTAACCCTACCCTAACCCCTAACCCTACCCTACCCTAACCCTAACCCTAACCCTACCCCTACCCTTACCCTAACCCTTACCCTACCCTTCCTATGCAAAAGTCCATTCCTATCAACAGTCCCTTCCTATGTAAAGTCCATTCCTGTTACAGGTCACTCATTTATTTTGATTATGCCTTGCCCTGATGCTTTTTACTAAACCTAAGGTCCGTGGAATATGTGCTTGACTTAGGATTAGGGAAAAAAGTCAGGGAAAGGCATGAAATTGAAGAAAGCGCCAACTAGTGGATGTCAAAATCTGAAAAAATCACTCAAGAAAAGTATACCAATCGACTCCAAATGGTCTGAAACGTGCTCATAACTACTTTTTGGACGAACGATATCGGACTCCGACACTTAGTGAATTTTCGACATCTCCCAGTCCCATAGAAACCAATGGGGCGACTTTGACGACTCGTAACTCCCGAACCGTACGTCGTAGAGACTTGCAACCAAGATCCGTCTGCCATAATTCGACCGTTCTGAGCAAGCCTGAAGTGTCCCCATGTCTCTACGACCTTCCGTTCTCGAGATACAGACCACCGGATGTCAAAAAGTGGGCGTATCTCAAGAACGGAAGCTCGTACGGTCAAACGGATGGAAGAAATCGAAAGCCAGACCCGTGGTACCGGGGGGTAGACGCTGGTCCCATGTCTCTATCACATTCAGATCAAAAGTTATAGCACTTCAAAGTTTGGTCAGGGGGGGGTACCACGACCTTATAAACCCCATATACCTATCTACATGTATGAAAAGTCCATTCCTGTCAAAATTCCATTCCTATCAGCAGTCCCTTCCTGTCAAAAGTCCATTTCTATGCAAAAACTCCATTCCTATGCAAATCCCATGCCTGTCAAAATTCCATTCCTATGCAAACTCCCTTCCTATCAGCAGTCCATTACTATGCAATGTCCATTTCTATGCAAAGTCCATTCCTATGCAAAGTCCATTCTTATACAAAGTCCCCTCCTATGCAAAGTCCATTCTCATACACAGTCACCCATCTATTCTATCTATGCCTTGCCCTGATGCTTTTTACTAAACCTAAGGTCCGTGGGGGGGCACTCAAACTCGCTTCCTATATGGACACAGAAGGATCACCATGAATCTCGCTTCCTATCTGGACACAGAAGCATCACAGACACCCTCTCTGGGCACGTTTGGAACCTGCGTGCCATCCCGCATTGATAGATAGGTCACACGGCCATGTTACCAGACATCGAAAAACAATGTTGAGTCTGGGAAGTCGCTCCGAATCATGCCATGTCGGGTGTCTACCAACCCGGCACGAGGCCCTGATTACAAATATCCAAGATCTGGCTCCATCAAACACTCCTATCTTCCATTTTGACCTTTTCGTTCGATCCTTTTTGGCCATTTTTGGAGTATCTCGGGAACCGTAAGTGCTATCGACACGGGGTCTTCGCCAGCGAGTCCGCCACCCCACAAAACCCCAGTGTAGACACTGGTTTCGTCCTCCTATCACTTTTACTTTTTGACTTATCGGAACTTTATTCGATCCTCAGGTGGTGTTCATCCCTTAACCTAACCCTAACCCTAACCCTAACCCTAACCCTAACCCTTACCCTAACCCTAACCCTAACCCCTAACCCTACCCTAACCCCTAACCCTACCCTACCCTAACCCTAACCCTAACCCTACCCCTACCCTTACCCTAACCCTTACCCTACCCTTCCTATGCAAAAGTCCATTCCTATCAACAGTCCCTTCCTATGTAAAGTCCATTCCTGTTACAGGTCACTCATTTATTTTGATTATGCCTTGCCCTGATGCTTTTTACTAAACCTAAGGTCCGTGGAATATGTGCTTGACTTAGGATTAGGGAAAAAAGTCAGGGAAAGGCATGAAATTGAAGAAAGCGCCAACTAGTGGATGTCAAAATCTGAAAAAATCACTCAAGAAAAGTATACCAATCGACTCCAAATGGTCTGAAACGTGCTCATAACTACTTTTTGGACGAACGATATCGGACTCCGACACTTAGTGAATTTTCGACATCTCCCAGTCCCATAGAAACCAATGGGGCGACTTTGACGACTCGTAACTCCCGAACCGTACGTCGTAGAGACTTGCAACCAAGATCCGTCTGCCATAATTCGACCGTTCTGAGCAAGCCTGAAGTGTCCCCATGTCTCTACGACCTTCCGTTCTCGAGATACAGACCACCGGATGTCAAAAAGTGGGCGTATCTCAAGAACGGAAGCTCGTACGGTCAAACGGATGGAAGAAATCGAAAGCCAGACCCGTGGTACCGGGGGGTAGACGCTGGTCCCATGTCTCTATCACATTCAGATCAAAAGTTATAGCACTTCAAAGTTTGGTCAGGGGGGGGTACCACGACCTTATAAACCCCATATACCTATCTACATGTATGAAAAGTCCATTCCTGTCAAAATTCCATTCCTATCAGCAGTCCCTTCCTGTCAAAAGTCCATTTCTATGCAAAAACTCCATTCCTATGCAAATCCCATGCCTGTCAAAATTCCATTCCTATGCAAACTCCCTTCCTATCAGCAGTCCATTACTATGCAATGTCCATTTCTATGCAAAGTCCATTCCTATGCAAAGTCCATTCTTATACAAAGTCCCCTCCTATGCAAAGTCCATTCTCATACACAGTCACCCATCTATTCTATCTATGCCTTGCCCTGATGCTTTTTACTAAACCTAAGGTCCGTGGGGGGGCACTCAAACTCGCTTCCTATATGGACACAGAAGGATCACCATGAATCTCGCTTCCTATCTGGACACAGAAGCATCACAGACACCCTCTCTGGGCACGTTTGGAACCTGCGTGCCATCCCGCATTGATAGATAGGTCACACGGCCATGTTACCAGACATCGAAAAACAATGTTGAGTCTGGGAAGTCGCTCCGAATCATGCCATGTCGGGTGTCTACCAACCCGGCACGAGGCCCTGATTACAAATATCCAAGATCTGGCTCCATCAAACACTCCTATCTTCCATTTTGACCTTTTCGTTCGATCCTTTTTGGCCATTTTTGGAGTATCTCGGGAACCGTAAGTGCTATCGACACGGGGTCTTCGCCAGCGAGTCCGCCACCCCACAAAACCCCAGTGTAGACACTGGTTTCGTCCTCCTATCACTTTTACTTTTTGACTTATCGGAACTTTATTCGATCCTCAGGTGGTGTTCATCCCTTAACCTAACCCTAACCCTAACCCTACCCTAACCCTAACCCTAACCCTAACCCTAACCCTAACCCTTACCCTAACCCTACCCTAACCCCTAACCCTACCCTACCCTAACCCTAACCCTAACCCTACCCCTACCCTTACCCTAACCCTTACCCTACCCTTCCTATGCAAAAGTCCATTCCTATCAACAGTCCCTTCCTATGTAAAGTCCATTCCTGTTACAGGTCACTCATTTATTTTGATTATGCCTTGCCCTGATGCTTTTTACTAAACCTAAGGTCCGTGGAATATGTGCTTGACTTAGGATTAGGGAAAAAAGTCAGGGAAAGGCATGAAATTGAAGAAAGCGCCAACTAGTGGATGTCAAAATCTGAAAAAATCACTCAAGAAAAGTATACCAATCGACTCCAAATGGTCTGAAACGTGCTCATAACTACTTTTTGGACGAACGATATCGGACTCCGACACTTAGTGAATTTTCGACATCTCCCAGTCCCATAGAAACCAATGGGGCGACTTTGACGACTCGTAACTCCCGAACCGTACGTCGTAGAGACTTGCAACCAAGATCCGTCTGCCATAATTCGACCGTTCTGAGCAAGCCTGAAGTGTCCCCATGTCTCTACGACCTTCCGTTCTCGAGATACAGACCACCGGATGTCAAAAAGTGGGCGTATCTCAAGAACGGAAGCTCGTACGGTCAAACGGATGGAAGAAATCGAAAGCCAGACCCGTGGTACCGGGGGGTAGACGCTGGTCCCATGTCTCTATCACATTCAGATCAAAAGTTATAGCACTTCAAAGTTTGGTCAGGGGGGGGTACCACGACCTTATAAACCCCATATACCTATCTACATGTATGAAAAGTCCATTCCTGTCAAAATTCCATTCCTATCAGCAGTCCCTTCCTGTCAAAAGTCCATTTCTATGCAAAAACTCCATTCCTATGCAAATCCCATGCCTGTCAAAATTCCATTCCTATGCAAACTCCCTTCCTATCAGCAGTCCATTACTATGCAATGTCCATTTCTATGCAAAGTCCATTCCTATGCAAAGTCCATTCTTATACAAAGTCCCCTCCTATGCAAAGTCCATTCTCATACACAGTCACCCATCTATTCTATCTATGCCTTGCCCTGATGCTTTTTACTAAACCTAAGGTCCGTGGGGGGGCACTCAAACTCGCTTCCTATATGGACACAGAAGGATCACCATGAATCTCGCTTCCTATCTGGACACAGAAGCATCACAGACACCCTCTCTGGGCACGTTTGGAACCTGCGTGCCATCCCGCATTGATAGATAGGTCACACGGCCATGTTACCAGACATCAAAAAACAATGTTGAGTCTGGGAAGTCGCTCCGAATCATGCCATGTCGGGTGTCTACCAACCCGGCACGAGGCCCTGATTACAAATATCCAAGATCTGGCTCCATCAAACACTCCTATCTTCCATTTTGACCTTTTCGTTCGATCCTTTTTGGCCATTTTTGGAGTATCTCGGGAACCGTAAGTGCTATCGACACGGGGTCTTCGCCAGCGAGTCCGCCACCCCACAAAACCCCAGTGTAGACACTGGTTTCGTCCTCCTATCACTTTTACTTTTTGACTTATCGGAACTTTATTCGATCCTCAGGTGGTGTTCATCCCTTAACCTTACCCTAACCCTAACCCTTACCCTACCCTACCCCCCCCCTAACCCTAACCCTAACCCTAACCCTAACCCTAACCCCTAACCCTAACCCTTACCCTACCCTACCCCCCCCCTAACCCTAACCCTACCCTAACCCTAACCCATATAACCCGACCCTTCTGAACACGCCTGACGTGGTCCCGTGTCTCTACGACCTTCCGTTCCGGAGATACTGTCAAAAAGTGGGCGTGGCCATCCACGGGAAGGTCGTACGGTCAAACGGACGTCAGAAATCGAAAGCCAGACCAAGTAAATGGGGGGGTAGAGCTTGGTCCCATGTCTCTAGCACCTTCCTATCAGGATGCTCGACGGCCACCGACGACCCCCAGACCCCATGGAAAACCCCATTCACATGAAAAATCCATTCCTATGCAAATCTCCATTCAAATACAAAGTCCTTTCACATGGAAGACTCCATTCCTGTCAAAAGTCCATTCCTGTCCAAATTCCCTTCTTATACAAAGTCCATTCCTGTCAAAAAGTCCATTCTTATGCAAAGTCCATTCCTATCAGCAGTCCCTTCCTGTGTAAAGTCCCTTCCTATGCAAAAGTCCATTCCTATCAACAGTCCCTTCCTATGTAAAGTCCATTCCTGTTACAGGTCACTCATTTATTTTGATTATGCCTTGCCCTGATGCTTTTTACTAAACCTAAGGTCCGTGGAATATGTGCTTGACTTAGGATTAGGGAAAAAAGTCAGGGAAAGGCATGAAATTGAAGAAAGCGCCAACTAGTGGATGTCAAAATCTGAAAAAATGACTCAAGAAAAGTATACCAATCGACTCCAAATGGTCTGAAACGTGCTCATAACTACTTTTTGGACGAACGATATCGGACTCCGACACTTAGTGAATTTTCGACATCTCCCAGTCCCATAGAAACCAATGGGGCGACTTTGACGACTCGTAACTCCCGAACCGTACGTCGTAGAGACTTGCAACCAAGATCCGTCTGCCATAATTCGACCGTTCTGAGCAAGCCTGAAGTGTCCCCATGTCTCTACGACCTTCCGTTCTCGAGATACAGACCACCGGATGTCAAAAAGTGGGCGTATCTCAAGAACGGAAGCTCGTACGGTCAAACGGATGGAAGAAATCGAAAGCCAGACCCGTGGTACCGGGGGGTAGACGCTGGTCCCATGTCTCTATCACATTCAGATCAAAAGTTATAGCACTTCAAAGTTTGGTCAGGGGGGGGTACCACGACCTTATAAACCCCATATACCTATCTACATGTATGAAAAGTCCATTCCTGTCAAAATTCCATTCCTATCAGCAGTCCCTTCCTGTCAAAAGTCCATTTCTATGCAAAAACTCCATTCCTATGCAAATCCCATGCCTGTCAAAATTCCATTCCTATGCAAACTCCCTTCCTATCAGCAGTCCATTACTATGCAATGTCCATTTCTATGCAAAGTCCATTCCTATGCAAAGTCCATTCTTATACAAAGTCCCCTCCTATGCAAAGTCCATTCTCATACACAGTCACCCATCTATTCTATCTATGCCTTGCCCTGATGCTTTTTACTAAACCTAAGGTCCGTGGGGGGGCACTCAAACTCGCTTCCTATATGGACACAGAAGGATCACCATGAATCTCGCTTCCTATCTGGACACAGAAGCATCACAGACACCCTCTCTGGGCACGTTTGGAACCTGCGTGCCATCCCGCATTGATAGATAGGTCACACGGCCATGTTACCAGACATCGAAAAACAATGTTGAGTCTGGGAAGTCGCTCCGAATCATGCCATGTCGGGTGTCTACCAACCCGGCACGAGGCCCTGATTACAAATATCCAAGATCTGGCTCCATCAAACACTCCTATCTTCCATTTTGACCTTTTCGTTCGATCCTTTTTGGCCATTTTTGGAGTATCTCGGGAACCGTAAGTGCTATCGACACGGGGTCTTCGCCAGCGAGTCCGCCACCCCACAAAACCCCAGTGTAGACACTGGTTTCGTCCTCCTATCACTTTTAGTTTTTGACTTATCGGAACTTTATTCGATCCTCAGGTGGTGTTCATCCCTTAACCTTACCCTAACCCTTACCCTACCCTACCCTAACCCTTACCCTAACCCTAACCCTACCCTAACCCCTTACCCTAACCCTACCCTTACCCTAACCCTAACCCTAACCCTAACCCTAACCCTACCCTACCCTAACCCCTAACCCTAACCCCTAACCCTAACCCTACCCTACCCTACCCTTACTCAAACTCGCTTCCTATATGGACACAGAAGGATCACCATGAATCTCGCTTCCTATCTGGACACAGAAGCATCACAGACACCCTCTCTGGGCACGTTTGGAACCTGCGTGCCATCCCGCATTGATAGATAGGTCACACGGCCATGTTACCAGACATCGAAAAACAATGTTGAGTCTGGGAAGTCGCTCCGAATCATGCCATGTCGGGTGTCTACCAACCCGGCACGAGGCCCTGATTACAAATATCCAAGATCTGGCTCCATCAAACACTCCTATCTTCCATTTTGACCTTTTCGTTCGATCCTTTTTGGCCATTTTTGGAGTATCTCGGGAACCGTAAGTGCTATCGACACGGGGTCTTCGCCAGCGAGTCCGCCACCCCACAAAACCCCAGTGTAGACACTGGTTTCGTCCTCCTATCACTTTTAGTTTTTGACTTATCGGAACTTTATTCGATCCTCAGGTGGTGTTCATCCCTTAACCTAACCCTAACCCTTACCCTACCCTAACCCCTTACCCTTACCCTAACCCTAACCCTAACCCTAACCCTTACCCTAACCCTAACCCTACCCTACCCTAACCCTAACCCTAACCCTACCCCTACCCTTACCCTAACCCTTACCCTACCCTTCCTATGCAAAAGTCCATTCCTATCAACAGTCCCTTCCTATGTAAAGTCCATTCCTGTTACAGGTCACTCATTTATTTTGATTATGCCTTGCCCTGATGCTTTTTACTAAACCTAAGGTCCGTGGAATATGTGCTTGACTTAGGATTAGGGAAAAAAGTCAGGGAAAGGCATGAAATTGAAGAAAGCGCCAACTAGTGGATGTCAAAATCTGAAAAAATCACTCAAGAAAAGTATACCAATCGACTCCAAATGGTCTGAAACGTGCTCATAACTACTTTTTGGACGAACGATATCGGACTCCGACACTTAGTGAATTTTCGACATCTCCCAGTCCCATAGAAACCAATGGGGCGACTTTGACGACTCGTAACTCCCGAACCGTACGTCGTAGAGACTTGCAACCAAGATCCGTCTGCCATAATTCGACCATTCTGAGCAAGCCTGAAGTGTCCCCATGTCTCTACGACCTTCCGTTCTCGAGATACAGACCACCGGATGTCAAAAAGTGGGCGTATCTCAAGAACGGAAGCTCGTACGGTCAAACGGATGGAAGAAATCGAAAGCCAGACCCGTGGTACCGGGGGGTAGACGCTGGTCCCATGTCTCTATCACATTCAGATCAAAAGTTATAGCACTTCAAAGTTTGGTCAGGGGGGGGTACCACGACCTTATAAACCCCATATACCTATCTACATGTATGAAAAGTCCATTCCTGTCAAAATTCCATTCCTATCAGCAGTCCCTTCCTGTCAAAAGTCCATTTCTATGCAAAAACTCCATTCCTATGCAAATCCCATGCCTGTCAAAATTCCATTCCTATGCAAACTCCCTTCCTATCAGCAGTCCATTACTATGCAATGTCCATTTCTATGCAAAGTCCATTCCTATGCAAAGTCCATTCTTATACAAAGTCCCCTCCTATGCAAAGTCCATTCTCATACACAGTCACCCATCTATTCTATCTATGCCTTGCCCTGATGCTTTTTACTAAACCTAAGGTCCGTGGGGGGGCACTCAAACTCGCTTCCTATATGGACACAGAAGGATCACCATGAATCTCGCTTCCTATCTGGACACAGAAGCATCACAGACACCCTCTCTGGGCACGTTTGGAACCTGCGTGCCATCCCGCATTGATAGATAGGTCACACGGCCATGTTACCAGACATCGAAAAACAATGTTGAGTCTGGGAAGTCGCTCCGAATCATGCCATGTCGGGTGTCTACCAACCCGGCACGAGGCCCTGATTACAAATATCCAAGATCTGGCTCCATCAAACACTCCTATCTTCCATTTTGACCTTTTCGTTCGATCCTTTTTGGCCATTTTTGGAGTATCTCGGGAACCGTAAGTGCTATCGACACGGGGTCTTCGCCAGCGAGTCCGCCACCCCACAAAACCCCAGTGTAGACACTGGTTTCGTCCTCCTATCACTTTTAGTTTTTGACTTATCGGAACTTTATTCGATCCTCAGGTGGTGTTCATCCCTTAACCTAACCCTAACCCTAACCCTAACCCTAACCCTAACCCTAACCCTACCCTAACCCTTACCCTAACCCTAACCCCTACCCTAACCCTAACCCTACCCCCTACCCTTACAGGTCACTCATTTATTTTGATTATGCCTTGCCCTGATGCTTTTTACTAAACCTAAGGTCCGTGGAATATGTGCTTGACTTAGGATTAGGGAAAAAAGTCAGGGAAAGGCATGAAATTGAAGAAAGCGCCAACTAGTGGATGTCAAAATCTGAAAAAATCACTCAAGAAAAGTATACCAATCGACTCCAAATGGTCTGAAACGTGCTCATAACTACTTTTTGGACGAACGATATCGGACTCCGACACTTAGTGAATTTTCGACATCTCCCAGTCCCATAGAAACCAATGGGGCGACTTTGACGACTCGTAACTCCCGAACCGTACGTCGTAGAGACTTGCAACCAAGATCCGTCTGCCATAATTCGACCGTTCTGAGCAAGCCTGAAGTGTCCCCATGTCTCTACGACCTTCCGTTCTCGAGATACAGACCACCGGATGTCAAAAAGTGGGCGTATCTCAGAACCGGAAGGTCAGACGGTGAAAAGGACGTCAGAAATCGAAAGCCAGACCCGTGGTACCGGGGGGTAGACGCTGGTCCCATGTCTCTATCATGTTCCTATCAAAAGTTACAGGACTTCAAAGTTTGCTCTGGGGGGGTACCACCACCTTATAAACCCCATATACCTATCTACATGTATGAAAAGTCCATTCCTGTCCAAATTCCATTCCTATCAGCAGTCCCTTCCTGTCAAAAGTCCATTTCTATGCAAAAACTCCATTCCTATGCAAATTCCATGCCTGTCAAAATTCCATTCCTATGCAAACTCCATTCCTATCAGCAGTCCATTACTATGCAATGTCCATTTCTATGCAAAGTCCATTCCTATGCAAAGTCCATTCTTATACAAAGTCCCTTCCTATGCAAAGTCCATTCTCATACACAGTCACCCATCTATTCTATCTATGCCTTGCCCTGATGCTTTTTACTAAACCTAAGGTCCGTGGGGGGGCACTCAAACTCGCTTCCTATATGGACACAGAAGGATCACCATGAATCTCGCTTCCTATCTGGACACAGAAGCATCACAGACACCCTCTCTGGGCACGTTTGGAACCTGCGTGCCATCCCGCATTGATAGATAGGTCACACGGCCATGTTACCAGACATCGAAAAACAATGTTGAGTCTGGGAAGTCGCTCCGAATCATGCCATGTCGGGTGTCTACCAACCCGGCACGAGGCCCTGATTACAAATATCCAAGATCTGGCTCCATCAAACACTCCTATCTTCCATTTTGACCTTTTCGTTCGATCCTTTTTGGCCATTTTTGGAGTATCTCGGGAACCGTAAGTGCTATCGACACGGGGTCTTCGCCAGCGAGTCCGCCACCCCACAAAACCCCAGTGTAGACACTGGTTTCGTCCTCCTATCACTTTTACTTTTTGACTTATCGGAACTTTATTCGATCCTCAGGTGGTGTTCATCCCTTAACCCTAACCCTACCCTAACCCTACCCTTACCCTACCCTAACCCTTACCCTAACCCTACCCTAACCCTAACCCTAACCCTAACCCTAACCCTTTTAAGGGGGGAATTCTATCCCTATGCCCTTATCTTAACCACTATCCCGTTTAGCCCTAACCCTAACCCTAATCTTGGAAGAAAAATTTAAACCACTTTTCTTTTTTAGCCCTAACCCTGATATTTTACCCTAAACCTAACTTTATTCCCTTTAGTCCCCACCCTAATCAACCCTAAATTTAACAATAGTCTGATTTAATAGATTATAGAGTAAAAAATTAAATCCAGGGTTGATTGGGTTCAAAGGGCAATTAATGGGTTAATAAATTAGATAAATGGCTTCAAAAATCCTGGCGGATTCCTTAACTAAGGTTAAAAACGGCCAAGAAACTGTACAATTCATGATAAAAATAATACAAACAATTTTTAAAAAAAATCCAATTCACGAGTTCATAAATTTGTTAAAAAGTGTTAAACAATATAAGAAGACTACTTAAATATGGGTAAAAATGGTTAAGAAATAGTGCAATTCATCATAACAGTAAAAAAATCCTATTGGCGAACAACCATTACAAAGGACGAAAAACACGTTAAAAAAACGGTTACCGAACACTATATAAAGGCCAGCTCAAGAAGGGAGCTCATTTCTCTCTTGATTTTCGTAGAGCACATCTCTTGACTGCAAGCCATTCTTAGCCAGCCGCAGAGAGTTTTCAGTGTGCCTTGACCTGATGAAGACCACATAAGGTCGAAACGTTGTTTTTATGGCACACCTTCTTTAGTTGTTTAAAAAGTTTTGGATTTGATTTAATTTTTTTTGACTTAATAAAAATTTAAAAACGAGAACGTTTTGGGCATTTTTTGAAAGAGAATTTTTCCTTTCCAAGTTGGAAAGCGCTTTCTTTTTCTTTTTTTAAAAAAAACATACATTTCTTTTTCATCCCATCATGATGGACGATGGATGGACGGTGGTGCGCTACGGCCGAAGGCGCCAGCGCAACCGCCAGCAAGTTTGGGAGGGGTACAGGGGGCCCGACAGGGGAATGGACCGTGCATGTTCCTTTTCCTCCGGGAGAAGGGTTCAGTTCCCTCCCCCTAACCGGCCAGCGCCTCCCCCTAGGGCTTCCCAGTACACCCGTCCCCGCGGTCGCACTTATGCAGCAGCAGTCCGGCAGGGTTACCAACGACCAGCCCGGAGAGGGGATTCTCCGCGGAATAGGAATGATGGTGTCCGACGGGAAGCTGCAGACCCTGCTTTTGGACTACTGATTCGGAAAGTGCACGGGATTATTAAGACGGTGCACCATCTTCAGAACGTGACTCTGAGGCCAAACAGACCAGAGCCTAAGATGATAACCAAAATGGTGGACATTCTTTCTGACATGATTAAACCAGCATATCCAAGGCAGCACACCATGGATATGATTGTTGGAAATGCGAGGAACTGGGGCCAGATGACTCTCCAGATTTTGATGGAACACTATGAGGAGAGTTTGGAGACATTTTTGGCTGAGCTCTCCACTCTTGACACTCGGGGTTGGAAGGAGGCCTTTGAAGTGGCTGCTCGCTGGGCTAGAAGGAACCTGCGCAGGATTACGCAGAGTGTTATTGACCACGCAGAGGCCCTTATTATGGCCAGGATTGAAGGTGATGTGGTCCACGTTCTGGAACGACAAGTTGGTGTTTCCTCTACCCAGGACCAAGGAACATACACTGGAGGGGTTGGAGTCCAGGCGGTCCAGCCACAGTCCCCGATAGTGATTCAATCACAGAACCGACGGGTGCCAACTAGATGTTCAGTGGCTACCATGACAGATGATGTGGTTCAAGGAAGAACTCTTGCAACAAGCCCTTCTACAGGGTGGATGGGTCCTGCTCTAGAACAGAGGGAGTTCCAAAGAGGGACCGGAAGACCTAGGGAGGTCTTCCCACCTGAGAACACACACCATCTAGACGGACGGTTGGAGTACTCTGAAGATGAGGACATCCTGAGAGCCCCAGTCCGTTCAGACTCGATGGTTGCTTTGGAGAGAGTGTTTGACGACCTGCAGGCGGTGGAGGAAAGAGGGGAGGAGGTGACACTAGAGGATGAGAGGTTTCAGGATGATCTCGAGATTGTTGAACAACAGGGACAATCTTCCCAGTCCTTGGTACAGGATGACCAGGATTATCATCAAGAAGAACAGGATGATGAGGACGTCTTTGACCAATCGTTCGAGGACTTGGTTGAACAGGAGCTACCCAGGTTCCAGGTGCATCGGCACCAGAACACCTCAAGGAAGATGGTGGATTGGGATTGGGTTGCTAACCGCAAGTGGATCTTTTTGGGTGACTCAAACCTAAGCAGTTTTCCGGAATTTTCTAATAAAGACCTGCAAGTGGAGAGTTTCCCGGGGGCAGACTTCCGTCACGCGGAGAACCTCTTAAAGAAGACAGTGCCACCACAAGATCTGGTGGTGGAGAAGTTGGTCTTATCTTTTGGAATCAACAGTAAATCCAACAAACCAAGGGAGACTACTGTTAAGACTTTGCAGGCAGCAGTCAGGGCAGCGAGAAATCGCTTCCCTTTTGCGGATATATGGGTTCCTATGATAAACTTTTCTGAGAACTTGTCCACTGAGGAGAAGGGGAATCTTGAAGTACTGAACGATTACATCTTGAGGAACAGACTGTATATTCCCCTTTTGCCTGATGATGTTTTTCAGACGGAGGATGACAACATTCATTGGACAGAGGAAACAGGTAAAGCAATGTTTGAACATTGGGTGTCCTTTTTAAACTGCGATACCCCCTGAGCCTGGAACAGCATGGGGGCGATAGCTCATTATCCGTAAGTCAAGCTCAAGATGTAGTTGTTTTAGCAAAGAATTTTACACTCTCAAGAGCTCAAGGTGAACTATTGAGTAAAGGTTTGTACTTTATCCCAGCTTTGGATATTGGCAAGGGACAAAAAATCAGATTGGAATTGGATATACAAAATTACCATAGAAAAATTAAATTAGCCTCTTATTTTAAGGACTCTCACAAAAAGGAGAAACCACCTTTTGTAGGGCCTTCAAATTGGACACCAAAACTACAGGACTTACCACCTGAAATTTCTACATTAATTAGTACGGATTTGGACAAATTTAAAAGGTACTACAAATTTGTTAGAGAAAAGGTTAATATTTCAATGGCAGAGGTTAAAGCATTGCGAGAGTTACAAAATATGAGACACATAGTTATAAAACCAGCAGATAAGGGATCAGCAATTGTTATTCTCAGTCGGGAACAATACATTTTGGAGGTAGAACGACAATTGGGAGATTCTACTTATTACCAGAAATTAGAGAAACCAATTTATTTGGAGACAATTCCAATGGTGGAAAGTATTCTAAATTTATTAAAGTCTAAAAAATTCATAACTTCTAAACAACACAAATATTTGTTGGGAGATTCAAAGCCCAGAGAAAGGTTATTTTACATATTGCCAAAGATCCATAAAGATCCGGAAAAATGGACTGTCCCATATGAGGTCCCTCCAGGGAGGCCTATTGTTTCTGATTGTTCGAGTGAGACTTACCGTACAGCCGAATTTTTGGATTTTTATTTGAACCCTTTATCTGTGAGACACCCTGCATATGTGAAAGATACGTACCATTTTGTGGATGTGGTTAAGAATTTGAGGATTTCTGATGACTTTTACTTTTTTTCAATGGATGTGGATAATTTGTATACCAACATTCCTATTCAGGCAGGAATTGCTGCGGTTAAAAAGATTTTTCAAAGATTTCCAGACCCCAAACGGCCTGATGAGGAATTGCTTAGATTGCTGGAAATCAATCTCACACGGAATGATTTCATGTTCAATAACCAGTATTATTTGCAAATTAAGGGAACGGCGATGGGCAAGAAATTTGCACCTGCCTATGCCAATATATTTATGGCAGATTGGGAAGAGGAGGTTCTCTCCAAATGTAGACAGAGACCAGCCCATTATCTAAGATATTTGGACGACATTTGGGGAATTTGGATGGGATCCGAATTGGAATTTGAAGAGTTTGTCCAAACTTTAAATGTACATGATCCGTCAATTCAATTGAAATTTGAAATAAATAAACAATCAATTGATTTCCTGGACACCACAGTGTTCAAAGGACCAGATTTCATTAAAAACCATAAATTAGATATTAAAGTATTCTTTAAAAACACGGATACACACGCACTATTACAAAAGGAGAGTTTTCATCCTAAACACACATTTCGTGGGATTGTGAAGTCGCAGCTTCTTAGATTTAGACGCATTTGTACAAGAACAATTGATTTTAGGAATGCGGTTAAGACCCTGTTCAAGGCATTGAGTAAAAGAGGATATGGTCGGACTTTCTTGAGAAAGTGTTTGAGGACTTTTCACATTGAAGGAAACAAAGTTGAGAAGGATTTAATCCCGCTCATTACTACATTTTCTTCTAATGGTACATTTTTTAATAAACACATTAAAACAAATTATGATAAAATACTTGGCCAGACAGGGATGATCCCAAACTCTACTGTCATTTCGGCATATCGGAGAAATAAAAATTTATCAGATTTTTTGGTACGGGCAAAGCTTCCACGTTTACATTTGGGCAAGCCGCAGAGAATTGAGTATCATTTTATAAAATTGAAATTCATCAGGAATGCTCGGGACAAGAGTATCATTGAAATTAAACAGAATTTTACATTCAGGACAAGAAACTGTGTTTATGTTATTATGTGTTGTAAATGTGGAATTAAGTATGTTGGTGAGACCAGAAATGATCTGTCCACTCGATTGTATCAACATAGATGTAACATTAAGAATAAGAAAGAAGTGGACACGCTTTTGGTTCGACATTTTTTGAAACACGGCTTGGAATCACTAAGAATGGCTGGCTTACAAACAGGGATTAATTGGACGGATGGGGAAAGGAAAAAATGGGAGAGGGTTTGGATATACTTATTGGGAACCAAACAACCATTTGGCTTAAATTTGAAATGGAATTAAGTTTCGGGTTGTTGCCTTACCCTAAATTCAAATCCTGATTCTAATCCTATCTTGATCCCAAATCTGGTCCTTTTTCTATTCCTAATCCTAAAAAAAATTTTAAGGGGGGAATTCTATCCCTATGCCCTTATCTTAACCACTATCCCGTTTAGCCCTAACCCTAACCCTAATCTTGGAAGAAAAATTTAAACCACTTTTCTTTTTTAGCCCTAACCCTGATATTTTACCCTAAACCTAACTTTATTCCCTTTAGTCCCCACCCTAATCAACCCTAAATTTAACAATAGTCTGATTTAATAGATTATAGAGTAAAAAATTAAATCCAGGGTTGATTGGGTTCAAAGGGCAATTAATGGGTTAATAAATTAGATAAATGGCTTCAAAAATCCTGGCGGATTCCTTAACTAAGGTTAAAAACGGCCAAGAAACTGTACAATTCATGATAAAAATAATACAAACAATTTTTAAAAAATCCAATTCACGAGTTCATAAATTTGTTAAAAAGTGTTAAACAATATAAGAAGACTACTTAAATATGGGTAAAAATGGTTAAGAAATAGTGCAATTCATCATAACAGTAAAAAAATCCTATTGGCGAACAACCATTACAAAGGACGAAAAACACGTTAAAAAAACGGTTACCGAACACTATATAAAGGCCAGCTCAAGAAGGGAGCTCATTTCTCTCTTGATTTTCGTAGAGCACATCTCTTGACTGCAAGCCATTCTTAGCCAGCCGCAGAGAGTTTTCAGTGTGCCTTGACCTGATGAAGACCACATAAGGTCGAAACGTTGTTTTTATGGCACACCTTCTTTAGTTGTTTAAAAAGTTTTGGATTTGATTTAATTTTTTTTGACTTAATAAAAATTTAAAAACGAGAACGTTTTGGGCATTTTTTGAAAGAGAATTTTTCCTTTCCAAGTTGGAAAGCGCTTTCTTTTTCTTTTTTTAAAAAAAACATACATTTCTTTTTCATCCCATCATGATGGACGATGGATGGACGGTGGTGCGCTACGGCCGAAGGCGCCAGCGCAACCGCCAGCAAGTTTGGGAGGGGTACAGGGGGCCCGACAGGGGAATGGACCGTGCATGTTCCTTTTCCTCCGGGAGAAGGGTTCAGTTCCCTCCCCCTAACCCCTAACCCTAGTCATTTTTATTTTTTAGTTGATGTGGGACAGTGTAGCGAACGGTGTGCTAGGCCCGTGCACCATGGTTCTTTCCTGAACCTTTTTTCCCCAAACCTAACCAGCCAGTGCCAGCCTCTCAGTAGTTGGGCTGTCCCCATCCCTTTCATTGGTTTCCTTGGTTGCTTGTTTCCTTCCCTGGTGTTCTTTCCTAGCCCCAACCGGACTCTTTTCCCTAAACCTAACCTCTCGTTTAAATTATTAAGTTAAAAATTTCATGATTTAATTTACAGTTAAAAACAGGTTAAAAACAACATTACACATTATATCAATTCATTTTCTTTAAAAACAGTCAAACCGGATGGATGTTGGAAAGCTCAGGGGGTGCCTAACAAAATTCATTGTTGCAGAGCAAGGGAAAAGGGTGAGTCACATTGAGGGCATGCACGTGGCCTGATGAAGTCCCAGAGAGAGACGAAACGCGTCGCCGAGGAGTGCATGGGGGGCAACCAAAGCCAAGAAGAGCATTCTTAAAGCTAAGTAAAGCTACAATTCCAATTAGTTGAATGTAGGGAAAGCGAAGGACCAGTCAGTCATTTTTATTTTTTAGTTGATGTGGGACAGTGTAGCGAACGGTGTGCTAGGCCCGTGCACCATGGTTCTTTCCTGAACCTTTTTTCCCCAAACCTAACCAGCCAGTGCCAGCCTCTCAGTAGTTGGGCTGTCCCCATCCCTTTCATTGGTTTCCTTGGTTGCTTGTTTCCTTCCCTGGTGTTCTTTCCTAGCCCCAACCGGACTCTTTTCCCTAAACCTAACCTCTCGTTTAAATTATTAAGTTAAAAATTTCATGATTTAATTTACAGTTAAAAACAGGTTAAAAACAACATTACACATTATATCAATTCATTTTCTTTAAAAACAGTCAAACCGGATGGATGTTGGAAAGCTCAGGGGGTGCCTAACAAAATTCATTGTTGCAGAGCAAGGGAAAAGGGTGAGTCACATTGAGGGCATGCACGTGGCCTGATGAAGTCCCAGAGAGAGACGAAACGCGTCGCCGAGGAGTGCATGGGGGGCAACCAAAGCCAAGAAGAGCATTCTTAAAGCTAAGTAAAGCTACAATTCCAATTAGTTGAATGTAGGGAAAGCGAAGGACCAGTCAGTCATTTTTATTTTTTAGTTGATGTGGGACAGTGTAGCGAACGGTGTGCTAGGCCCGTGCACCATGGTTCTTTCCTGAACCTTTTTTCCCCAAACCTAACCCCTAACCCCTAACCCTAACCCTTACCCTTTCGTCCTCCTATCACTTTTACTTTTTGACTTATCGGAACTTTATTCGATCCTCAGGTGGTGTTCATCCCTTAACCTTACCCTTACCCTTACCCTACCCTTACCCTACCCTTACCCTTACCCTAACCCCTAACCCTACCCTAACCCCTAACCCCTACCCTTACCCTATCCCTACCCTAGAAACATGCAAATACAATGTTTGGAGGTTGGCAAATAAAAGACCCTGGTGGGGTTATTCGTCCTGGGGAACATGGTCTCCAGTAATGTCATCTGAAGGGATTAATTATTTTGTATAGATCGTATTGTAAACATGTACTGACTGATTTCAATCTGATTGAATTGACTGTGTATTGTAACTGTCTGCTCACCCCTAGCATTAGCATCTCAAGTGTTGTTGTTAGGAGAGGTGTAGGTTAGGTTATTACTGGGAGGAGTAATAAAAGGAGGGAAATGATATGGACTTAAAAGGTTAGTCTCTTTGTTAACTGAGATACGTATTGTTATGCTGAACCAACATGTGAGAGCTCAGGGAGACTGTATCTTGGGTCACCGACATGTGAGATGTGTTACATGTGGACTGAAGGACGTCAGAACCACTCAATATCTGCACTCTGACCCAGGGAGACGGAGCTGCGTTCTACTATCAAGCTTATAGTTATTGTATTTTACTGAAGTCAGACATGTAGTCTATGGAGGAGGAGCTGTAGATTATGCAATTCTATATAGTAAACTGTTAGGGTGTGGGGAGCAGGCCAGTATCTGCAACACTTGTATGTGCTGAACTCCTTGTTGATCAACAAGCCGAATTAAAGCTCTTGAACTAAGAAGGAATTCTTTCTCATCCTTGTTAAATAATATTTCCATAATAGTATGTTCGGGTAATTTGTGTACGATTTAATCTTCTAACATCAACCTGCCAATGGACACCAGATGGAAATTAGCCAAATGCTAAAATCTGACACCTTTACCTGTAAATAGTTAACTTGCACTTTCCCTAATGTAGTTACAGGTGTAACTCGAAAATTTGAATATCATGCAAAAGTTCATTTATTTCAGTAATTCAACTTAAAAGGTGAAACTACTGAGATAGACTCATTACATGCAATACAACATATTTCGAGCCTTTGTTATAATTTTGATGATTGTGGCTTCCAGCTTATGAAAACCCCAAATTCAAAATCTCAGAAAATTGGAATATTGTGAAAAGGTTAAACATTTTAGATTCAGTGTCACAATCTAATCAGCTAATTAATCTGAAACACCTACAAAGGGTTCCTGAGCCTTTAAATCGTTTGTCTGGTTCAGTAGGAATCATAATCATAGGGAAGACTGCTGACCTGACAGTAGTGCATGAGGCCATCATTGAGACTCTCCATACGGATGGAAAATTTTTAAAAGGTAATTGCAAAAGAAGCACATTAATTTAAAGTCATGTGGAAGGGAAGTGTAGAAGAAAAAGGTGCACAAGCAGAAGGGATGAGTGCAGCCTGGAGAGGATTTTCAGGAAAAGGCCATTCAAAAATTCTGAGGACCTACACAAGGAGTGGACTGAGGCTGAAGTTTGTGCATCAAGAGCCACCACACACAGATGGATCCAGGACATGGGCTTCAAATGACCTATTCCTTTTGTCAAAAAGCTCCTGAACAACAAACGTCAGAAGATTCTTACCTGGGCTAAAGAAAAGTGTTGTATCTCATTTTGAAACCAAGGTCAGAGTCTGGAGGAATAATGGAGGCACACAGTCCAAGATGCTTGAAGTCCAGTGTGAAGTTTCCACAGTCTGTGTTGATGTGGGGAGCCATGTCATCAGCTGGTGTTGGTCCACTGCGCTTTATGCGCTTTATGAACTCCAGTCAATGCAGCCATCTACTAGGACATTTTGGAGTACTTCATGGTTCCTACTACAGACCAGGTTTATGGATATGCTGACTTACTTTTCCAGTAGGACTTGGGACCTGCCCACACTGCCAAAAGTACCGAAACCTGGTTCAATGACTGTGGGATTACTGTGCTTGATTGGCCAGCAAACTGGCCTGACCCCTACAGAGAATCTATGGGGCATTGCCAAGAAAAGGGCAAGGCAATTTTATTTGTAAAGCACACTTTCAACAAAGTAATTCAAGGGGCTTTATAGAAAGATTATACATGAGACGGAACAATGCAGAAGAGCTGAAGGCCACAATTAAAGCATCCTGGTCTTCCATAATACCCAAGCAGTGCCACAGGCTGATGGCGTCCATCCCACGCCGCATTGAGGCAGTCAATGCAAAAAGGGGCCCAAACCAAGTACTGAGTACATATGCATGATTTCTTTTCAGAGGTCCCAAATTTCTATATTTAAAATCCTTGTTTCATTGATTTTATATAATTTTGAAATTTTCTGAGATTTTGCTGAGTTTGACTTTTGCACGATATTCTCATGTTTAGAGTTTCACCTGTAATTGAATTTGAGTGGGGAAAGAAAAATAGGAGAAATTGAAAGTTTTGGAACCAAATAGGCCAGCTTGACGATCAAACCCTTCAGGGACAGGGCTGGAAAGACAACCTTACTTTGGTTCGAAGTAGCAAACAGCTTCCAGTGTCGGGTCTCAGCTTGGCAGACAAGGAAATCCCAGTACAAACCATTCTTGTTCCAAATGAAAGATCATAGTTGAGCCTGGTTCTGCTCTCTGGATTTGGAACTAGGTGACAGCATGGTATACAATGCAAACAGAAGCATTTATCACCACCATATCTGGCACAGTGAACAGGCTTGAAACAGTTTTGGTAAAGCTTGTATTTGGTGTGGCTCCTGTTAACTATTTCTATAGTTGTGTTGCTACAGGTTTAGCCACTGGATGACTTACCAAAGTCCTTCATTTATGCAACATTGTTGCCATTGACAGTTTCCCCCCCCCCCCCCCAATTTTATTATTGTAGACGATACAGCAGGTCTAGCGCTTTCCACTTAACACCTCAATGCTATCGCTTTGGACAACCTTTTACAACTGGTATATCATGAACTGAATTTAAATGTATTCCATTACAAATGGATACAATTGTACATATTGGACTGCACTTGATTCATTAAAACTGCATTTGGATGAACTTGGGTTTGATAGAATAGAAAGTGCCTTGAAACATAACCTGTGATTTCGAGGCATATAAATAAACCGAAGTGTTTTTTTTTTACTATTACTTTGTATTGAGAATCCATATTTGCCATCAAGTTAATTTTGTATTTATTGTCTTTGTTTCACAAAGGAGGCAGCTCCCCCACTTACATTTAGTGTGTATAGTATATAATGTACAGTTTTTTTTATCGTTATGGTCATGTAGTGCTAATCATGGCTTTAGCCAATACCCATTCTATATTTTTAGTTCCGTTTCCCAAACCCTGATCCTCTGGGCACACAGCCCTGCATTTTTTCGATGTTTCCCTGAATTAAAACTGGGGTCTGTAGCGTGACATCAAGGAGAGATTTTGAAATATTAACAGCAATAGTTCCTGCCCCGCTCAACCTTCCCTTCTGCGAAAGCAGAATAACTTTTACACTGTTCAGTTTCTTATCAGTAGGGATTGGTAACTTTGGTACTTGTTTTGGTAGCTCCATTGCAAAACTCAAACTGCTGCTTCTTCATTAGTGTGCTAAGCTGACTGTGGTGTGTCACCCTGTAGTGTACACTGGGTTGCATTCTCGTTGATTGACAGCTCCATCTACGCAATTCCATTGGTCAACGGTCCAGGCTTGTGTAAATAATTCGTTTTGCTATATGGGCCAGGGGAGAGACTTAAGGGAAACATGGGTCAGATAGTCAAAATTAACCATTTAAGTGACTTTTAAAACTTTACACTATGTATCCCTGCTTTAACACCTAATTCAGATGAGTGCAGTTCAACAAAAGTGTGTTAATCAGCCATCGATTAGAATCAAGTGTGCTGAAGCAGGAAAACATCAAAAAAAAAAAATGCAGGACAGTGTGCCTTAAGGGGCAAGGTTGAAAAACACAGTTTTAGCTAAACACATAATCAATGGACTTTCTGGTGTGCTTGGTGAATTCATGAGCCTCATTACGCTATTATGGAAGAGATGAAGGGGGGGGGGGGGCAGCCAAAACCTAACTAGGGCAGAAGTTACATTTAACTCCAATAGGTTAGTTGTGGGGATGGCTCCCCAGTATTTTCATAACAATTTTTTTTTTGTTTAGTACATGCTAAAAATGCTTACAGCTTTTGAGTGCATGCAAATTCCATGTAAAAGCTTGACTCAAACATAACCAGTCTTTGGTTATTTCATATAAGAAAAGAATACATTTGTGACTCAAGCAATAAAACTAACCAAGATAAGCTCAACAGTGTGACAAAATCTAAATATAGTGAATGTGTGGGAAGTTTATAGTCTACATTTGAATTGAACTAGAAAATGTGTTTGTTCAACAAAAAGGCTTCAGTACAATCAATTCGCTATAATACAAAAGGTAAATCTAACATAATCAACATTTGTCATTCAACACAGCTTGTAAACAAAGTCCAAGGACAGAAATTACAATTTCTGACATTAACAAATGTATTTAAGGCGTTTTACCTTATACAATGTATAAATTCAGACATGCTAAATTAAACAGTAGAATCCTCAACTTTTTCCTAAAGTTGAAAAACAAAAAAAGAAACCCCCCCCCCAAAAGAAATAGTTAACCATATCCACAACTGACTAATGAGAATATGGTTAAAAAAAATGTTTTAAGAACCCCCGAAACAAAATCAACACCAATTCTTCTACAGACAGAACAAGAGGATCCTGATACAGGCATTTTACTTATAAAAATAACTGATAGTACAGTTCAAACTTAACTTCACAGTATATTTCATGATGCTAGAAGACAAACTGTATTTTTCATTTTTCCTTTAAAAAAAAAAAAAAAAAAAAGGTCCACAACCGTGATAAAAAAATCTGATCTGAACGCCTTTGAAGAAAACAGGACAAAGAAACGTCGTTAAGAAAGAGAGAAAACTGAAACGTTTTAAAAAGGGAGTCTTAGGCGTCGAAAAAAAAAAGGACATAGTTGCAAAAAACAAAGAAAAGCAGAGAAATGTCCTCAAGTCTGTCCAGGGTTAACATGGAGGTATCGGTCAACAAACCCATGTTTGCACCACTGCATTTGTCTACTTAATTCAAACATCTCCCCCCTCTGTTAGTTTGACCACATTGTGGATTTGACAACAAAACAACAGGTAAAACAAACTAAAACCATTGCAGCTCTGCAGATATGGAGACATCTGAAACATGATGACTCCGTCTTTTTACACATTCTCCCTTTTGTTTCATTCTTACTTGAAGCATGTGGATAAGTGATTTATGTTAGAAAGTGTTTGAGTCCTGAGTTCCACTGAGCAGCAACTGAGATGTTTAAGCTCCTGGCTTGGTTTGTACTCAAATAACTATATATTATATTTTAGTCAAAAATGTTTAACAGGTGATTTTGTTTAACTGTAGGAGAATAATTGTTAATAAAGGAACACTGTTAAAAAATATGTTTTTGCACATTTAAAACAATAGTCTTGTAAAAAAGAAAAGAAAATAAAGGTTTTATTCCCAGTGAAGAAGCACCACTTCAAACCGTTTAGTGATATTCTTCTGCTGTTAACTGTTGTAGATGGGTGTAGAGGGGTCTGCAACGAGAAATAAATAAGGTGTCCTTACATGCATCAAAACAGTAGAACTCAACCTCCTGTAATGATTGGAACCATAGTTTGTTACTCACAGAGTCATTGCTTGAAGTCAGAGCATCCATGAAAGTCACCATTGGTTGGACCATTTCCTAAAAAGCAAGGCAAACTCAAGTCCAACTGATAAACATTAAAACACTCTTACTAGGGGTGTAAGGGTACATCCATCCGTATTTGGATTTTTCGGTACGACACAGAGGCCTAAAGTTTCCCCAAATGGAATCATAACTGCGTTGCACTTAATCCAGCAACACATACTACTCTGTAGACAAACAGCGCAGCCCAGCTTCCTGCTACCAGACATGACCAGTGACTTAATTGAGAGCAGGAGCTTGTACACCCGTTGTCAAGTTTGGGAACATTTCGGCTTCCCAGGGTTACATAACGCGTTTTCATGTGATAACAATAACAAAAGTTCATTTCAATACTTGGTTATATACCTTTCAGGTTAAACGTTTCCTGTAGGTCTTCACCAGGTTTTCACACACTGTTGCTGGTATTTTGGCCCATTCCTCCATGCAGATCTCTAGAGCTGGGATGTTTTGGGGCTGTTGCTGGGCAACACAGACTTTCAACTCCCTCCAAAGATTTTCTATGGGGTTGAGATCTGGAGACTGGCTAGGCCACTCCAGGACCTTAAAATGCTTCTTATGAAGCCACTCCTTCGTTACCCGGGCAATATGTTTGGGATCATTGTCATGGTGACAGATCCAGCCATGTTTCATCTTCAATGCCCTTGCTGATGGAAGGAGGTTCTCACTCAAAATCTCATGATACATGGCCCCATTCATCCTTTCCTTTACACGGATCAGTCGTCCTGGTCCCTTTGCAGAAAAGCAGCCCAAAAGCATGATGTTTCCACCCCCATGCATCAAAGTAGGTATGGTGTTCTTTGGGTGCAACTCCGCATTCTTTCTCCTCCAAACATGACAAGTAGAATTTTTACCAAAAGGTTCTATTTTGGTTTTATCTGGCCATATGACATTCTCCCAATCCTGTTCTGGATCATCCAAATGCTCTCAAGCAAACTTCAGACGGGCCTGGACATGTACTAGCTTAAGCAGGGGGACCCGTCTGGCACTGCAGGAGTCCCTGGTGGCATAGTGTGTTACTAATGGTAGCATTTGTTACTTTGGTCCAAGCTCACTGCAGGTCATTCACTAGGTTCCCCCTAATGGTTCTGAGATTTTTGCTCATTGTTCTTGTGATCATTTTGACCCCACGGGGTGAGATCTTGTGTGTAGCCCCAGATCGAGGGAGATTATCAGTGGTCTTGTATGCCTTCCATTTTCTAATAATTGTTCCCACAGTTGATTTCTTCACACCAAGCTGCTTATGTAATGCAGATTCACTCTTCTTAGCCTGGTGCATGTTTACAATTTTGTTTCTGGTGTCCAATTTCAGCTCTTTGGTCTTGGCTATAGTGGAGTTTGGAGTGTGACCGTTTGAGGTTGTGGACAGGTGTCTTTTATACTCATAATGAGTTCAAACAGGTGCCATTAATACAAATAACGAGTGAAGGACAGAGGAGCCTCTTACAGGTCTGTGAGAGCCAGAAATCTGGCTTGTTTGTAGGTGACCAAATACTTATTTTCCATCATAATTTGCAAATAAATTCCTTTTAAAATCAGATCATGTGATTTTCTGGATTTCTTTCCTCATTTTGTCTCTCATAGTTGAGGTATATCTATGATGAAAATAACAGGTATCACCTTTTTAAGTGAGAGAACTTCCACAATTGGTGGCTGACGAAATACTTTTTTACTCCACTGTATTGTTTCTGAGTGTCAAGCTGTTTCTGAGTGTCTAACCATAGACCTACAGGTAACCTTTGTCCTTACCAATGGTATATAACAAAGTATTGAGATGAACTTTTGTTATTGACCAAACACTTGTTTTCCATCATAATTTCCAAAAATATTCTTTAAAAATCAGACCATGTGATTTTCCAATCCAATAGAAAATCTTTGTAGGGAGCCGAAACTCCGTGTTGCTCAGCGACAGCCCTGAAACCCGACAGATCTAGAGAAGATCTCTGTAGAGGAGTGGGCCAAAATCCCTGTTGCAGTGCGTGCAAACCTGGTCAAGAACTACAGGAAACGTTTGACCTTTACAATTGTAAAGAGAGGCTTCTGTACCAAATATAGACACTGATTTTTTCAGGTGTTCAAATACTTGTGTGCAGCAATAAAATATAAATAAATAATTTAAAAATCAAGCCAACGTGATTTCCTGAAGAAATAGAGAGAAGCGGTCTCTCACCGTGAAAATGCACCTACAATGTGAATTTTAGACCCCTCCATAATTTCTAAGTGGGAGAACTTGCAAAATCACAGGGTGTTCAAATACTTATGTTCCTCACTGTATTAAATGTATACTTTATTCTATACATTTTTGTCCTATTCAAGAACAATTTGTTGGAAAATTAACTGCAAGTACAGTTTGATTTGATTTTAAAAAGTAATTACACAAAAACTATTTCCCCCCTCCCAACTTTGTGACCCAACTGTACCGAAAATGAACCGAACCTTTGAAGTGAAACCAAGGTGCATACAGAACCGGGATTTTTGGCGCACCATTACACCCAAAATTCTTACAGTTCTTTAATTTCCATTAAGAACAATCTGAAGTACCTGTGTATCCATTGAGATGTTGGTGAGCTGAATCATTTGAGAGGGCATTGTGATAAGATGAGAATGGCTGGTCCCCGCTGCCATCTGCACCGTCTGGGCGGTGACGTTTCTCCGGTAAAAAGTCTTTTTCGTACCTCGAGTCCTTCATGTCAGAGTGATGGCGCTTTCGAATCTCTCTTTCTCTGCTGCTTCTGTTGGGGTGGCCTCGTCCTGAATCTGAATCACTGTCCCTGTGCCGCCTCTTCTTCTTTTTCTTCTTTCTGGTCGCAATGGCTCTGTCTGAATCCAGGTCAGAGCTTCAAATAGAGAGACAGAAAGAACCAAAAAACATGAATAAGCTGTTCATCCAAAATTAATTTAGATGTGCAAAAAATGGAATTGAAGGACCTAGAATGACTGGGGTGGATATCTTTTTGTATGATTCTCCCTAAGAAATAGGATTGTTTTTCTGGCCGTATGGAGGATAGAAAAACATTGCTGCACACAACTGCTCAGCTGGCTGAAAGAATGCAACTGCAGGCCGCTTAGTTAACCAGCAAACAAAAGCTTGCAAGAGCCACATTGTTGCTATAAAAATAAACTGGACACCACAGGGTTTGATAATATCCACAATTAAGACTTACTACTAAAGTAGGAGTTGATTCTGGATCATCATTATGCATACAAAGCCAAAAGAAATTGATATTAAAAACATAATATTACCAGGGCTGAATGATATCTGAAAAGGGTAATTGTGATTCTATGTCCACATTATTCTATGCAAGTTTTAGCATTTTGGAGACCAAAGTATCCATCCAGTGTGGGCATGGAGTGCAGTGTCAATCCATGCAACAAGCCAAATATACCACTGAGATATATAGTTGCAAGCAGGGCACTTGAAATACAATATCCTCCCATTAATGGGATATGATTACCCATTCTTTCCTTGTAAATTATTTTGGAAGCTGTAGAAATAATAGTTGCATTTCTGTTTTAAATAAAGGCAATTGGAGGAGTTTTGACATTTGGATGTTTCAAACTTCCATATTTTTACTCAAGGTTAAAGTACTGAGAAGAACTGATGAATACATCTTAGAGTTAACTGAAAATAAATGTGTTTTTATTAATAAGATCAACCTTCATATCCCTTTTAATCTTTCTCTATATTACTATTATGGCTGCGCAATATTAGAAAATCTTGAAATACAGATAACAGGTCACTCCATTTTCCTCTTTCTCAGCTGTTCGTCCATCATTCTGTGACCTTTAGCATTTAAGGTGATGTCATTTGTGTTTGGTGTGATTATCTGCTGCCGTGAGACTCTGTCCAACTGGGTAAATTACATTAGCGGGGAAAATCCAAGTTCACAACACTGGGTAGCAATAATGATTGGTTAATATATTCCAAAACAGTTCATTGTGAATAAATATTCCACACTAATATTGCGAGATGATGATGCAACTCATCCTTCCTTTTCCTCCAAACACGGTGAGTGAAGTTTATTTTAAATCATGACGGCGGGCGTAGTGTTCTACCGACAGTAACCTTCAAAACTGTGGTCCCAGCTCTCTTCCTGTCATTGACCAGCTCCTCCTGTGTAGTTCTGGGCTGATTCTAGGGCTGGGTAAAAATATCGATTTAGCAATACATTGCAATTATTTGTTTCTCAATTCAATATAGATTCATCGAATCCTATGAATCGATTCAGCCCACCGGCCAGTGGCAGCGCTCTGGGCAACACTCTAGTGACAGTGTTCAGCGTGGTACAAGGCGCGCATTACCAAAACAGCAAGATGGCGGACAGCAGCTGCACTCCATTCAAGCCTGTACCACCAACGTTAAAAGCTGACGTTTGGCTCATTTATTTAAAAATATACTCAGGTACTTAATTACTTGTGCATTTACTTATTATTGAATAGATATTGAAGCTAATAAATCAATATCGTATTTAATCCGAAGCTCAAGAATCGAAATCTAATCGAATTGTGAAATTCCTAACAATACCCAGCCCTAGCTGATTCCTCACCTTTCAGGGTTGTGGAGGTCTAGTTTTGTCTCTGGTGTCTTTTGACAGCTCTTTGGTCTTGCCCATGGTAGTAGTTGGAGTCTGACTGACTGAGCTCATTAAAGACACCCATCCACCCCACAGACAGGTGCTACTGATTTACATTTATAAGTGGAGTAGAGGTGCCTTTTAAAAGGCAGAGTAACGAGTCTTTGCGAGACAGAATTCTTGCTGATTGCCAGGTGTTCAAATACTTATGTGCAGAAATAAAATACAAATAAATTCCTTAAAAAAATGGGGCCCTATACTTGATGTCTGACTTAAAAGGCTGAATTATATCCCAACGTGTCCCAGAGTTCAACAAAGGCCTCGCAATAAACCACTCATCTGACTCAGGGGCATTGAGCCTGTTAAACATTTCATATTACGCAAGACACTCGAGTCCTGGCATTAGACAGAACTATGCTAAGTGAACTTACTTGAGCAGGACTTGTTGTCAGGCTTACCTGCTCTCATGATGCCGGTCTTTATCTTTTGACTTCTTCTTCTTCTTGTTTTTTTTGTGTTTCTTTGAGCGGCGGCCCTCTGAGCTATCCTCTCTCTCCTTCCTTAGATGAGCAGGTGGCCTCTTATCACTCTGATCATCCCTCTTAGGAGCAGAGTCAAAATTACAGAGGCGATTTCGAGGGGGGGGGGCCTTGGACTTGTTTGATTCTGAAGCAGTAGCAGCAGGGGATGAACTCCTTTCCTTTGACTGGTAACAGTCCTTATCCCACCCATTCCTTTTGTCCTTCATCGCCCAGGGTTCCCGACCATCCTTTTGCCATCTCCAGTGATTGTGAGACTCTTGAAGGTGGGGGTATCCCCTCCTATCGTGGCTCACATCAAATCTGTGGTGGTAATGGCTGTAATGGAACAAGCGTCGCTCACGATTGTGCTCCCAGGCGTGCAAGCCAATTCGTTCCTTGCGACGATTGAAGTCCCAGTCCCTGTAGCTGCGTTCGGGAGGAGGAAAACGATCCCTGTAGGAGCGGTGGTGATCTCGGTAGTCTCGTCTATACCGATGACGATCGTTGTGACTTTCTCGTGGCGAACTTCTGTCCCTGTAGTGTCTCTCTCTGTCTTTGCTATAGCCAGAGTAAAGTCTGTCCCTCTCCCCGTCATGGGAGGACGGCCGTTCATGGCCTGTAGAACCCGGCTTGGACTGGCTCTCCCCCTTATTCTCTGTATTACTGTCAGTCTGTGCTGATGGACCATTGGTCTGGGAGGAATCCTTAACTTCTTCCTCAACGTTTCGAGCTGCTGCAGATATCCCATTAGCACTTTGACTAGAGACTGGTTCTGAGGATAAGGTTGAGAGGTCTCTAGATGCAATAGAGTGGGACTTGGAAGTAGTAGCTGAAGGCGAAGAGCTAACAGAAGATGAAGTGTGATGAGAAGGAGGTTCAAACAGCATTTTAGCCCTTTCATCAGCAGCAGGGAGGGGCTTGCTTTCCTTAGCAGCAGAATGAATGTTCTCAGCTGAACTGGTCTGGGGTGACGTTGAATCCAGGACCTCTTTGCTGGGAACACAAAGAGAGCTTTATGAGCTAAGCTTCATGGTCCAAATAGTGTCTTTATGAAGCAATGCATGAGGGAATAACACTTAACCAACAGGGAAAAACTTATGCAAATACCAATAAAATATTTACATAAATTGCAGTACCTTCCAAGACTATTTAAACTGAAATAGATTTCGCTGGAACAGACCATAAAGTATCTCCTAATTATAAGGTGAAAGAAAAACACACAAAAGCCGAGCTTGTATTTGGTCCTATTTACCCTAAATGCAAGCAAGTATACTTGGCTGGCCTGAGAGGTCACCTAATTACAAAAGTAGAGTGTAGGCTTGGGCGGTATTACGGTAATACCGTCTACCAACGGTATTTAAAAATAGCAACGATATAAGTTTCAATACCGTCATGAAAAAATGCAGTACATTTAGGGGATAAGAATTTAATATTAAATAAAAATAATTTGATGTGTAAAATTGACGTGTGGCTGAATTTTCTGTTTTACTTAAATAATTTTTTGGAACGTTTATTTAAATGTATAAGCGTGAAATTAATCACGTGACAGCGCGGAGGAGACGCACCAAGAGAGAAACGGGGAGAAAGGTGGCAGGTCGTGCATCCACTGATTTGGTGTCAAAAAAGAACACAACTTCTGCAGTTTGGGAATATTTTGGGTTCAAAGCAGATGATAAAGGAGAGCCGGTGAACCCAGATGAGGCCATTTGTAAACTGTGCAGTAAAAAGGTGACGGCGAGAGATGGGAACACCTCTAACCTACGGACGCATCTCAGAAACAACCACCCGCTCACTGCTGCAAGGATGAATTTGGCTCAGAGCTCAGTCAGTGCAACAGTTTCAAGGCCTCCCGCTGACATCGCAGCAAGACCACCAACAACAAAGTCCACCGCCAATTACACACAGCCGACAATAATCGGGACCTTCGCCAAAGCAAAAAGTACAAAAGAGACAGTCTCCGGTGGAAAACCTGCACTGATGCTGTGACAAAACACTTGACGAAAGAAATGGTCCCTTTCCACATAGTGGAAAAAAAGTCCTTTAAAGACATGGTAAAGGTCCTAGATGCCCAGTACGAGCTACCCGGACGGAAACATTTCTCAGACAAAGCGATCCCAAGCTTGTATATAAAAGTTAGAGATGAGGTTCAGGCGTTGCTGTCAGGGGCAGATAGTTGTTCCTTAACAACTGACATGTGGTCATCTGTTAATATGACACCATACATGTCCCTGACTGTCCACACAATTACATCTGAGTGGAAGCTTGAATCCAAATGCCTCCAAACAACGTATTTTCCTGAGAGTCATACAGCAGAGAATCTTGCTGCTGCACTCAAAGCTGCGGTACAGGACTGGAAACTTGATGAGGAAAAACTTTCAGCCATAACCACTGACAACGCTGCAAACATTTCTGCTGCAATCAGGTTACTGCAGTGGCCATGGCTTAACTGCTTCGGTCACAATCTAAACTTGGCTGTAACAAATGGATTGCATGACCATAAACAAAAAACTGAACGCATCCTTGGACTATGCCGCAGTGTTGTCGGGGCCTTTTCACACAGCTGGCAACGTAAAAGCGAGCTGCACAAGAAGCAAGTGGAGCTGGGACTCCCAGAGCATAGTCTCATAACGGTAACCAGCATACATATATCTAAATCTGTTAATTAGTTAGTTATCATGTAGCCTTTTTATTCATTCTTTTATTCATCCGTCGGCAGGACTGCGCAACTCGATGGGGCTCCAAACTGGCAATGGTGGAGCGAATCATTGAGCAGGCACAAGCCATCAAGCTCGTCCTTTCTGATGACAGAAAAAGCAACCTTTCCCTGCACTGGCAGGACATGGACGTCTTAAAAGCTGTAAACGACGCACTGAAACCTGTCGGCAACTTCACTGATATTTTATCAGGGGAAAATTATGTGACCAGTTCCTCCATCATCCCCATACTCCAGCTCTGCCGGGACAGTGTTTTGGTTGTGTCAGAAAACGACCTCCAGCTGACAAAGTCAATAAAAACTGCAATTCTAAAAAAGCTGGAGGCCAAGTATGAACTCGATTCAGTGCGCAAATTAATGCAAAAGTGCACTTTCCTCGATCCTCGTTACCGTGGAGGATATGAGACTGATGACAACAAACTGGCTGAAATCAAAGCTGAATTACAGGCTGAGATGGTGCGCTCAGAGGGACAGTCAGCACCAGCAGCAGTGGCCATCAGACTCGGACAAGAAGAGGCACAACCCGAACCCCCACGGAAGAAACTGTCTCTGGGAACGCTCCTGCAAAAGCAACCCGCTGCAGTGGCAGGCGTCCGTAGCGCAGAGGAGCGAGCCGGAGCGGAATTAACCACCTACTGTTTGGAGCCTGTTATACAGGGTGATGAGGACCCACTTCTCTGGTGGAAATATGCTGCCAGTCGGCTTCCCCAGATGTCTCAACTGGCCCGCAAATACCTGTGTGTCTGTGCAACAAGCTCACCATCGGAGCGAGTTTTCAGCACCGCAGGCAAAGTCGTGGGTCCGCAATGTACCATGCTGAAGCCAGAAAAAGTTAACATGCTGGTTTTTCTGGCAAAAAATCTTGACTAGATTGTTGTTGGAAAGCTTGTTTAACTATTGTTCACTGTTATGGTTTGCACTTTTTATTCTGCTGGCTGTTAAAATTCGTTCAAGCTTTATTTAATTGATTTCTGTGCGAAAACCGTTCTGTGTTAATTTAATGTTGTTTGACTGTTATATTTGCACCTTTTTTTTATAAACTACATTTTTCTATTATAAAAAGTTATTCCTACTATGTGTAACGTTATTATTGTTTCATTAATAGTGTTTGGTTTTCCGTTTCTGAACGGTGAGGGTCCAAGCCAACAGTTGGGTGCCGCTTGAGACTTGCGTCATAATTTGTTAATTAGTCACGGTAATACCGTAAACTGAGGTATTTTGTTGAAGTTTGACGGTATCAAAATTTGGATACCGCCCAAGCCTAGTAGTGTGAACTGGTGAGTTATTTAGTCTTAATATAATAATTGCTTTTCTGTTGGGGAATTAGTATTCAAACATGATGAAACAAGATGGCAACATAATGTGGGAATATTTGTCTTTAGCAGGATCAGGGAATCTGGTCAGAGTTTATGTTACAAGAAATAGATTTTCTTTAAAAATTACCCTGTATGTAGCTGGGTTAGTACCTAGAAAGGACATAAGACAGGGAACACAGGCTCGGGTTTGACAGGAAAAAAAACCCCCAAACATAGCCAGCAATTCACAGATGTTTTCCAATCCATCTGGCTGAGCTTGAGCCATTTTACACAGAAATAAAATGAGCAAAACCATGAGTGTCAAGATGTACAAAGCTAGTAGAGAAACCGCCCAACAGGCATAACACACCTCTCAGATTTTTGATTGGAAGAATTTTAAAAATCATTTTAGTTCCACTTCATAATTGACCTGTGGCTCAGTACCGCCCCCGAATGCAAAGAAACCCAATAGCATTCTACTAAGATTTTTCTGGAAACAAAAATTCTCACCATCTCACTTCCTAGAGAAGCATTAGGGCCACTGAAACTTTTGTGGTTTTCTGAGCGTCACTTGTGTTTTAAGTCATAAAAATAGTTAAACAATGTACCTGGGGCACTTGCAAAAGTGATGCACATAATCCTGAGAGGATAATAAACAGAGGTAATTTTATACAGTTTCTCAAACCGAAACAAAACATGGACAAATGTCTCCGTTAGATTCAGCTGTGTGGCATACCACACAGTCAACTGAATGTGTCAACTATATACAGTCGTGGCCAAAAGTTTTGAGAATTACATAAATATTGGAAATTGTAAAAGTTGCTGCTTAAGTTTTTATAATAGCAATTTGCATATACTCCAGAATGTTATGAACAGTGATCAGATTAATTGCATAGTCCTTCTTTGCCGTGAAAATTCCACTGCATTTTATTGCCGTCATTAAAAGACCTGCTGAGGAATCGTCTTGTTAACTCGGGTGAGAATGTTGACGAGCACAAGGCTGGAGATCATTATGTCAGGCTGATTGGGTTAGAATGGCAGACTTGACATGTTAAAAGGAGGGTGATGCTTGAAATCATTGTTCTTCCGTTGTTAATCCTTGGTGACCTGCAAAGAAATGCGTGCAGCAATCAATGCGTTGCATAAAAATGGCTTCAGATGTTGTGGCTACTAAAATTGCACCTAAATCAACAATTTATAGGATTATCAAGAACTTCAAGGAAAGAGGTTCAATTCTTGTTAAGAAGGCTTCAGGGCGTCCAAGAAAGTTCAGCAAGCGCCAGGATCGTCTCCTAAAGAGGATTCAGCTGCGGGATCGGAGGGCCACCAGTGCAGAGCTTGCTCAGGAATGGCAGCAGGCAGGTGTGAGCGCATCTGCACGCACAGTGAGGCGAAGACTTTTGAAGCGCAAGGATCGTCTCCTAAAGAGGATTCAGCTGCGGGATCGGAGTGCCACCAGTGAAGAGCTTGCCCAGGAATGGCAGCAGGCAGGTGTGAGCGTATCTGCACGCACAGTGAAGCGAAGACTTTTGGAAGATGCCCTGGTGTTACGGGCAGCAAAGAAGCCACTTCTCTCCCAAAAAATATCAGGGACAGATTGATCTTCTGCAGAAAGTATGGTGAATGGACTGCTGAGGACTGGGGCAAAGTCATATTCTCGGATAAGGCATCTTTCGGATTGTTTGGGGCATCTGGAAAAAGGCTTGTCCGGAGAAGAAAAGGTGAGCGCTACCATCAGTCCTGTGTCATGCCAACAGTAAAGCATCCTGAGACCATTCATGTGTGGGGTTGCTTCTCATCCAAGGGAGTGGGTTTACTTACAGTTTTGCCCAAAAACACAGCCATGAATTAAGAATGGTACCAAAACACCCTCCAACAGCAACTTCTTCCAAGAATCCAACAACAGTTTGGTGAAGAACAATGCATTTTCCAGCACGATGGAGCACCGTGCCATAAGGCAAAAGTGATAACTAAGTGGCTCGGGGACCAAAACGTTGAAATTTTGGGTCCATGGCCTGGAAACTCCCCAGATCTTAATCCCATTGAGAACTTGTGGTCAGTCCTCAAGAGGAGGGTGGACAAAACAAAACCCACTAATTCTGACAAACTCCAAGAAGTGATTATGAAAGAATGGGTTGCCATCAGTCAGGATTTGGCCCAGAAGTTGATTGAGAGCATGCCCAGTTGAATTGCAGAGGTCCTGAAAAAGAAGGGCCAACACTGCAAATACTGACTCTTTGTATAACTGTCATGTAATTGTCAAAAACCTTTGAAACGTATAAAGTGCTTGTAATTATATTTCAGTACATCACAGAAAAAACTGAAACAAAGATTTAAAAGTAGTTTTGCAGCAAACTTTGTGAAAACTAATATTTGTGTCATTCTCAAAACTTTTGGCCACAACTGTACAAGAATGTCTACGTTTGTTCTAAGACCATGGTTTTATCTAATTACAAATCAGGTCATGTAAGTTAATATCAATCATTACCTAGCAGTAACGAGCTTTCTGAAGCTAGCCTCCTAGCAGGGTATTATGCTAACCGATGGTGAATAAGTTTAATTCAATTCAGTTCATTTACATAGTGCCGATTCACAACAGAGGTCATCTCAAGCCACCTTACAAGAAAGTAATTTCAGTAAAATCATACAAAAACTCCAATCAGTTTAAAGGTTTAGTTGGTTTTCTATTTAAGGAATCCCAGGGTTAGGGGGTTAGGGTTAATGGCTAACCCCATTGCATCGAGTCATTGACTTGAGGTTGCGTTCCATTGATGCAGACTCCAGCCACAGCAATCCTTCATACTGAGCAAGCATGTAGCGACAGTGGAGAGGAAAAAATCCTCTTTAACAGGAAGAAACCTCCAGCAGAACCAGAACCAGGCCGGTGTGAATATAACCAAGCGAACTCTGGTGCGCACCAAACAAGCGAACCGAGACCCAGTTGAAGAGGTGGTCTCGGAGCGGTTCCAAACCAACCCTGATGCAGAGCAAATAAGGTGTGAAAACAATCAAACTTTATCCTAACCAGTAAACAAAAAACGCTACCTTTTTAGTCTCGGTGGTCACCCGTCTTTGTGGCATATTATGATAAGTAATGGTTTATTTTTTTTTATTTTTTTAGGCATGTGCTTCCCTAACACGTGAATGTCCCCGCTGTGACATCAATACAGTCTATTCATATCTATAAGGTGTTACTTCTACACAAGCCATCTATCTGCATCCTATTGTACACCTCATGTTGCATCAAACTGTCTAGACGCTCAAACCAACTGTTCTGTTAAGATCAGTAGCTGTATCAGTGGTCACGTTACAATCTTGTTTTTGGTCATTTTAACTGACAGGGTAAAAAAAAACTCATCAATAAATTTATCAGTTAATTTTCTAAATGATAACATTCAGTAGTTAATTTTCATTCATTTTAGTTTATATTAAATCCAAACAAACTGATCATAGAATTCACATCGTGCCAACACAAATCGAGCAGTTTAATAAGCTACATGTATTATTAACATTTCACCTGCTTTGGCCTGAATGCTCAGCAAGGAGCTGAACTCTTCTGCATGTGCGTAATGGAGGCTGAATGGCGCAACTTCAGCCATAGTTTTCTCCAACATTTCTCCAATTGAAGTGATCAGAATACAGCGAAACTCAGTGGGAGGAAATCCCTCTGGATGCGCTCTTTTTCCATCAGCAGTTAAACTGCAGCGATCTGTCAGCACCAGTCTGTGTCCGGTGCAGCTCCAAAGTCTCAGTAACTCCTCAACGTGCTGTCAAGCTTGCGGATATCGAGATGTACTGAGTACGGCGTCCAGGTCTGAGATGATGGTCTCATAGCAATCCGTTTTTGATTCATTCAGTTACCTGAATGAGCACCTGTTTGGTAGGTTGATCATACACCTGACCATAATCCAACAAAATCCCTGGCTTTGTGAAAGTGTACCTACAGTATAAGAAATGATGCTGGTTTGAAGGCAAAAGGTAGTAACACCGAATATTAATTTTTTAAAGATTTTTCTTTTGATTGCTCACTTTGCATTTTGTAAATTGATAAAATTGTTGCATTTACTCGCAGTATGAACATGAACCGCAGCACAACCCCCCCCTCCCAAAAAAATACATTTGGTCCGGACCAAAACAACTGAACTAACGGACCTTCCTGATGTCAAAACACCTTAAATTTTTGCATGCAATTCTACTTTGAAATTTTGTAGATGGCCATTCGACCTTTCTGAAGGCTCCTCAAAGAAATTAACTGTTGTTGCCTCCAAAAGTTGTCAGGAATCTCTTTAAGAATTGTTTTTGCACTGACCGCTCTCATTGTAAATATGCAGTAAGCTGCTTGTCCATGTTAGTAACAGTAACAAAGGAGGGCGGGGCTCGGCACGACTGAGCAACAGGTCAATTAGGCACTACTGTTTTAATCCATCACAAAAACCCCTGATAAAATGCATTTAACTTTGGGACTGTAACATGACTGAATGTGCATGAATACTTTTGCAAGGTACCGTGTGGTTATATATTTAAACTCGCAACACAGTGACAGAATCATGAATCAGACACGATCTTACTTGGGTTCATTATGGTCACTGCCAAGTCCATTGGCAACAGCATTCACAGATGAACTGTCGTAATTATGGACGGGTACCTGAGGAGCACAAAATGACACTTTTATTAATTATTAATGACACTAAACTACACTAGCAACAGATTCTGGCCTTATTTCAAAGACAATGCATGAAAAATCTACCTTCTCAAGTGTGTGGTGTCCATTAACTTTATGGTGCCCATTTAATTGTCCATTTTGGGTTTTTTTTGTAAATCCAGACGTTGACCCATTCAGTTCACTGCTGTAATGATGGACATCTATTTCACCGTTTGTGTTTTTAGAAGAAGAGGCACAGACATCTCCTGTTACATTGTTCCCCTTAGTCTGAGGCTTGGATAAGCAGCAAATATCCTGAGTGGTGCTGTTCTCCTGGTCGGATTCTTCAGAAGACTCTTGACTGTATGGTACCAGTAAGGAAGATCCGCTGCCACCAGCAGGTTGATCACCGTTACTGCAGGACATGCCGTTAACGTGGTTTAGCTGACGTGGAACGCAGCGAACTTCTGAGGTAGACTGCAAGGAAGATAACGAGCTGGAGGAGGAGCTGCTTGCAGAGGATGGGTGGCTGTAAACCGATGAGGAAGATGGTCTGTTCGTTTTGCCTTGTCCAATAAAAAATGAAAGCTTCTGTCGTTTCTCTTGGTCTGGAATCGATGTGGGTCGGCTGATTGAGGAATAAGCCAGTCCGTGGCTAGATTTACCAACTGTACTGCTGCTGGCCTTAAAATTGCTGGGATAGTCCCTCAGAGATCCATTCCCATTAACATGGAGCGTGTTCTGAGAGAAAAAAAAAACAGCAAACAAGATTGGTTGTTTGAATCTTCCATAATAAACAATGCTCAAACAATAACTTGAAATTTTTAGCCTTACCTTGTTCATGTGTGGCGGGAGCTGGGGGCCTATGAAGCCAGTGTTGCTGTGGTGGACAGTGGTGTGGATGCGTGGGGTAACCACTGGCCGGGGAGATGACTGACCAGAGATACCTTGGTTATGGCTCAAATTGCTGTATTCTCCAACTTTCTTCACATCACACGATCTGACAACAATAACCAAAAAATGCATCAACAAACATTTTATTCACAACTTTTGGAAAAAAATCGTAAAATTTCACTAAAATATACTAAATGACGCATAAGTGAGAGACATGGAAAACACAAGAAGAAATGCAGCTTTTAAGTTAAAGGCATCAAGCTGGCTGTCAAAGAAGAAAATAGAGCTAATGCATGTAAGCTTGGCATCAATGAATCGATGGTGAGACATTGGAAGAGGCAGCAGAAAGAACTTAGTCAGTGTAAAAAGACGACAAAAGCTTTCACAGGACATAGACACTGAAGAAGACGACTTCAGTGGCTTTAATTAGGAAGATGAATATGGCGACCAATGACTTTTCTGGTAGGCTAGAGCAAGTTTCATTTTCTAACCAGGCATGTTACTGTCGTGAAGTGTTGGTGCCGTACTGCTGATTTTAAGGCAGAGTTTGAAAAAAAAGAAGAAAGAAAAACAAACTAGAAAAGCACTCAGAGCGCAGACCTCCGCCACTCATTCCCCCATCCCCATGCTGCGATCTAATTCTAACTTTCGGTACTTTTCCAAAAAAGTGTCCGTTAATGAGACGCATGGCTGCACTCTGCCAAGATGGACGGCCTTGGGCAGGCTGACATCACTATTATGGGAGCCCAACAGTTCACTACTAAAGTTTTTCTTTTGATTTACTAGATTAAAAAAAAAAAAATATATATATATATATATATATATATATATATATATAAAATTCAATAAATTGATATTGCTCGTCCCATACCAACTTTATCGGTTTCAATAGTCGATCATTTTTTATATTGTCTACATATTTTATATGTATATAAAAAAACAACCACCTAAACGTACACCGATAATATCAATATACAATTAAAGAAGTGGGGTTTCAGAGTTTTAGACCGCACACAGCGATAAAAAAAATTTTTTTTTTAAATTCACGGATATTCCTGTTTTGGTCCTACACATTGTGGTAGGCGGAAGAAATCCGACACACGAACCGATTTTACTCAAAAATTAAAAACTCAGACAGGAAATCTCACAAAACCTCATAAGATAAAATGTGACTAAAGTCAAAGGAGTAAATAAATATGGATTCTGAGGATGAGGCATTGACAATAGTTTGTGGAGTAGTTGGAGAAAAAAAATTAAATCCTGGTGTTGGATAATGGAGTGGACACAGCAGGAGCAGGGTTCTACTTTCTATACAAAGATATGGAGGTGAATTATGGTTTGTTTTTATTTTTACTGGGAAACGTCGTTATACACTTTGCCTGGACTGATCTGTTTCTATGCATTTGTGGAGTGCGGTCAAGTGAGGAGACACTTTCAACTGTTATCAACTTTTTACTTTCTGTAACAAAGAAAGTCCTCTTATATCAGATCTTCTGTTCCTTCTGTGTTTCTGCTCTGTCTTCTCAAACCCCCAGACGGTCGTGGCAGATGGCCGCTCCTACTGAGCCTGGTTCTGTTGGAGGTTTCTTCCTGTTAAAGGGGAGTTTTTCCTCTCCACCGTCGCTACATGCTTGCTCAGTATGAGGGATTGCTGAAGGATTGCTGTGGTTGGAAAGTCTGCATCAACGGGGCCCAACCTCACGCCAATGACTGACGCAATCTGCTGGGATTCCTTAAATAGGAAACTTTTTAACTGATTGGAATGTTTGTATAAATGTATTGAAATGACTTCTTGTTAAGTGCCTTGAGATGACATCTGTTGTGAATTGGTGCTATATAAATAAACTGAATTGAAATAATAATAGACGCTTCCAAAATGTATCGCTGCCTGTCACCTCGCTTTCTGATTGGCTACACGTTTGGTCAAGACACTCCAACATGTTGAATATCCCCGATTTGTGATCGAAGCAGTCCCAATGTCCTTCTGAGCATAGCAGAGCGCTCTGAACACACAGCAGGAATTAGGATTATTTTAGGAGCCATCCCGATAATGGGGGCGTGTCGCAAGGGGAGAATCGGGTCAAAATCGGCATAAAAATCCTGCCATGTGAACCAGGCTAGAGTTACGCCATGCAAGTTTCAGATCCATCAAACTTTGAGTAGGCACAGCCGCACGTACTTTAAATCGCACTTTATAAATCACACTCCACCTAGAAATGTACTCAGGTGATTTTGGATCATTTCGGGGCCACTACACACTCACTTTTTCGGCAATAAACGGTCAATGCAAAGTGCCTAGAAAATATTCTGTATCATTTAAGCTGGGTGATATGGGGTGGTTCACAGGTAACAGAGACTGAAATCAAGGTGTTTAGGTGAGGTGGAGGCACAGAAAAAGTTTTATTTCAATCAATCAACATTTATCCATGTAGAGCTTTGCTCAGCCAAAAGGCGACCAAAGTGCTTCACATTCAAAGACAATAATATAGTTAGCAATAAGAAAATGTGTAACAAGACAACAGTAAAAATATTAAAATAAAAGCAGCAGCACAAGCGATAAAACAAATCAGAACAATAAATATAGTCTGAAATACATGATTACTTCTTGTAGCAACAATAAGATTCGAATAAAAGCAAATTAAAACTAAACTAAATTAAAGCAGAACGTAATAAGTTTCAGCACTCCTAGGTATATAAAGCCTGACAGAAAAGGTGTTTTTTACGTCTACTTTTAAAAAGTAGTATCTGTGCAAAATATTGTTTGGGGGTCAAAAATACATGGAAAAGCTGTGAGTGACACAGCAATGCAGCAGTTGCTGTCTGACAAAAGAAAGGTGGAGGCAAAAAGGAAGATGCCATGCCACAGCCAGAATGTGCTGCGGGGGGTAGGATGGTTGGTTCTGTTGGGTTGGTAGATCTAACAGCAGCCCAGTTCAGCACACTGATCTAATAGGACTGCTTTAGGGAATCTACATCGGCACCCCCGATCCAGATGCTGCAACTGGCTGATCTAGTGTCACTGCAGAATTTATATTTGTACTTCACACAATTAATGCACCAAAAAGTACAATTGCTATATAATCTGAAGACACTCATATGAACATCCTGGGATATTATTCTTAAAGTGTAACTGAACCCCATGAAGAATCATAACCCCGCCCCCAGATAACATTTGAAAAATTCTACAAAGTGGGCGATGCCAGGAACGTGGGGGTGTGTTCAAGAGGACAGTGACAGCTAACTTAATCTGACACTGAAACACGGACAGTGACCAAGGCGACGTTGGCAGTTTTGCAACTGATCGACGTTCATCTGTTTTGAACGTTAGCCTATGTTAGCATTACCACTCAGAGACTGGACTCCTCCTGTCTCCCTCTGCCTCAGCAGCACCAGCAGTCCCGGTGTTCTGACGATCTGCACGGATTGAGGGGTAGCACAGATAGTCGGAACACCGCCGTATCAACACAGCCGCTGGCTTGGGGCGCTGAGTCAGCGCTGTCCAAGGCTGGCGCTGCTGCTAAGGGAGAGAGAGACAGGATGGGTCCGGTCTCTGAGTGGTAATGCTAACATAGGCTAACGTTCAAAACAGTATGTTAGCTATGCTAACTAAGTGATAATGTGATAATAATGGTAACCTGAAAAACGCAATCCAACTCCAAACTCGCGACGGGGCCGGTATGTCTGATAGTTTTATCCCCAAACCCACGGGGCGTGTCTGTGAGACCATGGCTGCTGTGACACAGTCAATGCCTGTGACGTAGAGATGTTCCGCTCTTCGCCAATCACAAAATTCAAATGCAGTAGCCACAGTTCAACCCTAAGAGGGCAGCAGTAAGACGTTTTTAGACCAAAAAGTGTAGAATTAAACAAGTTTACATTAAAATGTAAAAAAATCCCCAGAAACTGAAAGATTGCATTGGTAAAGACCCATTTATACATTTTAAAAGCAAAAAAAAATTGTTTTGGGGTTTAGTTACTCTTTAAATGTAATGTATTTTTCATCTCAGATTCTCAGACATTGGGGTGGTGACTGTTGGTTGTCTCTACGTGTGTGTGAAGCTCTACAAGCCTGAAAATGTGGCTAAAATTGTCCATGTTTCAGTCTCACCGGCTGTGCTGCCACAGTCCATGACCAAATTGTGCGAATGCCGCAACGTTCAGTGTGCTTCAAGTTTTGCACATTTTTCCATCACGTTTCTTTTCTATAAACCACAAACCTTGCGTAGAAAGTGACTTACTCAGTTTTCAGACCCCATTTTGTGCGCAAATACGCTTTATAAATGAGACCCATGTGCATTTTCGGTTCTTAGTGTTCGAACCTTGATGAGTAATGGCTTACTTACTTAATGTAGAAAAGGACATAGGCCTGTTGGTTGAGGACAGAGCGGATGTCGCTCACAGAGACGGAAGAATCGTTCATCTGGTACCACTGACCATTGCTAGCCTGTCAGAAAAACACAGTTGGCAAGTTTGATTCAATTTCTGAAATCGATTGAAAATGTTAAACTTTAAAAGCAGCTAAACATTCAGCAGAAACAAAGCAATGTTGAACTATGATACTATGCATTTTCATGCTGGTATGTCTTATGTTTTTGTTGTTAGCACTTCCATTGCTCTGTATGTTGCCAAGTAAATAGAGTCTAGTGAAGCCCATCGTCTATAAAAGATTTAATGAATCCCTTTTTAACTGAACTGCTAACAAGGCTCAAAAGTATGTGTCTGTACAAGGCAAAACCAGCATTCTGATTGTGATTTGTAGAATCACCTTAATATAGCAGAAGTAATGTCCAGCATGACAGCTGAAGCCAGAGTGGACCAGTACAGCGTACAAGCCGTAGATCTGGGGTTCTCCTTGAGTCTGGGACATGAAGGGCCGCAGCTCCAGGTACTCTGGATATTTAACATCCTGGTCAAGACAAAAAAGAAATTAAAAAAAGTAGAAAAAAAATTAAAAAAAATTTGATGTAACAAAGGATTTAGCCTTTTTTTGCTAATCGGAAACACCATTAATAAAAATGATGCATATTGTAGCTAAAAGCAAGAAAAAGCACATTATCCAGCATGTATTTGGGGAAACTGTAGGGCTCTGCGGTAACTTTTCTAGCTTGTAGCACTGGTGCTACACAGGTTGCTGGTTTTGTAGCACAGACAAAAAAAGTTGTAGCACCAACACAATGTCTTTTGCATTCTCTAAAAACCGACTGTAGTGCATCTCATTATTTGAACACCCAAACGATAGAAATGCATATAATGAACGCACAAGAAATATTTTCAGATTTGTTTATTCAGTGAATATGCAAACATATTAACTTTTTGTATTAGTGTAGATGTATTGAATACATAGGTGTGCATATACATTGAGAAATATAAGCAATTAAGGAAATTTCTATTATGTATTCCATTATGACCTAATGGATCTGCTGGTATTCCTTAAATAGGAAACTTTTTAACTGATTGGAATGTTTGTATAAATGTATTGAAATTACTTCTTGTAAAGTGCCTTGAGATGACATCTGTTGTGAATCGGCGCTATATAAATAAACTGAATTGAATTGTTGAGTTTGTTGGGAGCAGTGATGGTTATACAGTCTAACAGCTGCTATAATAATAAATGTTTCTCACCAACTGCATGATTGTGTTTCAGCTCTTGCTGCTCAACTAGCTTCTTTGTCGGTTTTCAATTTTGAATCATGTCCACACAAACATCTTACTCCTTGTTGGAAGCGTCTGTATCGTTGTCAATTATGACCGAAATATAGTGGGCTCGTCTGATACAATTTCTTCCGCCAGACTGGATTTCATTTCTCCCGCGATCTCCCAATACCAGTACGCTCCAATTGTTGTTTTGAGATGAGTGCACCACTAAAAATTTTGCTTCTGAACTCCGTTGGATTCTCTAAGGATGCGTATGCAGTCTGACGGTGGACTGAAACACGCAGGGATTGTGGGATATATGTATTAATGAATTTACCCTTTTTTGGGGAAAGTATCTATCCATCTATGTGACATATGTCGCACTGTACAGCCCTGACCTGTTTACACTGCACGGGTACACGACTTTCCCCATATACCAAAAGGGACAAATACATCTTCAGTTAATAATGTTCACATTCTATTGATTTTTTTAACATCTTGAACAATTTCATTTTGATATCTAATAAAAAAAAGGTGCTAATTATTTTCTGCTAGATAAAAAAAAAAAAAAAGTATTCCAAGTAATCATCATTATCCTTACCGTAATTTTCGGACTATAGGCTGCTACTTTTTTCACATCCTTTGGACCCTGCGTCCTATACAATGATGCAGCTAATTTATAGATTTTTACTGGCTAACGGCCTCTGGGGGGCGCTATAGCAGGAAGCTCAAAAGCGAGACAGATATCTGGGGAAAGATTATGCGCTGCAGAAAACACTACCGGTAGTTTTCATGCACACACCCTCATCATGGAAAACACAAGAAGAAATGCAGCTTTTAGGTAAACGGCAATGGAGATGCTGTACGTAAGCTTGGCATCACTGAATTGATGGTGAGACGTTGGAGGAGGCAGCGGGAAGAACTTAGTCTGTGTAAAAAGACGACAAAAGCTTTCAGAGGACATAAAGAGACTGAAGAAGACGTGAGGAAGATTACGATATTAACCAATGACTTTTCTGCTAAATTATGTTTAATCTTCTAACCAGACATGTTACTGTCGTGTTGCTGCTCTACTGCCGATTTTCAGGCAGAGTAAAAAAAAAAAAAAAAAACAAGCACGTCTTAAATTAAAACCTAGAAAAGCACTCAGACCTCCACCAGGGCGACTCATTCCCCCCCATGTTGTTATCTAATTCTAACTTTCGGAAGCCTCTTGTGAGGTCTCTGACATGAAGAAGGGGAAGAGGTTAGCACCGCTGGTCAGTGGGTGGATAAGCGCTTCCTGTCGGATCAAACCCAAAATTTTATCAGTTTTCCAAGGGTCCCATTGTGGAAATTTTCTGAAAATTTCATCAAAATCCATCCATAACTTTTTAAGTTATGTCGCTATAAGACATACAGACATACAAGACTGACAGACGGGCACAAAAACATTAGCTCCTGGAGGAGGTAACTTTAAAAAAAAAATTCCATGTACTATCTTTCTTTGTAAATGTCTTTTGTTACAACCTGAAAACATTCAACTTATATTTAGGTGCGCCTTATCTATGTACCAAATTTATTTTCTTTTAAAATTTAGCTGGTGCGGGTTCAATAGTCTTAAAATGATGGCATTTATTTTCATTTGGAAAACATGAGAATTGTTTGAGAGACTCATGATCGCACTTTATTGTCAGTGTCGCCGATACTTTCAAATGCTAGTCTGACATCAGGGTTTTAAAAGATCAGTATAGTATGTGATAAAATACACAGGTATCACTGTACCTTTGTGATTTTTCCTCCAGTGAAGTTTGCAAATCGTTTTAGTGAGAGGGTGAGCACATTAGGACTGCGGTGGATAGTGAATCTCTTAGAGGCTGTAACCATTTTTTTGCACCTGGGGAAAAAAAGTTTATTTTTAAACTACTGTACTGATACATAAACAGAAATATAACAAATAAATTAATGCGCTTGGTGGGTGTAAAAGTTACTTGGTGCACTTGTAGGCATTTTCACCATCCAGCTGTTCTGGTTTGACAAATTGCTCCAGAGCTTTGGAGACGCTGGGTGCAGTCTAGATGGAGAGAAAAAAACAACAACACTTTACTGGTTCAGTCTTAAGAAGGAAACATGAATTATTTTAGATTTGTTTGTGAAAAGTGACAAAGAATGTGGTCAAATTACCTTAATTTCCAGAGTAATATCCAAAAAAGGATCAAATGTATCAGAAACTGATTTGCAGTTCAGACATTTCACTGAAAACAATATATGAAGAAGTTAACTCAGAAACAACAGGAGACAACAAAACATGGCCTTAAAGGAAAGAAAACAACCCAGCATTAATAATTTACCTCTGGACCTGAGGTACCCTCCAAATACTTGATGGATGAAAGTGGTGGCCTGCGTTTGCCTGTCCAATCTTTCACACAGACAAAGGTGAGAGTAAATCTCCAAAATGAGTTAAGTGAAATAAATCCGTCTAATTAAACATAACCCTAAAAAAATATATAAATATGTGCTACATGGGTACACCTGCATGCTTCCTGAATGTCTTCTGGACAAGTAAACTGTTGCTACACAACAGACAGAGGTCCTTCAAATAAAATCCACATTTCTGGCACAGCAGAAAGTGAACAGGTGCTTTATAAAAGGTAAATGAAAGAATTAAGAAACGCAATACTATAAACAAATCCTAACAGACATGTAACCGTCTGGAATTTGAATTACCCAAAATAAAGGTTAACATAAATAAGACCTTACATAAAATCAGCTCAGCCCATAAAAACTAAAACCCAACAACAAAATTACATTCCAGAAATCTATAGATGCCTACCTTTTAACCGTGGCAAAATAACCTTAATTGAAACAGTTTATTTATTGGGAAAATAAACATTTGCTGAGCACAAAGTGAAATTTTAAGTAACAGCTAACAGATTTATTTAGATGTTATTTTACTTCCTATAATCATTTAGGAATAAGCAGCAATTAATTTTGATTGACATTTTTTAATGAACATCTATCTGAACTAATAGTGCTTTTAAGATTATATTGTACATATTTTTCAAAGACGTAGCCATCAGTAATAAAGGGATAATTATGATGTCTTTACCGAAACAGAATAGAGCTTTAATAAATGTTCTTGATTTAAACAGAACTTCATAATAATCTGCAGACTAAGAATACAACCTTTAAAACACTGCAATAAACCAAGAGTATGATTAGACTCACTTGGTTCCAGGTAAGCAGGACTTTTGCATAGCGTCCACTGTGTACCGCAGGAACTCATGAGCATCCTCCTGGCTTCCGTAGCGGAAGTGCTTTGCGATTCCTGGGGGGGAAATCCATGAAAAAAAAAAAAACGTCACAATGCAAGGAGTTGACTGGCTGTGATTAAACATAGCATGGAAAATATAAGAGTAAAATTCGTCCCACTACAAATACAGATTACAATTTGAGGATTCCCCTCTTTAAATGAGTATGGCGCAGTATTGGGGCCAAAATTAAGACGACTTCCCTGCCGCAGGAGGCTATATCCATTCCGAAGCCAGCAACTGATCTGACTATTGATAGGCCGGCATCGGCAACTGACAGACCGGCGCTGGCAACTGAGAGGGAGACATCTCACTAATGATCGCATCAGATAGGCTGACAATAGCATTGGATTGGCTCGCCACTAGCATTCCTAGGCTAGCCACCTGATTTATTAGACGTGTTCTTCTTCCAACTTTATTGCGGTTGGCAAACAACTTGAGGTGCATTACCTCAAGTTACACAAGTGAGGTTTAAATCATTAAAACTTCATTATTAAAATCATCATCAAAACTATTCCAGTCCACACGGCAGTCCAGTAGGTGGCGGTAATGCACCTCAAGTTGTTTGCCAACCGCAATAAAGTCGGAAGAAGAACACGCCCAATGGCAAGTTTCTCTGATTCAGCTGATTCGACGGGGGATAAGCCGTATTGCGTCATTTCCTGTTGTGCTCCCTGTAAGCTGTTTGGTGTTCAGACTCTCTTTAATTGACCTTATTTTCTCTGTGCTGAGGCCTTTCTAAGTTATTTTAACACACAAGCACACTAAAACACACGTTTTGTGGTGGTGTACTTTACGTTTTGGGAACTCTGTGTTTCACACAGCTTTTCTTGGGGTGGTAAGGTCTCGCTAGCTCAGTTAGCTTAGCTTCATTGTGCCTATGGCTACTCTTCTCTCTCCTGTCTAACTATTCTCTTCTCTCTTGCTCTCTCTGTCAGATGTTTAGTTACTTCCCTGCCTCCTTTAGTGATAATGGTAACTGTAATAAATGTAATATTTCTGTAGCTTTGGAGGCGAGGGTATCAGAATTAGAAGCGCGGCTCCGCGCTGTTGAAAAACCAGCTGATAGCCGAAGCCCATTAGCCAGCGCGGAGCCAACAAGGATAGAACCCCCTAGCTGGCCTCCGGTAGAGCCCGCGCAGCCGGGACCTCAGGCCGGCTGGGTGACTGTACGTAGGAAGCATAGTTCTAGGACCCAGCCCCCGGGCCACCACCAACCGGTCCATGTTTCTAACAGATTTTCCCCGCTCAGCGACACACCCGCTGAGAAGCCGACCCTGGAAATTGGCAGCTCCATAGTCAGAAACGTGGCATTAGAGACACCATTGACCATAGTCAAATGTTTGCCAGGGGCCAGAGCGGGCGACATCAAATCCTACCTGAAACTGCTGGCTAAAGATAAGCGTAAATACGGTAAGATTGTTATTCACGCTGGCGGTAATGACACCCGGTTACGCCAATCGGAAGTCACTAAAATTAGTGTTGCTTCGGTGTGTAAGTTTGCCAAAACAATGTCCGACTCGGTAATCTTTTCTGGTCCCCTGCCTGATCGGACCAGTGACAACATGTTTAGCCGCATGCTGTCATTCCATCAATGGTTCTCTAGGTGGTGTCCTGCAAACGATGTGGGCTACACTGATAACTGGAGAACATATTGGGGAAAACCTGGTCTGATCCGGAGAGACGGCATCCATCCCACTTTGGATGGAGCAGCTCTTCTTTCTAGGAATATGGCAGAATTTATTAGTCTTCCAAAACACTGACAACCCAGGGTCCAGACCAGGAAGCAGAGTCGTAGTTTAACCCACCTCTCTGCTGCTTCTGTACTGTTACCCACCCATTACCCTATAGAAACAGTGTCTTGCCCACAGCCAAAATTAAATGGATTAAAAGTTAAGCCAACAAAAGCAAATCATGGAAATCTCATAAAAATAAATACGACTTTGACTGAACAGAAAAATAAATCTATTAAATGTGGTTTATTAAACATAAGATCTCTCTCCTCAAAGACTTTGTTAGTAAATGACTTGATTTGTGATAATCACATTGATTTCCTTTGTCTCACAGAAACCTGGCTGCAGCAGGAGGATTATTTTAATATAAATGAGTCAACTCCTTCCAGTCATTTAAATTTTCACATTCCTAGAAATACTGGGCGAGGAGGAGTTGCAACCATTTGTCGTTCTGATTTACTAATTAGTCCCAGACCAATTGATAGCTACAGTTCTTTTGAACATCTAACCCTAAATTTTCCTCATCCAAGTTGCAAAACATTAAGACCATTTTTGTTTGTGGTTTTGTATTGTCCACCAGGCCCTTACTCTCAATTCTTGGATCAGATCTCACATTTTTTATCTGATTTAGTATTAAATACTGATAGGGTTATTATAGTGGGGGACTTCAATATTCATGTGGATACTGAAAGTGATAGCCTAAATGCAGCCTTTAATGCTATTTTAGACTCAATTGGCTTTACTCAAAAAGTACAGGGATCGACCCACTCGGGAAAACACACTTTGGACCTTGTACTGACATACGGTATTGAGTGTGAAGAAATAACAGTCCACCCACATAACCCGGTCCTGTCTGACCACTTCTTAATAACTTTTGAATTTACTTTAACTGACCATCTTAAATCTGAAAGAAAATTTCATTATAGTAGAGCTTTAATCAGACAATGCTGTAACAATTTTTAAAGAATCCGTTCCATTCTTACTTTCCTCAGTGTCTCAGAGTAACACAGTGGATGGCAGCAATTCTATCTCTAACCCTTCAGAAATTGATGGTCTGGTTCACAGCGTTACGTCCTCATTGCGTTTGGCATTAGATAGTGTAGCCCCCTTAAAAAAGAAAGTGGCTAGCCATAGGAGGCTGACTCCTTGGTTCAACGCAGAGTTGCGTACTTTAAAGCAGAATACTAGGAAATTGGAGAGAAAATGGCGCTCTACACACCTAGAGGAATCCTATTTAACCTGGAATAACAGTCTACTGCTGTATAAAAAGACCCTTCGACAAGCTAGAACAGCATATTTTTCATCATTAATAGAGACGAATAAAAACAATCTAGGTTTCTTTTTAGTAGTTGCCAAACTTACACAGAGTCATAGCTCTGTTGAGCCAACTATTCCCACAGCTCTTAGCAGTGATGATTTTATGGGATTCTTCATAAATAAAATTAATTCTATTAAAAATAAAATCATTGACATCCTCCCAAACATGATTACTTCTTCCTCAGTAAATGAGGCAGTATCGGAAAGAACTGTAAAACCTCAGTTGTGCTTGGGCTGTTTTGATTCAGTCGAGCTTTCGGAATTATCAAAAATATTAGCCTCATCTAAACCTTCAACTTGAATGTTGGACCCAATTCCGACCAAATTATTTAAAGAAGTGTTCCATTTGGTTCCTAGCCCCATTTTGGTTATGATGAATCTATCCTTAGTAAACGGATACGTACCACAGGAATTTAAAATAGCTGTAATAAACCTTTACTCAAGAAACCTTCCCTTGATCAAGATGAGTTTGTGAATTACAGACCTATATCCAACCTTCTTTTCTTATCCAAAGTCCTTGAGAAAATTGTTGCTAATCAAGTCTGTGAGCATCTAAACAGCAACGAGCTGTTTGAAGAGTTTCAGTCAGGTTTTAGAGCTCATCATAGCACTGAAACAGCACTGGTGAAGGTTAATAATGACATTCTTATGGCCTCAGATAATGGACTTGTGTCTGTTCTGGTTTTGTGAGATCTCAGTGCTGCTTTTGACACAGTCGATCATAATATTCTCTTAGAAAGGCTTGAACATGTTGCAGGGATCAAAGGAACAGCACTTGGCTGGTTTAAATCATATTTGTCTGATAGATTCCAGTTTGTTCATCTAAATGATAAATCTTCACTCTCAAGGGTTACTTGTGGAGTTCCACAGGGTTCTGTGCTTGGACCAATTCTGTTCACCATATATATGCTCCCAAATGGTAGAATCATTAGACAGCATGGGATAAATTTCCACAGCTATGCAGATGATACACAACTATATTTATCCATAAATCCTGATGAACCCAGTCAGTTAGGTAGATTACAAGCATGTCTGGAAGACATAAAAACATGGATGACTCTAAACTTTTTGCTTTTAAATTCTGACAAAACAGAAGTTGCTGTCTTTGGACCAGAAGTTCTTAAACAGAAACTGATTAGTCAATCACTTCATCTGGATGGCATTAAATTGGCCCCCAGTAATAATGTAAAGAACCTCGGCGTTATTTTTGACTGAGACTTGACATTTAAATCCCATATTAAACAGGTTTCTAGGATTTCTTTCTTTCACCTCCGGAATATTGCTAAAATTAGAAACATCCTGTCCAGAAGTGATGCTGAGAAACTAGTCCATGCATTTGTTACCTCAAGGCTGGACTACTGTAATTCTTTACTATCAGGTAGTCCACAAAATGCCATTAAAAGCCTTCAGTTGATCCAAAATGCGGCAGCAAGAGTTCTGATGAATATTAAAAAGAGAGATCACATTTCTCCTGTTTTAGCTTTCCTTCATTGGCTCCCTGTTAAATCCAGAATAGAATTTAAGATCCTCCTTCTTACATACAAAGCCCTTAATAATCAAGCTCCATCATACATCAGAGATCTAATTGTTCCATATGTTTCTAACAGAGCCCTTCGCTCTCAGACTGCAGGTTTACTTGTAGTTCCTAAGATTTCTAAAAGTAGAATGGGAGGCAGATCTTTTAGTTATCAGGCTCCTCTCCTGTGGAACCAGCTCCCAGCTTCAGTCCGTGAGGCAGACACTTTGTTTACTTTTAAGGCCAGGCTTAAAACTTTCCTTTTTGATAAAGCTTATAGTTAGAGTGGCTTAGGTCATCCTGAGCTATCTCTGTAGTTATGCTGCTATAGGCTTAGACTGCTGGAGGCCAGACTTACCAATTTTCTTCACTCTGCTACTTCCTTTTCTCCTACGACTCTCTAGTTGTATTACAGTACATTCTTTTATTTCGACTGTTAACTTTTTCTCTCAGTGTTTTTCTCTCCATAGAAGATATATCTGGTCTGGTATCCTGCTTGGCTGCAATGCCCTGTTGGACGGGGGGCATCGAGTGGGATAATCCTCCCAGTAACTGAACATCCACTGTGTCCTGTTATCAACTTTTTACTTTCTGTAACATAGAAAGTTCTCTTATATCAGATCTTCTGTTCCTTCTGTGTTTCTGCTCTGTCTTCTCAAACCCCCAGACGGTCGTGGCAGATGGCCGCTCCTACTGAGCCTGGTTCTGTTGGAGGTTTCTTCCTGTTAAAGGGGAGTTTTTCCTCTCCACCGTCGCTACATGCTTGCTCAGTATGAGGGATTGCTGAAGGATTGCTGTGGTTGGAAATTCTGCATCAACGGGGCCCAAACTCACGCCAATGACTGACGCAATCTGCTGGGATTCCTTAAATAGGAAACTTTTTAACTGATTGGAATGTTTGTATAAATGTATTGAAATGACTTCTTGTTAAGTGCCTTGAGATGACATCTGTTGTGAATTGGCGCTATATAAATAAACTGAATTGAATTAAATCAGGTGGCTAGCCTAGGAATGCTAGTGGAGAGCCAATCCATTGCTATCGTCAGCCTATCTAATGCCATCACCAGTGAGCTGTCTCCCTCTCAGTTGCCAGCGCCGGTCTGTCAGTTGCTGATGCCGGCCTATCAATAGTCAGATCAGTTGCTGGCTTCAGAATGGATATAGTCTTCTGCGGCAGGGAAGTAGTCTTAATTTTGGCCCCAATACTCCGCCATAAATGAGGAGGCAAGCAGTCCAACAGTGCCTCCTACAGCTCATTACAGGCAGATCTATATGTCTGTTTTAGCACCAACTTACTTTTAAGCTCATTGAGGACACCAATGGGCTTAATGACATTCCCAGAGTTGGCAAAAACCTGAATGATGTGGTTCTGCATGGTGCACATCATACAGAATCCAGGCTCATGACCTAAAGGAAGAAAGTAACAGAAGATTGGCTTTGAATAAATAAAAACTCCCACAAATGGTTCTCAACTGTTCAAGAAAACTAAGATAATTCATCATTTTAGATTTTAATATGTTGCTATACAAATCAGCAACAGGCTGAACTTACAGGTTTTGGAGTGCTCCCTTGACAGCATGAAGTTGACTAGTGGTGGAGTGTAGGTGAGGCACTGCAGGGCTGAGTTGAGGAAGCATGTGTTCCCCATGTTCTGCAGGCCGGCACCAATGCGGTGAACCTGTATCCACTTTAAACTGAGCCGCTCTGGTGGGAACAGGACCTTCTGAGGCAACTCAATGCCATCTTCACTGCTCATCACTGGGCAAACATAAGAGCTAAAATTACAATCAATGCAACAAGCTTGTTTTGTCTCTAATTTTAGCTCAAGCCACTGACTGCATCACAGGCTTAAGTGACTGATTGTGCTCCTGTTTTTAAACTAGCTGTGTTATGTAACTGGATAAAAGAGCTGTAGAACAAAACACCCACAAAACAATGCGTCACATGTACAAAAACATTAGCCCAACAACCGAGTGCAGCATTTTAATTAATTACAATTCAAAATATAACCAATTTTCTTTGCTGTTCAAAAACAGTACCAATATATCTATTTTCTGGAATGCATCTTTTGGATATCTGCATATAGATCAACATTTCCACTATGACAAGGAAAACAAACTATTAGCTAAAGCTGGTTTCATGTGTACTAATAATGTTTGACAACATGTGCTGGGCACCTCCCTGGAGTTTGCTGAGTAAAGTGTAGAATTAGACAGAAAGCATCAATCATCCAAGCCCGGCTTGGTAAACAATGTGCCACCTCCTCACTATTCATACAGAAAAACAGCAGCAGATAAGTCTTTTCTCGTACCTTGGTCCTTGGGACGGTCCACAGAGGCAGGTGTGCCGTTATAAACGGCAGCACCAGGGGTCGGACCCAGGCAGCCTCCTGAAGACTTGAGCCTCGGAGAGTCAGAGGGCATGCCAGGACCGGCTGCCCAACTGCTGGAACAGCTGCCGTCCATCCCCACGTCTCCACTGGTGAAGGATCGGTTAAATCCAACTGACTCGTGGTCAGATTTTTCTGACAATCTGTCAACTATGGTCATTGTTCATAGCTGCAAAGAGACAGAAACAGTTATATGACTTTATAAGCTGCAGAAAAGAAAAAAAACGTTTTAACCTTTAGATTTCAAAAACAAAGAAACAGTTTAACAGTTGGTGCATAAAATGCAGAAACAGAATGAAACCACTATATAACAATTAAAGATATCACTAACAAAACAGATATTAGACCAATAATAGAAGTTCCTTTTTCTGTGAAAAGGGTGGAGTTGTACACATAAGCTTAGTTTTTCTATTATGCAGGCAAGAGGGAGAACAGGAGATGTGAAGAATGGGGTATAGACCTCCGCAACATAACTGGGGCTGATATGTGCTGTATTCAAGATGAACTTGGAGGACACATGAGCAGCTCGTCTGACATTCTGTGGTCTGGGACTAAGGAAATCCAATTTGCAGGATTAGGGATTGACCAGTTACAGTTATGATAATACGGTTAACTATTAAAAAGTTAGTTCGTTTCAAAATGTCAAAAAAGAAATTCTGTCCTACTGTTCTTACAATTTCAATGAAAAAAATGGGATGCCAGAGAAAGTGCTAGGGTGATCAAATCTCTCTGGGCACAGCACTAAAAAGCATCAAATTAAATTATTTTAGTTTATGCATTTCTATATCGAATAAAGTGGGAGTCCTTGGTTTTGATTTATTCAATTAATAGGGAAAATAAATGGTTTTTTTTCTGCATTTGACCAGCCAATCATAGCAGATTCCTATGTAGGGCTGACTGATTAGTGCTGGGGTGTTAAACAGTTTCATTTCGGGCCACATCAAGATCATGAATGTCCTCAAATGGCCAGTTGTGTTAGAAAGAATTGGTTAAACTACCCATTAACAAACTTTTAAAATAAGCTGTCTCTGCATTTGATCCATAGTTAATGTGAAAATATGTTTAGTATTTAATTTTGATGTAATTTGGCACTAACCAATTCAAGCTGGCTGGATTTGGCCCGCGGCCCTTGAGTTTGACATGTGGATTAGTGCCTCGCTAATATTCAAGACCACATATGAAAACCAAATAAACAAATACTGTATGTGATGACGATAATCAAAAAAAATTTAGTAGCAGTAGAAATTTTTTGCTCTTCTTTTTTGAAGAAAAGCAGATTTTATATAATTTGTATTTTTGTTTGATTTTTTGTGTTAGTTCCAGGACAGTGGTATTTTTTAATAAAGATCATTTGCGGACAAAATGTATTCAACAGGATGGTGAATCGCATGAAGTCCAAGTTAAGATTTTGAAGCAGGCTGTAAGGAAAAACTGGGCTAAAGGCGAAAGCTAAAACCTACCAACAGCATTCTGACAGTGGTGAAAAAGAGCAGGAAAGACTGTGCCCAGTGTCAAACCTGTTTGCTCTGTACATGTACAATAAAATAGGATGGGGCAAATGAGCACCTTCACTCGCACTTCCATGTTATGAAGGAACAGAAAACTTGGGTCACGGAGTTAATTTTGATCAGTAAAATATGGCAATTAAAGAAAAACATTACAACTTGAACTTCGCATCACTTCAGAGTAAAACAAATAAATCACATCATATTGCAACTTTAATTGCCATTTACACCGCATTATAATGCAAAACTCCATTATTGTCTGAGTTCAAAACTATTGAAAAATTAGTATTTTAACTCAAACTTGGCTAAATTGGTGACGTGTGTAAAGGTATCTAAAGGTTTACCATATGCCAAAACCAAAAGGTAACTATTAGAATCTATTTAGGCGTTTAAATCTACTAAATTTGAAATGTATAACTTCTATTGGTGGTGCAGAGGTTCCCGACTACGCTTACAAGTTATTATAAAACCCAGGCGGGATCATTTCCTTGTTAGAAGCACGTTAAACTGCAGCTGTTCCCTCCCACCTGCTCCAACTGAACAGACCGACTTAACATTGGCTAACAGACGGTAGCAAGGCCTTTAACACGCAGCGCCTTTAAAACCGAAAGAGAACACCCAGTAAGACTTGGTTCATGTAAGAGAGGCCCAGATAAGTGTACATTTTTGCGAACATTGACATAAAACGATTGTGACGAGTAATCGGGTTACCATACCCGTCGTCATAAAAGAGGCGAAGAATGGGAACCGATAGCAGCGGCACAATTCCTGCTAATGTGGCTCACGAGCAAGCTAGCTAGTAGTCATAGTTGATGCTAACCGACATCGTGAGGAGTCCCGTGGCTATGAAGCAGCATGCTAAGGAGCGGTTAGCGGGTATTATTTTTAATTGTATCGACTTTATACCGTGCGGCCTTTACATTCAGGTCGTCTCGCAGGATTAAAAGAATCGTCTCCACACCGGCGGCTGTGTACGCTTACTGCGCGGCTCTCCGACTTGACATACAGAACCGGTGTAAAGCTACTACAGCGAATCCCTGTGGTTTGGCCCAACTAATGTACCTCAGCTAGTCACTGGTTCTAACTAGACCGTAAAAACAAATCAGCACTCACCTGGAGTATGTTATGAACATCTTAATAGCGGTTTTAAATCCATTTCTCATTTCCAGCGGGTGTCCGCCGGTGAACAATGACGTAGTTAATTGCCCCACGGCTACATCCGGGTACCTGCCATGAAACGAGGTCCGTGATTGGTCCATCTGACATTCGTGAAAACGTGTAGTCGGAAATATCCGACGGTTGTTCTTAACTCTGACCTTATTGTGCCTTTTGTACTAGAGTGACACAAGCTACCACGTACTTTACACACCAATATTTTAGTATAACTACGATGACAAACACTTAAGTGTTCAGAGGAGATCGCCTTACATGTAGCCTGGAAAACATTAACATCTTTCTAAATCAATGCTAGAGTAAACTAGCCATAACATCATGAAAATAAATATCAAAGTACTTCTATTGGCAGCAAGCTGTGAATGGAAAACTCAGGTTGTGGAAAAACCAAACTCAATCACTAATCAAATACAGAGTTTTTGAAATCCCTGAAATGGTTTATTTAGCAGCTGAATAAAAATGTGGGGGGAAAAACACATCTAGGTGTGCAAAACACTTAAATGTTCACACATGCAGCCATTTGTAAGGGTTAGGGTCAATAAATTATATACAACTACGATGACAAACACTTAAGTGTTCAGAGGAGATCGCCTTACATGTAGCCTGGAAAACATTAACATCATTCTAAATCAATGCTAGAGTAAACTAGCCATAAGATCATGAAAATACAGATATGTAAATGTTTTGAAAATAAATATCAAAGTACTTCTATTGGCAGCAAGCTGTGAATGGAAAACTCAGGTTGTGGAAAAACCAAACTCAATCACTAATCAAATACAGAGTTTTTGAAATCCCTGAAATGGTTTATTTAGCAGCTGAATAAAAATGTGGGGGAAAAACACACATCTAGATGTGCAAAACACTTAAATGTTCACACATGCAGCCATTTGTAAGGGTTAGGGTCAATAAATTAAGTTCAGACAATCTGTTGATATTTAAGGCTCAGGTCTTGTCCAGGTCAGTGAACCTAACAGTGATTTTTGAGCTCTGAAGCTGGTTGATCTGCATCCTCAGCTGCATGATCTCCTCCTCCTGCTCTTCGACTCGTTTCTGTAAACCGTGGATGATCTGAAAAGGGAGAGAATACATGTTACAACTGGCAGGTAGTTATAACAGGCACTTCAGCTCCAATTGCAACGAAGCACAGTTGGCCCAAACAAGATGGCACTTTTTGTGTCACAGTTGAGAACTTTGAACTAGGCTTGGACCAGTGTAAATACCCCCATGGGTAATTTCCTATGGTTTCACAGCATTTACACAAAAATGTAAAAACAAATTATAATATGATCTAAATGATTATCTCGTTTCTAATTTAAATAAAAAAGCAACAATCATTCATACAGCTGCAAAAAAATACATATTGACTTTTATATTCTAATGTTATCCATAATAAACATTTTTTTTGATTATTTCTATGTATGCTAGCATATTAAAAAATTCATTTTGCAAGTAAAAGCCAAGAAATAAAGAGAAAAGTCGAGGCTTGCCGAATCTTTAAAATAGTCGTGTCGCTTTTGATGCGCTCCCTTTCTGAATAGTGCATGTGTAATGGGATCAAGGCTGTGGAATTTATAATGCTCCACTTTGACAATACAGTTACTGCTACTTTGCCAGGACAACGTTACTTTTTGTTCCCATATTTAAGGATCCGGGTGGCCAGATGATTAGTAGCCAAATTATTCAGATAGTAGGTTATTATGTCAGTTTTACTTTCAGTTTCAAGCAAGTACATTCGGAGGGAAGTGAATCTTGATCAGTGCAAACACCAAGCATTTGAACAGGGCTGCAAAAGATTAAGTAATGTCAATATTTGGTCATTGCTGTGATATCTGAGTAACAGTTGTTTACATGCTGTTGAAGAGGCAAACATACATTAATATGGCATATGTTAGAGCAAAATACGATTTCAACATATTCAATACATTTTTGGCAACCAGGGGTTGTGTGGGTTAACATTTTGTTGGCTTCATTGCGATGACTGTAGGAAGGTGACACTGGAGCATTATGTAAATAAGGCAGTGTATCTTCACTAAAACACAACTGGTGTATAAGCTAAACATAAATGCTACTGGAAGCTTAACAGTACTCGTTATGCAGATTATACAATTTTGCTGTTCTGTTCTTCAAGGAACATCAGAAATAAGCTGATAATAGTCAGGTTCTTTTCATGTGGAGCCAGTAATGCTGGTAAGAGTGATTGGTAACACCGGTTTAGTTTCTACACCATGAATGTACAGTAATTTATCCCAAACAATAAACACGTATTTGTTAGGGAACTGTGTACTAGTCTTTCACCCAGCAAACATTCAGTGTTCAGCAATAGTTTGGGGAGGGGCTTTTTTTGTATTGCGCTAATTTCCATTCACAGAAGTAACAGATTACTGCAGTACTTTCTCTGGCACCTCATAAGAAGGGAATTTAAACCATAGGAACTGTATGATGGAAAAGTTATGCCATTTTGAAATTTTAACTTGTTAAACCTTGCTATGCCTTAATATCTGCATCTGGCCCAAGCCTACTTCAGACTAAACATATGTGCTCTTATGCATCTATTCTATGCACATGCGCTGTAATCGTAAACTATATCTGAATGTGTCAAGACTTTGAAGAATTAGATGAACAATTTTAGGCAACTATTTATCCCAAACTACCATGTCTTTGTTGCAGAACAGTTCACTTTCTAGGAGCTGGCTGGCTGCTGGCCGAAGACCGGGGTCTTTACTTGTCAGCTTTACGATGTATTTAGTCAGAACTGGCCATCTGTGGCAGAAGGAGTCTGGAATCTTCCCTTCTCTCAGGTCCCCGAGGGTTCGGACCCGCTCCATCTCTGTCCCAAAAGGCTGGAACAGCTCAAGAGCCAGAACCCCAATGCTGTACATGTCTGACTGCAAGAGAAACATTTATACTCTTAGTATTAAAAAAGACATACAGAGCAGAATGTTAGATTTATGACGTTTCCATAAAGCATCCATTCATAAACAAGCCAATAATCAACACTAAAGATATTGTAAGAATTATTTATAATAGACTGTTTGTCTTAATTCCAAGTACCTTTGAATCATAATGAGAACCTTTCAGTTGTTCTGGTGCAGCGTACACAAATGTGCCAACACCTGATGTATGGGTTGAACCTGCAAAACAAAGAACTATTCAATGTGAATTCTGCCATCTACTGGTATGTTATAAAAATGTAATAAGAGAGGAGTTTCACAATTACCAGCGGCAGGAGAAATTGTTCTTTTATGGTCATCTACTATCATATCCCTGCATGCCAAACCAAAATCTCCAATCCGAATGTGGCATTCATGACCATGAAGGAAAATGTTCCTCGGCTGGAAAAACAAAAAGGAAAAAGCTGTTGGGATTAGTTTAACTGAATTCAATTTCAATTCAGTTTATTTATATAGCGCCGATTCACAACAGATCTCACTTCAAGGGTCTTTTAAAGGTTTAAAGGTTTTCTATCTAAGGAATCCCAGCAGATTGCATCGAATCATTGACTGGCAGTTGCGTTCCGTTGATGCATACTCCAACCACAGCAATCCCTCATACTGAGCAATCATGTAGCGACAGTGGAGAGGAAAAACTCCCCTTTAACAGGAAGAAACCTCCAGCAGAACCTGAACCAGAACCAGAACCAGGCTCAGTACAAGCAGCCATCTGCCACGACCGTCTGGGGATTTGAGAAGACAGAGCAGAGACACAGAAGGAACAGAAGAACTGATATAAGGGTACTTTCTATGTTACAGAAAGTGCAAAGTTGATAACAGGACACGGTGGATGTTCAGTTACTGGGAGCATCATCCCAGACAATGCCCCCCGTCCAACAGGGCATTGCAGCCAAGCAGGATACCAGACCAGGTATATCTTCTATGGAGAAAGTAACACTGAGAGAAAACAAAGTTAACAGTCGAAATAACAGCAAATAATGCAAGGTGAGCGTAGTAGCAAACCAAGTAGCAGAGTGAAGAAAAGTGGTCTGTCTGTCCTCCAGCAGTCTAAGCCTATAGCAGCATTACTACAGAGATAGCTCAGGATGACCTAAGCCACTCTTAACTATAAGCTTTATCAAAAAGGAAAGTTTTAAGCCTGGCCTTAAAAGTAAACTGAGTGTCTGCCTCACGAACTAAAACTGGGAGCTGGTTCCACAGGAGAGGAGCCTGATAACTAAAAGATCTGCCTCCCATTCTACTTTTAGAAATCCTAGGAACTACAAGTAAACCTGCAGTCTGAGAGCGAAGGGCTCTGTTAGGAACATATGAAACAATTAGATCTCTGATGTATGATGGAGGTTGATTATTAAGGGCTTTATATGTAAGAAGGAGGATCTTATATTTAATTCTGGATTTAACAGGGAGCCAATAAAAGGAAGCTAAAACAGGAGAAATGTGATCTCTCTTTTTAATATTCATCAGAACTCTTGCTGCAGTATTTTGGATCAACTGAAGGCTTTTAATGGCATTTTGTGGACTACCTGATAGTAAAGAATTACAGTAGTCCAGCCTTGAGGTAACAAATGCATGGACTAGTTTCTCAGCATCACTCCTGGACAGGATGTTTCTAATTTTAGCAATATTCCAGAGGTGAAAGAAAGAAATTCTAGAAACCTGTTTAATATGGGATTTAAATGTCAAGTCTTGGTCAAAAATAACGCCGAAGTTCTTTACGTTATTACTGGGGGCCAATTTAATGCCATCCAGATGAAGTGATTGACTAAGCAGTTTCTTTTTTTAGAACTTCTGGTCCAAAGACGGCAACTTCTGTCTTGTCAGAATTTAGGAGCAAAAAGTTTAGAGTCATCCATGTTTTTATGTCTTCCAGACATGCCTGTAATCTACCTAACTGATTGGGTTTCTCAGGATTTATGCATAAATATAGTTGTGTATCATCGGCATAGCTGTGGAAATGTATCCCATGCTGTCTAATGATTCTACCAATTGGAAGCATATATATGGTGAAAAGAATTGGTCCAAGCACAGAACCCTGTGGAACTCCATAGGTAACTTTTGAGTGTAAAGAAGATTTATCATTTAGATGAACAAACTGGAATCTATCAGACAAATATGATTTAAACCAGCCGAGTGCTGTTCCTTTGATCCCGCAAAATGTTCAAGCCTGTTGTAAGAAAATATTATGATCGACTGTGTCAAAAGCAGGACTGAGATCTAACAAAACCAGAACAGACACAAGTCCATTATCTGAGGCCATGAGAATATCATTAGTAACCTTCACCAGTGCTGTTTCGGTGCTATGATGAGCTCTAAAACCTGACTGAAACTCTCCAAACAGCTCGTTACTGTTTAGATGCTCACAGACTTGATTAGCAACTATTTTCTCAAGGACTTTGGATAACAAAGGAAGGTTAGATATAGGTCTGTAATTCACCAAGTCATCTTGATCAAGGGAAGGTTTCTTGAGTAAAGGTTTAATTACAGCTATTTTAAATTCCTGTGGTACGTATCCGTTTACTAAGGATTGATTCATCATGTCCAAAATGGGGCCAGGAACCAAATGGAACACTTCCTTATATAATTTGATTGGGATTGGGTCTAACATACAAGTTGAAGGTTTAGATGAGGCTAATATTTTTGATAATTCCGAAAGCTCGACTGAATCAAAACAGCCTAAGCACAAATGAGGTTCTACAGTTCTTTCCGATGCTGCCTCATTTACTGAGGAAGAAGTAATCATGTTTGGGAGGATGCCAATGATTTTATTTTTAATAGAATAAATTTTATTTATGAAGAATCCCATAAAATCATCACTGCTAAGAGCTGGGGGAATAGTCAGAGCTATGACTCTAAGTTTGGCAACTGTACTAAAAAGAAACCTAGGATTGTTTTTATTCGCCTCTATTAATCATGAAAATATGCTTTTCTAGCTTGTCGCAGGGTCTTTTTATACAGCAGTAGACTGTTATTCCAGGTGAAACAGGAATCCTCTAGGTGTGTATGGCGCCATTTTCTCTCCAACTGCCTAGTATTCTGCTTTAAAGTACGCAACTCTGCGTTAATTCAAATTCAATTCAAAAAAACTTTATTGATCCCAGAGGGAACCAAGGAGTCAGCCTCCAATGGCTAGCCACTTTCTTTTTTAAGGGGGCTACACTATCTAATGCCAAACGCAATGAGGAAGTAACGCTGTGAACCAGACCATCAATTTCTGAAGGGTTAGAGATAGAATTGCTGCCATCCACTGTGTTACTCTGAGACACTGAGGAAAGTAAGAATGGAATAGATTCTTTAAAATTGTTACAGCATTGTCTGATAAAGCTCTACTATAAAGACATTTTCTTTCATATTTAAGATGGTCAGTTAAAGTAAATTCAAAAGTTATCAAGAAGTGGTCAGACAGGACAGGGTTATGTGGGTGGACTGTTATTTCCTCACACTCAATACCGTATGTCAGTCAGGAGGAGTCCAGTCTCTGAGTGGTAATGCTAACATAGGCTAACGTTCAAAACGGATTCAATTCAAATTCAAATTCAAAAATACTTTATTGATCCCAGAAGGAAGTTAAGTGTTGGTATAGCTCATACAATTAATTCTTTAAGGAGTTGTTGTGGATGATGATAGCTGTGGGCAGGAAGGATTTCCTGTAGCGGTCTGTATTGCAGCGAAACTGAAGAAGCCTCTGTTGTTGTATGACAGTCCCATGAAGAGGATGCTCAGGGTTGTCCATAATTTTTTTTTGATTTTATGAAGAATCCTTCTTTGCATTATCATCTCCAGATTTTCCACAGTTGTCCCAAGAACAGAACCAGCCTTCTTTATCAGGTTGTTTAGCCTTTTTAAATCCCTGGCTCTGATGCTGATACGCCAACAGATGACGGCTGAAGAGATTACACTCTTCAAAACAGAGTTGTAGAAGATGTGCAGCATCTTGCTGCAAACCTTGAAGGACCTAAGCTTCCTCAAGAAGTACAGTCTGCTCTGTCCCTTCTTGTAGACGGTTTCACTGTTCAGTCTCCAGATGAACGTCGATCAGATCGATCAGTCGCAAAACTGCCAACGTCGCTTCGGTCACTGTCCATGTTTCACTGTCAGATTAAGCGAGGTGTCATTGTCCTCCTGAACACACCCCCACGTTCCCTTCTCCGCTCATCCTCCACACTTGACCACGTCCCTCCATGCCAGCAGGCACGGCCCACTTTGTACAATTTTTAAAATGTTGTCTGGGGGCGGGGTTATGATTTTTCATGGGGTTCTGTTCCACTTTAAGTAGCACTTTACAAATCTTAAATCCTAACAGAAATGCAGCCACTTCCTGTTTAGAACCATTTTAAAACAAAAAAAAAGTATCTCAAACAGATTCAACACTGATGTTTCACTTGTCGTCATAGGGCTTTGCCATCCTTCCCCTACATCTGGCTGCTTCTTACAGAAGAGCCTGCAGAGTCTGCTGTCAGCAGGAGCTGATGCTCAAGTTAAGTGCGTACTAACATCCCAGATACGGGTTTACACATTAAAACATGTTTCAACCTAAACGTGAGCTCTACTGAACAGGACGATATTTTTTACTTCCTCCTGAAAGAGAAACCAGGAAGAAAAATACACCAGTAATTAGCTTCCTTTAACACAAAGTACAAACTGTCAGTGCATTGCTCTTGTTTTGCAACACATATGTGAACAATGCCTATTCCACAGGGACCAACTCAGTCACACGTCTCTACATTTGGTCTTAAAGAAGTGGCCGATCATCCCGATGACCCGGCCAAAACCTTGCTTCAAGTTCTGGACCGCTGTGACAAGGGCAGGCAAGCTGCAGCCTGTTTACAGCTCCTCTGTGAGCACGGTGTTGATGTAAATGCACAGGTAAGAGGTCTCACCTTCTACACAAGTTTTAAACAAGATTCTTTTGAACTATAACCACAAAAAATGTAACCTTCCCAATGCAGATTTTGTTCTAATTTCTTACTAGATGGATGAACAGTCAGCAGACGGCTCTTCATGTATTGGTGGGTAACAGAGCACTGTCTGCTGTCAGTATGCTAATCAGCGATGGTGCTGATGTTAACGCTGTGGTCGGCGGTAGAATGAGACCTCTGTATGTGGCATCAGGGATCCTCCATAATGATATATCCGCTAGTTTGATCAGCCAGGGAGCTGATGTCAACATGGTTTATATTTGCTCAGTTACTTCAATTCTTATACAGTGGGGCAAAAAAGTATTTGGCAGCCACAGATTGTGCAAGTTGTCCCACTTAAAAAGATGAGAGAGGTCTGTAATTTTCAGCATAGATTCAACTGTGGGAGACAGATTGTGAAAAACAAAATCCAGGAAATCACATTGTATGATTATTAAAGAATGTATTTGTATAATGGTACAGAGAATAAGTATTTAGCACCTACAACAAAGCAAGAATTCTGGCCCTCACAGACCTGTTACTTCTTCTTTTAGAAGCTCTTCTATCCCCCACTCGTTACCGGTATTAGTGGCACCTGTTTGAACTCGTTATTGGTATAAAAGACACCTGTCCACACTTTCAAACAGTCAGACTCCAACCCTCACCATGGCCAAGACCAGAGAGCTGTCCCTGGACACCAGGGACAAGATTGTACACGTGCAAAAGACTGGGATGAGTCAACTGATCAACTGTTGGCGGAATTATTAGAAAATTGAATAAATACAAGATCAATGACTATCTCCTTCAACCTGGAGCTCCATGCAAGATCTCATCTCATGAGGTGCACATGATCTTGAAAACAGTGAGTAATCAGCCCAGAACTACACAGGGGGAACTACAGGAAACATTTGACCTCTGTCATTGACAACCAAGGTTACATTACAAAGTACTGAGGTGAACTTTTGTTATTGACCAAATACTTATTTTCTGCACCATTATACAAATACATTTTAAAAATCATACAATATGGATTTTTTACATTCTGTTTCTCAAAGTTGAAGTGTACCTATGATGAAAATTACAGACCTCTCATCTTTTTAATTGAGACAACTTGCACAATCGGTGGCTGCCAAATACTTTTTCGCCCCGTCTAAAGTCTGAAAGGTTGTCATTCTCAACTAAGTATTGAATGAAACTTTGTTTTTAAAGAGGATGTAGCACTCTGGGAACACTCCTCTGCACCTTGCTGCAGTTGCAGTGATGACAAAGACAACTAAAGTCCTGGAGGAAGATCTGAGCTGCATCTTTGAGCTGCTGGAGCGTGGAGCAATGCCAAACATCATAAACAAGGCTGGGATGTCACCATTACATCAAGCATGCGACCTGGGTAACGAGGTGCTGGTGGATCTGCTGCTGAGATACAGAGCTAGTGTCAATCATCTGAGCACTGCGGGGGACAACCATCTGTTCCTGAGCCACAAGCCTAATATGAGGAACAGTTCTCTGCTGATGAAACTCCTCAGTCTGAGCTCCCCGCTCACAGTCTGCAACCAGAACGGTCGCTTACCTTTAACCTGGACTCAGCCATGTTTCTTTAAGCAGAGAGACCAACTGTTCAAACTAACTCGACAGCCAAAGACACTTCAGGAAATTTGCAAAAGTAATATTCTGCCGACAGGCCAAACAAGAAGGAATCAGAGAATCAGGCAAGAGGCCAGTGGTAACGCTGGGTGAGCTGCAGAGAACAATAGATCAGGTGGGAGGAGGTCAACAGGACAAATATTAGTTGTTCCCTCCTTGACAAAAAAGTGGCAAGAGGAAAGCCATTGATAAAACAAAGCCATAAAAACCCTGCTTGCAGAAGAACTGTTAAAACCAAAATGATTCATACTTCAAGTGGATTTAAAAAATATTTTGTATTTTGGTGTGGCGTTTGTACTTTCTGTACAGCACTTTGGTCAACAGTAGACTTGTTTTTAAATGTGCAAAATCAATAAACAAACTTAACTTGAAATACAAAATGCTGTGTGTGTGTGTGTTGTGGAAAACTAACACTAGTTATACTGGACACCACATTCCACGGTAAAACATTGTGATGGCAGCATCATGTTGTGGGGATACTCGTCTTCTGCAAGGGACAGGAAGGCTGGTCTGAGTCAATGGGAAGTTGGGTGGAGCTAAATAAAAAGGGCGATCCTGAAATAAAACCTTTTAGAGACTGCAAAGACTTGATACCGGGGTGGGTTAGGTTAGAAGACCTAACCATGCCTTTTGAGTTGGTAGGAACTATGGACTCCAAATGAGCTGTCCTGGACTCTAATTTTTGAAGACATTGATTTTGTCAAACTAGAACTGAAAGCCCTTTTGACTGAAGTTGTCTTGTTTTTTGCAGATTTGGTTACATAACAAACTATTCTTAGTATTGACAATTTGAATACAACTTTTTTTTTCTTAAACCTTGTGTTGTGGTCAATAGCATCCATAATGGTTTTGGGCTCCTTTAGGACCTAGACTTCTGAAATTAAATAGTCTTGTTAAATTAAAATAACTAGTAAAAGGTTACACAAGACCTGTGACTGTTGCTGCATTGAAAGGTGGTTTTACTAAGTATTGACTCAGGGGAGAGGACAAATCCTAACCCTACTTTATTTTTTTGGTTTTTCAAAATATTTTAGATAATGCATAATTTTCCTTCCACTTCACAATTATGTTATGGTTTGTGTTGGTCTATCACATCATCATCATTCAATTGAATGAGAAAGTGTGTCCAAACTTCTGGTCTGTACTGTAACTTCCCATAAAAAGTACTTTGGTTGTGTACATATTTTAAACAATCCTGCTCAGTTGCTAATTCCTCAAATCTGAGTATGCCATTTTTTTATTTTTAATAACTTCACAGTACTTTAACTTTGTAATTTTGTCCAAACTGTACATATATTATCCTATCAAATACTTTTGTATAGCAACATACGCTGTACAAACCTGAACTTACACTGATAACCTAATACAATCTATAAACATTACCTTCAAGTCTCTGTGCATTATTCCTCTGGAGTGAATGTATTGCACCCCTTGCAGAATGTTCCGGAGCAAGTTCAGCGTGTGTTCAGCATCGACACAATCATAAGGAGCTGTGAAATACACAAGCAGAAGATTTATAGTTAAACCTTTTTTATACCAGAATGCAAGGCAGAAAGTAGATTTAAAGCTCAACTCATTTAAAGTTGTTCTTCAAATATGCAAAGTTAAGACATTGGTGGGACAAAGATCACATTGCAGGAGAATATAAAGATATTTAAGAGAATTACAGCTTGAGATCTGCTCCTCTACTGGCCTAGAGTTCCTCTCAGAGATCCAGTCCTTTAGTGAGCGCTCACACAGCTGCATCTGGATGTAGAGCATCAGGTGGAACTGAACCTGCACCTATAGAGAAATCAAAGATAACATGAAACTGATTGTTCCTCGCGTTTTGCTCACAGAACAAAGTAATCGTTATGAGACTTTAAAACACACATCTTTAGAGGATCTTCTTGTGTGTATTTCAGCCCACTGTAGATGTTCCTTGTCATTGAAGGAGTTATTGTTTAGCTCAAAGCTGCTCCTGCTCAAGTCCTCGTCCAACATCGCTGACCGCTCCCAGCCCATGGCAGGACATTTGGAGCTGTTCCTGGGCTCTCCCTGTCCAAGGACCACACAAGGAACGTAGTTCTCCGGGATGTGACAGGCTGTCTTGGGACACACAAGCTGGTGGTCTTGTGTTGAAACTAAAGCTCTCATAGGCTGATTCTCTGGTGGAGGTCCTTTTGCACCTGAAGCAGCACCCGCCTCTCCTTGACTGTGGCTTTGGAAAACTATTGAAGAGCTGGTGCTACTGTTGTCCAGGGAGTCATCAAAACTATGAAAGACAGGATTAAGATATAAAGCATACAGATGTACTTCCTGTTAGGGACAGGAGGGGCTAGACCAAGCACAGACTAATGCAATTGAAGGATATTATGAAAACTTTAGAACTAATCATACCTATCTTTTTTTCCAGGGGATTCCAGAGCAGGAAGATGCGACTCAGGATCTGCAACAAAGGTGGGTTTTACACCCAATGTTTGTACGGATTAGTCTAAATCTTCTCTCACAAGGCTTTCTATCATTTCAGGTCAACATGTTTCAAGATGAAGGCTCACGGGGTGCAGGCTGAACATGTTCCATCCATGCAGTGTGGTAGCCCACGATGTTTACATGCTGCAGGCTGGATAACACTTTGACTTCCCTAAGGACCTGGAATACACACAATTTCCTAGTCAGTTCGAGAGTCAGCAACAGATCTGGAGTACTCAAATATTTCTTTTCGAAAAATTCAAAAACCAAACCCCCATCTAGATCCCTACACTTGGAAATACAATGCCTTCCTAAAGGATTCACAACCTTTTCACTTTTTAATCACAAACTTCAAAGATCCACTGAAGTTTTTTTTTTAGATATTTTGTGACTAGGCTTGTCACAATAAAAAATGCTGCTGGACAATAACATTATTGCATTATTGCAATAAAGGATAATAATATAATATATGAGGAAAGGAAATATCTTCTTCCTTTAAATAAGGATAAGGCTGGAGTCTGGATTGCCGTTTTCCTATATTTTATTTCTTCCAGTCTTGTGCATAAACCCATCTGGGCCAACGCTCAAACTCCCGCACACCCCAGATTATGTCTGCCTTCTCTGTAAGCGCTTTCTTCCTTCAGTCCCCACAATGTTGTCTTCATTGCAAAGTAAACCAAAACACTGCTTGCTGCAGTTAGAGACTAGGTGAAAGGCCTCTTCACTGACATCTAATGAGCTCTTATTATGCCATATTCCAGACAGACAGACAGACAGACAGGTCGGTCTGCAGTCTTTGTCCGCAGTGCTTCTTCCCCAGCAGACAGAAGCACACTTTGGATGACCGTGTGGTAGAACATCTGCAGCATGTTACCACATTGAAGGACCTTAGTCACCTGAGGAAGAAAAGCCCACTCTGTCCCTTCCTGTATGCTGCGTTTGTGTTGGTGGTCTACTCCAGTTTCTGGCCCACAACCACCCCCAGGTATATGTAGGACTCCACAGTCTCTATTTCCTCCCCATCTATGCAGACTGGCTTTCTTGGTGGTTCAGATCTCCTGAGGTCTACCACCAGGTCCTTAGTCTTGGTGGTATTCAGGAGAAGACCGTTGTTTTTTTGCTCCAGTCAGTGAAGGTCTCCACCAGGTCCCTGTACTCCCCCACCTGTACACCGCTCACACATGCCACAATAGCTGTATCATCTGAATACTTCTGGATGTGTGCAGGACTCCGAGTTGTATCTGGTGTTTGATGTGTAGAGCGTGATCAGAAAGGGAGCCAAAACAGTCCCCTGTGGGACTCCAGTGCTGCATTCCAATGTCCCAGAAACGCATCTCCCCACCTTGATGTATTGAGGTCTGGATGTTAGTCCATAATCCAAGATGTCAGGGAGGGGGGTACTCCCATATCCATAAGTTTGTCTCTCAGTATGGGAGGTTTCATGTCGTCAAAAGAGCTGGAAAAGTCGAAATACCTGATCCTGACATAAGAACCAGGCACATCCAGGTAGGTGTATACCCGGTGCCGCATGTAAAAGACCGCATCTTCAGCTCTTAAGTGTTCCTGGTAGGCAAACTGGAGGGGGTCTAGTTCCTCAGCAACCTGCAGGTTAATTCTATGGACAAGAAGCTGCTCCAAGGTCTTCATGATGTGGTGACGGGGTAAGCCGTATTGCGTCATTTCCTGTTGTCACTGCTGTGCTCCGTGGAGCTGTTTTGGTGTTCAAACGCTCTTGAATTGATCTTATTTTCTCTGTGCTGAGGCTTTTCTAAGTCATTTTAACACACAATCACACTAAAACACACATTTTGTGGTGGTGTACTTTACGTTTTGGGAACTCCTCGTGTTTCACACAGTTTTTCTTTGGGTGGAAGGTCTCGCTAGCTCAGTTAGCTTAGCTTCATTGCGGCTATGGCGACTCTTCTCTCTCCTGTCTCTAACTCTTCTCTTCTCTCTTGCTCTCTCTGTCAGATGTTTAGTTACTTCCCTGCCTCCTTTAGTGATAATGGTAACTGTAATAAATGTAATATTTTTTTTGCTTTGGAGGCAAGGGTATCAGAATTAGAGGCACGGCTCCGCGCTGTTGAAAAACCAGCAGATAGTCGAAGCCCATTAGCCAGCGCGGAGCCAACAAGGATAGAACCCCCTAGCTGTCCTCCGGTAGAGCCCGCGCAGCCGGGACCTAAAGGCGGCTGGGTGACTGTACGTAGGAAGCATAGTTCTAGGACCCAGCCCCCGGGCCACCACCAACCGGTCCGCGTTTCTAACAGATTTTCCCCGCTCAGCGACACACCCGCTGAGAAGCCGGCCCTGGTAATTGGCAGCTCCATAGTCAGAAACGTGGCATTAGAGACACCATTGACCATCGTCAAATGTTTGCCAGGGGCCAGAACGGGCGACATCAAATTCTACCTGAAACTGCTGGCTAAAGATAAGCGTAAATACAGTAAGATTGTTATTCACGCTGGCGGTAATGACACCCGGTTACGCCAATCGGAGGTCACTAAAATTAGTGTTGCTTCGGTGTGTAAGTTTGCCAAAACAATGTCAGACTCGGTAATCTTCTCTGGTCCCCTGCCTGATCGGACCAGTGACGACATGTTTAGCCGCATGCTGTCATTCCATCAATGGTTGTCTAGGTGGTGTCCTGCAAACGATGTGGGCTACATTGATAACTGGAGAACTTTTTGGGGAAAACCTGGTCTGATCCGGAGAGACGGCATCCATCCCACTTTGGATGGAGCAGCTCTTCTTTCTAGGAATATGGCCGAATTTATTAATCCTCCAAAACACTGACAACCCAGGGTCCAGACCAGGAAGCAGAGTCGTAGTTTAACCCACCTCTCTGCTGCTTCTGTACTGTTACCCACCCATTACCCTATAGAAACAGTGTCTTGCCCACGGCCAAAATTAAATGGATTAAAAGTTAAGCCAACAAAAGCAAATTATGGAAATCTCATAAAAATAAATACAACTTTGACTGAAAATAAATCTATTAAATGTGGTTTATTAAACATAAGATCTCTCTCCTCAAAGACTTTGTTAGTAAATGACTTGATTTGGGATAATCACATTGATTTCCTTTGTCTCACAGAAACCTGGTTGCAGCAGGAGGATTATGTCAGTATAAATGAGTCAACTCCTTCCAGTCATTTAAATTTTCACATTCCTAGAAATACTGGGCGAGGAGGAGGAGTTGCAACCATTTTCCGTTCTGATTTACTAATTAGTCCCAGACCAATTGATAGCTACAGTTCTTTTGAACATCTAACCCTTAATTTTCCTCATCCAAGTTGCAAAACATTAAGACCATTTTTGTTTGTGGTTTTGTATCGTCCACCAGGCCCTTACTCTCAATTCTTGGATCAGATCTCACATTTTTTATCTGATTTAGTATTAAATACTGATAGGGTTATTATAGTGGGGGACTTCAATATTCATGTGGATACTGAAAGTGATAGCCTAAATGCAGCCTTTAATGCTATTTTAGACTCAATTGGCTTTACTGAAAAAGTACAGGGATCGACCCACTCAGGTAAACACACTTTGGACCTTGTACTGACATACGGTATTGAGTGTGAGGAAATAACAGTCCACCCACATAACCCGGTCCTGTCTGACCACTTCTTGATAACTTTTGAATTTACTTTAACTGACCATCTTAAATCTGAAAGAAAATTTCATTATAGTAGAACTTTATCAGACAATGCTGTAACAATTTTTAAAGAATCTGTTCCATTCTTACTTTCCTCAGTGTCTCAGAGTAACACAGTGGATGGCAGCAATTCTATCTCTAACCCTTCAGAAATTGATGGTCTGGTTCACAGCGTTACGTCCTCATTGCGTTTGGCATTAGATAGTGTAGCCCCATTAAAAAAGAAAGTGGCTACCCATAGGAGGCTGACTCCTTGGTTTAACGCAGAGTTGCGTACTTTAAAGCAGAATACTAGGAAGTTGGAGAGAAAATGGCGCTCTACACATCTAGAGGATTCCTATTTAACCTGGAATAACAGTCTACTGCTGTATAAAAAGACCCTTCGACAAGCTAGAACAGCATACTTTTCATTATTAATAGAGGCGAATAAAAACAATCCTAGGTTTCTTTTTAGTACATTTGCCAAACTTACACAGAGTCATAGCTCTGTTGAGCAAACTATTCCCCCAGCTCTTAGCAGTGATGATTTTATGAGATTCTTCATAAATAAAATAAATTTTATTAAAAATAAAATCATTGGCACCCTCCCAAACATGATTACTTCTTCCTCAGTAAATGAGTCAGTATCGGAAAGAACTGTAGAACCTCAGTTGTGCTTAGGCTGTTTTGATTCAGTCGAGCTTTCAGAATTATCAAAAATATTAGCCTCATCTAAACCTTCAACTTGTATGTTGGACCGAATCCCAACCAAATTATTTAAAGAAGTGTTCCATTTGGTTCCTGGCCCCATTTTGGATATGATGAATCTATTCTTAGTAAACGGATACGTACCACAGGAATTTAAAATAGCTGTAATTAAACCTTTACTCAAGAAACCTTCCCTTGATCAAGATGACTTAGTGAATTACAGACCTATATCTAACCTTCCTTTCTTATCCAAAGTCCTTGAGAAAATAGTTGCTAATCAAGTCTGTGAACATCTAAACAGTAACGAGCTGTTTGAAGAGTTTCAGTCAGGTTTTAGAGCTCATCATAGCACTGAAACAGCACTGGTGAGGGTTACTGATGATATTCTCATGGCCTCAGATAATGGACTGGTGTCTGTTCTGGTTTTGTTAGATCTCAGTGCTGCTTTTGACACAGTCGATCATAATATTCTCTTAGAAAGGCTTGAACATGTTGCAGGGATCAAAGAAACAGCACTAGGCTGGTTTAAATCATATTTGTCTGATAGATTCCAGTTTGTTCATCTAAATGATAAATCATCTTCACTCTCAAGGGTTACTTGTGGAGTTCCACAGGGTTCTGTCCTTGGACCAATTCTTTTCACCATATATATGCTTCCAATTGGTAGAATCATTAGACAGCATGGGATAAATTTCCACAGCTATGCCGATGATACACAACTATATTTATCCATAAATCCTGATGAACCCAGTCAGTTAGGTAGATTACAGGCATGTCTGGAAGACATAAAAGCATGGATGACCCTAAACTTTTTGCTTTTAAATTCTTACAAGACAGAAGTTGCTGTCTTTGGACCAGAAGTTCTTAAACAGAAACTGATTAGTCAATCACTTCATCTGGATGGCATTAAATTGGCCCCCAGTAATAACGTAAAAAACCTCGGCGTTATTTTTGACCAAGACTTGACATTTAAATCCCATATTAAACAGGTTTCTAGGATTTCTTTCTTTCACCTCCGGAATATTGCTAAAATTAGAAACATCCTGTCCAGGAGTGATGCTGAGAAACTAGTCCATGCATTTGTTACCTCAAGGCTGGACTACTGTAATTCTTTACTATCAGGAAGTCCACAAAATGCCATTAAAAGCCTTCAGTTGATCCAAAATGCGGCAGCAAGAGTTCTGATGAATATTAAAAAGAGAGATCACATTTCTCCTGTTTTAGCTTCCCTTCATTGGCTCCCTGTTAAATCCAGAATAGAATTTAAGATCCTTCTTCTTACATACAAAGCCCTTAATAATCAAGCTCCATCATACATCAGAGATCTAATTGTTCCATATGTTCCTAAAAGAGCACTTCGCTCTCAGACTGCAGGTTTACTTGTAGTTCCTAGGATCTCTAAAAGTAGAATGGGAGGCAGATCTTTTAGTTATCAGGCTCCTCTCCTGTGGAACCAGCTCCCAGCTTTAGTCCGTGAGGCAGACACTCTGTTTGCTTTTAAGGCCAGGCTTAAAACTTTCCTTTTTGATAAAGCTTATAGTTAGAGTGGCTTAGGTCATCCTGAGCTATCTCTGTAGTTATGCTGCTATAGGCTTAGACTGCTGGAGGACAGACTTACCAATTTTCTTCACTCTGCTACTTCCTTTTCTCCTACTACTCTCCAGTTGTATTACAGTACATTGTTATTTCGACTGTTAACTTTGTTTTCTCTCAGTGTTTTTCTCCCCATAGAAGATATACCTGCTCTGGTATCCTGCTTGGCTGCAATGCCCTGTTGAACGGGGGGCATCGAGTGGGATGATCCTCTCAGTAACTGAACATCCACTGTGTCCTGTTATCAACTTTTTACTTTCTGTAACATAGAAATTACTCTTATACCAGATCTTCTGTTCCTTCTGTGTTCTGCTCTGTCTTCTCAAACCCCCAGACGGTCGTGGCAGATGGCCGCTCCTACTGAGCCTGGTTCTGTTGGAGGTTTCTTCCTGTTAAAGGGGAGTTTTTCCTCTCCACTGTCGCTACATGCTTGCTCAGTATGAGGGATTGCTGAAGGATTGCTGTGGTTGAAATCTGCCCAACCTCACGCCAATGACTGACGCAATCTGCTGGGATTCCTTAAATAGGAAACTTTTTAACTGATTGGAATGTTTGTATAATTGTATTGAAATAACTTCTTGTTAAGTGCCTTGAGATGACATCTGTTGTGAATTGGCGCTATATAAATAAACTAAATTGAAATTGAATTGAATTGAATTGGATGTCTAAGCCACCGGTCTGAAGTCCTTCAGCTCTACCGGTCACCCTATTTTGGGTGACATTAATTCTTTCACAGCACTGGGAATTTCTCCAGATTAAACAGCCTCTGCAGAGGGACTGCTAGTTTTCCTGCATAGTCCTTTAGAAGCCTTAGACAAACTCCACCATCAGCCTTGTCCAGTCAAAGTTTCCGGAGCTCAACTCCCACCTCTTCTTCTGTTATCGACAGTTGGAGCAGCTCAGGATGCAGGGCATGGGGGGCAGGACAGGTGTTGAAGGTGGAGTGAGTACCCACAGAGGTGAAGGAAGCAGTTGCAGATGTAGAGATGGAAGGAGCAGACATGGAGGTGAAGTGAACAGCTGCAGACGCGGAGGGAGCAGCCGCAGACGTGGAGGTGGAGAGAGCAGCCGCGGATGTGGAGGTGGAGGGAGCAGCCGCAGACGCGGAGGTGGAGGGAGCAGCCGCAGAAGTGTAGGAAACAGACGTGTAGGTGGAGGGAGCAGACCTGGAGGTGGAGGAAGCAGATGTGGAGGTGGAGGGAGCAGCCGCAGACGCGGAGGTGGAGGGAGCAGCCGCAGACGTGTAGGAAACAGACGTGTAGGTGGAGGGAGCAGACCTGGAGGTGGAGGAAGCAGATGTGGAGGTGGAGGGAGCAGCTGCAGACGTGGAGACAAACATGGAGAGAGCAGCTGCAGAGGTGGAAGTAGCAGCTGCAGATGTAGAGAGAGAAATGTAAGAACCACCAGTGTCAACACTGATGTAGTACTGGTTGAAAGAGTTGGCTCTGTCTACATCATCTTGTACAGACTGGACGTTCTTCAGTTTGTAGCCAGTGATGGTCTTCATCCCTCTCCACACCTCTTTGATGTCTCTGTTCTTCAGCTGTTTCTCTCCCTTCCTCTTGTACTCCACCTTAGCATGCCTCAGAGTCTTTTTCAGTTCCCGTTGCACACTCCTGTTTCTCATTATCACCATCCTTGAACGCCATCTTCTTCTGGTTAAGATATTAAGTTATTAAGATAGCATCTAACATTTCTAACCGGAATCATGGTGCCCCTACAGAACATGATGTAGTCAGTGATGATGTCAAAACTCCTGTCTATATCCATCTACTGCTCTTTCAGCAGCACATCCCAGTCTGTGCACTCAAAGCAGTCTCTCAGTGCATCACTTGTCTTTGGTGACCACTTCCTGAAAGATCTTGTAGTAACAGGAAATGACTGTACATGAGGTTTGTATGTGGGTTGGAGATAGACAATGCTTTGATCAAATCTGCCTAGAGGAGGTAGAGGTACAGCCCTGTAAGCCTCCTTCAGGTTGGCATAGAACAGATCTAGAGTCTTATCTCCACGTGTTGGACAGTCCACCTACTGTGCAAAGCCAGTCAGACAGGAGGACAGAGAGACGTGATTGAAATCTCCCGTGATCACAATTTGAGCCTCTGGTTGCTGGGTCTGTATCCTTGTGCAGGAACTGCTCTCGGAGAAACATAAACGGTTATAACAGCCAAGTATGGAATCTATTGTGGCATGTAGTATGCTCAGAAACCAACTGCCAGCAGTTCAATATCTATCAGTCATATTCCGGGGGTTAACCCATCTCTGAATGAAGAATAAGATTAACTCCCGAACTCAGCACCTCCCGCTCCTCAGTGGATCTCTATCCACTCGCACAGCTGTGAAGCCGGGGAATGTCCACAAATGAGTCCGTTGTGTTATCATTTAGCCAGGACTCCATTAGACAAATCAGACTGCACTCCATGTACAGCTGTTGATTCAACACAAGTGCCTCCAGTTCATCACACTTGTTTGGGAGTGAGTCAACGTTTCTCATGATTACACAGAGAAGGAAATGATTATATCTCCAGCTCTTTTTGTTTATCTACGCCTTTACCTTGGATCGAAGCTCTGCATCCACAAAACGTCCTCTTTAGTTATGTTGGAATGGGTTTCAGTCCATGTCCCATCCGTGACAATTTCAACAGTTCCTCCCTTGTGTAAACGATTTTATCAGACACTGTACACATCATATCCACAAAAAACGTAAAACAATATACTAATTTCAACAAAAAGTTGAAAACTGAAAAAATAGTTAAATTTACATTGTGTATTTCTTTGAGTTAATTCTTATCAAAAAACCCTTTGTTTTTTCAAAAATGTGTGCTAATTCATGTGTAATTACTTCCACCTACTAATTAAAGTATTCTAGTAAGTGTAGAATCTGCTATTCAGAATACATACGCGCAAGTCGCGCGAATAGCTGAATCAATGTTGAGCCTCCATCTTTGAAATACATTCGCCACCGAGGGACATTCCTGGAAATTCTAGCTCCGCCTTTCGCACTTTGGCTACACTCAGTTGCACCGTGACGAATGCCAGAGGGAGATTGTCTACTCGCGACACGGCAGATTTGAAAGCCTGTTGAAGATGGAAGTTCACACCTATTCTCGAGGATATGAAAAGGAGTCGCCAAGAAAGCGAAAAAGAGAATTAAAATGACAACGCGATAGGAAAAACAGCAAGAACACAGTCAACATTGGAGTGGCTTTTCCAAGATGGAAATAGCTCATGAGGAGCAAGGATTTTAAAAGGGACGCTGAAGTTGCCTGCTTTCTTCTCGACAGGTAATTCAGCCTATTTGTGTAAATCTATACAGTCTATGGTGTAAATTCGAAGTTTTATAGTTGCTTGGCTAACTACTATAGCATGGCTGTGCATAACCCTAGAAAGACGTCTAGGATAGGCTACTTTTCCTTGCGTCGATAAAAAAGGATTCTCTAGGCTACGTTGTAACATAAATCTGTGTGTTCTGACGGATCACAGGCAAAGGCCACTGTAAATTTGTAGTTATTTTATCCTCTTCCTCTACCTTTCCCTCGCACCTCCGTTGCATCGACTGATCTCTGACTCTGCTCACGGAGAAAAATATGTAGGCTACGCTATAAACATTGGCTTACACTATTCATCTCGTACAATATACAGAATAACGATAGCACTGATACTGTACTAACATTTTCATGCATTCGTTCGGGAACCTGATAGCTGATGCTAGCACTGAAATGGTAGCCTAGCAAAATAACGAAAAAACCTAAAACTATTATTCAATTTACATAGAGGTCATAACCAACATCTTTACTGACTATATAACTAAATGCAATGTAGTTTTCTAAAGTAACCTCATCACTGGAAGGAACACTGGACGAAGTCGTGGTACTGGAAACCATGTTAACCTTGGCATAAAACAGCCACCGTAGTAGTTAAAACGCGCTCAAAATGGGGGGGTGGGAGGTGGTGCTAGAACTTAATATTCAGTTGGTTGTCTTATAGAATTTCACCACTAGATGGGATAAGTTCTTACACAATGTAGCTTTAAGCCTGCCGTTAACGAACAAATACTGTGCCCTGGACCCAGACTTTCCTGCTCTGACAGCCCCTGACACCAGTCGCTCCGCAGGCCAACCGCTCAATCCCTCTCAGCAGACGGTGCAGCAGTCCGACCCCCGCAGCCCTCCACTTCACCCCAAACCCACGGAACGAGCCCATGGCACTGAATTCAATTCAATTCAAATTCAATTCAAAAATACTTTATTGATCCCAGAGGGAACCAAGGAGTCAGCCTCCAATGGCTAGCCACTTTCTATTTTAAGTGTTGGTATAGCTCATATAATTAATTTTATAAAAGGAGTTGCTATAGATGATGATGGCTGTGGGCAGGAAGGATTTCCTGTAGTGGTTTGTATTGCAGCGAAACTGAAGAAGCCTCTGACTGAAGAGGCTCTGTTGTTGCAGGACAAGCCGTTTTCAGACAAAAGTTCTGGAATATTTGCGGAAAATTCCATCCGGTCTTTAACCGGAGTTGTGTTTATAAATACACCACATTTTTCCGGAACATTGACTTTCGGCTGCTTTCACACAGCAAGAAATGTACCGGAGGATCCTGAAGAATGTCTGGGGGGTGCGGGGGTTGTATGTGGATATGACCTTAACTTAGTGCGGCGGGCGTACATGTCATTTCCCCAAACAAAGGGATTATTGCAAAGATGGTCGACAAAACAGCAGATCTACTCGCAGTGCTCGTCTTTGTGATGTGTGCAATTTTGCGCACATGGAAACGCTTAAGAGACATTGACGAAGAAGCTGAAAGGTAAATAGTGACACAGCGTTCCCTGCCCTCCTCCCCTTTTCCCCACACCCCTCTACGTCTTTACAGGTCTACCTAAAAAATCTATTAGGAAACTGCAGCTCATCCAGAACTCTGCTGCTCGAGTCCTCACTAAAACCAAAAAAGTGGACCACATCAGTCCAGCTCTGAGGTCTTTACACCGTGTGCCTGTCTGTAAGAGGATAGACTTCAAAGTTCTGCTGCTGGTCTATAAAGCTCAGAATGGTTTAGGACCAAAATACATCGGTGATCTCCTGACCCAGTATGAACCTACTCGACCCCTCAGGTCATCTGGATCCGCTCTTTTATCAGTTCCCAGAGTCAGAACCAGACATGGAGAAGCTGCGTTCAGCATCTATGATCCACATGTCTGGAACAAACTCCCAGAAAGCCTCAGATCAGCTGAAACACTGTTTATTTTAAATACAGGTTAAAGACCCACTTGTTCTCCGCTGCTTTTGATTAGATTTTTATTCTAAGTTTTAAATCTGCACGGCTTCTTTTAAGATTTGTTCATTTATTTATTTATTTATTTTGAATTTAATCTTTATTTTTTTTTAAATCAAGGTTTTTATTCCTGTACTTTTGCTTTTTCTGCACCCTGCTGTAATGCTTTCGATGTTTTATGTAAAGCACTTTGAATTGTCTTGTAACATGAATTGTGCTATACAGATAAACTTGCCTTGCCTTGCCTAAAGCCTGTGATCTTTCTCAATCCTGACCAGACATCTCTGATATTGTTCTTCTGTAGTTTGTTCTCCAGCTTCTAACTGAATGCCTCCTTGCTGTCTCTGATCTTGACCTTAAGTTGCTTCTGTATATTTCTCAGTAATTCCCTGTCTCCCTCTGTGAAGGCTCTTTTTTTCTTGTTTAGCAGATCCTTCAGGTCACTGGTGATCCAGGGTTTATTATTAGGGAAAGATCTCACTATTCTGGTGGGGATGATGCTGTCCACACAGAAGTTTATATAGTCAGTCACACACCCAGTCATGGCATTGATGTCCTCTCCATGTGCTTGGCAAAGAGTCATCCAGTCTGTGGTCGCAAAACAACCCTGCAGGGCTTCTTCAGCTTCCTGTGACCATTTTCTTACAGTTCGTTTTGTCACAGGTTGCCTCTGAAGAAGTGGTTTATATTCTGAACAGAGAAAAACAAGATTGTGAGCTGATTGTCCCAGAGAAAGTCTTGGTTTGGACATGTATGCATCCTTTATATTTGCATAAAACAATTCCAAGGTCCATTTTTCTCTTGTGGAGCAGCTGACAAACTGTTGAAATGTTGGAAGTGTAGATGACAGCGAGGCATGATTAAAATCCCCAGATATTGCCACAAATGCATTGGGCTGCTGGGTCTGTAGCTTAGCAACAACGGAACTTATGACATCACATGCATTGTCGGCAACGGCTGAAGGTACAATGTAAACAACTGCCAAAATTACACTGGTGAACTCTCTTGGTAAATAATATGGACGAAAACTTACTGCCAAGAGTTCGACATCTGGGCTACAGAGACAATACTTCACAGTAACATGTCCTGGATGACACCATCTGTTGTTGACAAGCACTGCTACTCCACCTCCTTTTCTTTTCCTGCTCGTCTTCAGATCTCTGTCTGCTCGTACAGTCAGGAAGCCTGGCAGAGAGACAGAGTCGGGGATATGATCCTGCAGCCCAATCTCAGTAAAACACATAACACTGCATTCCCGGTACTCTGGCTGAGTCCTTGTAAGGGCTTGGAGTTTATCCATCTTGATAGCCAGTGATCTCACGTTACCCATTATGATCGATGGAAGAGATGGCTTGAACTTCCTCTTTCTCTGTCTCCTTTTTGCTCCTGCTCTACATCCACGTCGCCTCCTTATCAACTCATCAGGGATTTGTGGCTTTAGTTGAGGTATTATTTCAGCTTTTGCGATAATCAGCTGCTCCCGGCTGTAAACCAAATGGATGCCATGGTTACGCATCATAAGTTATCAAAAAGTGACAAATTTACAGCAAAAATCCTTCCAGCTTCACAGCACCAAAAACTAGAAAGTATACAAGTCAAAAAATGCAATCTTCCTCAGGAAAAAAGAGAAACCAATTTACCAAAACTTAATATGTAGCCCACAGAGCCAATATGCAGCCACCCAGAGCAGCGCAATTCTATAATACGCATCGTTGCAGTCTTGGGGGTGCTTCTCAGCCTGGCATACAGCAAGTCAGAGATGGTGAACAAACCTCTGGTCAGAGTCAACAGCGTACAGATACACACCCCACTATGCTTGTCATCGGGGACTCCAACGTGAGGAATGTGAGGATGAGAGGAGCCCTCACTCTGTCTTTCCACCTTGATGGACATCGCAGAAAAGATCCTAGACCTCATTCAACTCCACACGTGTGAGTAAAGTTGTAATTCACCCTGGGACCAATGACATTCATAAGCAGCAGTCTGACCTCCTGAAGCCTGATTTTACCCACCTTTTTTTATCTTTTAAAAAACTGACATGTCTGTTTTCATTACTGGCCCCACTCCCACCGTTGGCAGAGGTATGGTCATTTTAGCAGACTTATCTCTGAACACGTGGCTTTCCTCTGCCAACGCGATGCACAACATTGGTTTTATAGACAACTTTAAAATTTTCTAGGGCAGGCTAAGTAACCCTAACCCTTTCTGGCTTCACCTAAACAGACACGTCACCCGCATGCTGGCATGCACCCGCCCCCCCAGTCTACAACACTGGCCCAGCTGCCCCTACCCTCTCTGCCCCCTCCGCCACACCTTGATGTCCAGCTGGTCCCTGCTCCTATAAACTCAGCTCTGACTTTAACAGTAACTCACATATTGAACTTGGACCTTGCCTTACCTCATTCATACCTGTCATTATCAGCAGAGAAGGGACTACAAATCTAACCCTAACCCATAGTTTTTAAGTATCTTAATGGTTTTGGGCCTTCTTATCTTTCAGAACTGCTTTTACCATATGAACCTTCGCGGCCTCTACGCTCCTCTGGCAGCAGTCTCCTTGTCATCCCTAAAGTCAGGACACACATTCATTGGGAGGCGTCTTTCCATTATTATGGCCCTCACCTCTGGAACAGGCTGCGGGAGGACCTCAGGGCCGCAGAGAATGTTCATGTTTTTAAAGGGGGGGGTATTATGCTTCTTCCAGGCACATAATACCCTTCTATAGCACACCCCAATAAAATTGTCACCCTAAGTCTTTTAAAAGGTTAATCATATATCAAAATCCACCTAAAAAGAAATTTACTTCCATATTGGACGTCTTGATTTTCACCTATGCCTCTCTAAGACCCTCCTACTCTTTCTGACACTCCCCTTTCAGTTCGTCTTATACCGTGCTTCATTGCAGCTGCAAATGCGGACCAAAAGAGGAGCAAAAAATAAATCCCACAAAAGACACGCAGCTGCAGCTGGAGTGTTATAATTACTGCACCTGGGACTCAGCCGGAGTTGTGTGAGGTGGGGAGGGGGAGGGGAGCTCTGCAGGGGCGAGGCTCTCGGCTGAGTACGTAAGGTCGGAGGAGGAGATGGGTGGAAAAGGCGGGGATAGGTGGGAGCAGGTGTTTCAGCAACCCCGAGAACTACCAACAGAGACTCAAAGATTACTCTAACATGAGTGAGTGGGTCAGAGCAAAACTTCAGGCATGTTTTTAATGAGGGAAAGACAGGTTCTCAGGATATTAAACTTCAGAAAGTCGATTTTGCATAATACCCCCCCTTAAGAGCAGGCTCTTAAAGGGGGGTAATAATAATCAGCTAAAAGCCTTGCTTTTAGCTGATTATTATTTATTATAGTCTGTTTAACTGCTCTGCATGTTTTACTTGCTTATATTTTTATCAGTGTTTTACTACTTAATGTTATATTTATCCACTGTTTATTTTTATATTTTAACCTGCTAAATTTATATTTTAATCTGCTATTTTAATCTTCCTTCCAGTGTTTCCTCTGTGGGAGCCCCCTGCCTCGGGAGCAATCGTTGGCTGTGGCTGCCTGGGTGCTCTCCAGGTAGCGCTTGGGTGGAGGTGGGGGTCTCGGCCTTGCCTTCTCTGGGCGCCCTGTGTGCCTCGGCTGCTGCGGTTGATCGGCTGCTGCAGGTGCAGATGGCTCCTTTGATGCCGTTTTCTTACCTTTCCTGGTTCATCCTTCCTTGGCCCAATGTGCTTTTTATTGTTGCTCGAGTATGTGTGCACACGAGGATTGGGTTGGGAGGAGGGGGATATAATTGTGATCATGCTTTTAAATCTGTGGGGGAGGGATGGGAATGTGGTTTATATGAGGTAATTTGAACCTGTAAAGCACTTTGAGTTGCAATGTTTGTATGAAAAGCACTTCATAAAGTTTGATTGATTGATATTGTGGCTAGAAAAATTGATTTAATTTGAATTTATGATACTATTACCTGATTTATTTTTTATTACGACAGCCCCCCACAATTATTTTGAACAAAGACAAAAATGGTTCTTAGGTTACCATTCCATTGTAGCCCTGGCTGTATGTTTAGAGGGGCCCAGTCTCAGCTCAACAAAATGTTTGTCCAGGACTGTGAAAAAAACATTTCAATTCAATTCAATTCAAAAAATACTTTATTGATCCCAGAGGGAAATTATGTGAAATTAAATTTCCATCTCTGATGGGCTTTGTTACCCTTCCTGCTGAACAGGGGCGGAGTTAGGGGGTGGTTACTCAAGCTTGGTTTATACTTCTGCGTGGCATCAGTCGCGTAGGTTACGCCGTAACCGCCGTACCCACTGCTGTGTTTATACTTCTGCGTAGGGCTGAAAGCGCCGTGTTGCTGTTTCATTTCCAGACCTGCAGGTGGCAGTAGGCTGGTATCGGTGCAAACTCCACAAGGCGGGGTTTTTCTGATGGTTTGCTTATGTTTGCTTCAGTTCCGGCAAGTATTTCCTTAGAACAACGATGGTGGCCGACTTGGTGCAGACGAACAAATTGTCCTTCTTTTGAACACTTTGCAACGCAAGCTAGTGAGAAGAAGGAGACGTAGAAGATGGTACGTGCGTATGAAATCTCACTGACCAATCACAAGGGAGTACTTCCGTGTCTCTGCGTCGCGTCACCGGGCTGCACGTCAGGTCCGAGGAGGTGCACGTCAAGCCTCTGTGGACCTACGCAGAGGCTACGGCGGTTACGGCGTACCCTACGCGAGGGACACAACGCAGAAGTATAAACCGGCCTTTAGGGTTAAGCCCAGCATGTTTTCTGAAAAGCCAAGAATCAGAAATTTTGTTTTGAAGGGGGGAAAAGCACCCTGCCTGCCTGCTTCCTGGGAATCCTGCACATCAAACTCACGAATGCATGAGAAGACTGTTGCTCACATGGATATCAGGAACTTTTTTAGACAAAAAGTACGTATTGACAAGAACAGCTGTGATGAAATGGGTTATGATTCAGGTTTGTGAATGATAATTTAAAAGTGCAGGTTTGTTAAATGTTAGTTTACCATCAGTAAAATGTTTGTACAAAGGAAATGAATGGTAACAAGATAATGTTACGTATGTGGTTACATGGGAAGAATCCAAACACTCAGATCATAATTATAAAAATAAAGTTAAAAAAACAGAGAGGCTGATTTTCTCTGGATGGCAGAGAAACAAGTGAAAAAGTAAAGTAACACGAAGGCCCCAGTGTTGTGGATAACATCATGCCTTTTTCCAGTACCAAAGAAAAATCACCCATCATTGACTATAGACCTGTTGCCCTGACATCCCACATCATGAAAGTCCTGGAAAGACTCCTGTTGACCCCCCTGCATAAGCAAACTAGAACATATCAGGACCCACTGCAGTTTGCTTATCGCCGTGGAGTTGGAGTTGAAGATGCCATAATCCACCTGCTTCAACCAACCCACTGTCATCTGGACAAAGCAGGCAGCACTGTGAGGATCACGTTCTTTGATTTCTCCAGTGCATTTAACACAATTCAACCGGATTTGCTTTGTCAGAAACTCCTTCAGACACAGGTGGAGCCGTCAACAATCGCCTGGATCAACGACTACCTGACAAAGACCACAGTTTGTGAGACTGAAGGATTGTGGGTCAACCAGGTGGTCAGCAGTACAAGAGTAACACAGGGGACCGTATTCTCACCATTCCTTTTCACTCTGTACACCTCAGACTTCCAGTACAAATCAGGGACCTGTCATCTGCAGACTCTGCAATTGTCGGGTGTATCAGAGATGGACAAGAAGCTGAATACAAAGAACTGCTTGACCGCTTTGTGATATGGTGTGGAAACAATAGTCTTACCTTGAAGGTGAACAAATTAAAGGAGATGGTTGTAGATTTCAGTAGAAACAGAGTTAAGTTAAACACTGTTTCCATCAAAAGACCCTTCGACATGCTAGAACAGCATATTTTTCATCATTAATAGAGGCGAATAAAAACAATCCTAGGTTTCTTTTTAGTACAGTTGCCAAACTTACACAGAGTTATAGCTCTGTTGAGCCAACTATTCCCCCAGCTCTTAGCAGTGATGATTTTATGGGATTCTTCATAAATAAAATTAATTCTATTAAAAATAAACTAAAATAAAGCGATTCTGGTCCACCATCCGGCGTCTCAGGGGGGGAAAGCGGTCTGCCACCAACACTGTTTACAGTGGGGATGGTGTGCTGCTGACCTCGAAGCGGGACGTTTTGGGTCAGTGGATGGAATACTTCGAAGACCTCCTCAATCCCACCAGCACGCCTTCAAATCTGGAAGCAGGGTTTGGGGACTTGGGGTCGGGCTCTCCAATCTCTGGTGCTGAGGTCACCGAGGTCGTTAAAAAGCTCCTCGGTGGCAAGGCTCCGGGGGTGGATGAGATTCGACCGGAGTTCCTCAAGGCTCTGGATGTTGTGCTGCTGTGTTGGTTAACGCGGCTCTGCAATATTGCGTGGACATCGGGGGCAGTTCCCTTGGATTGGCAGACCGGGGTGGTGGTCCCCCTGTTTAAAAAGGGGGACCACAGGGTGTGTTCCAACTACAGGGGGATCACACTTCTGAGCCTCCCTGGTAAGGTCTATTCAGGGGTTCTGGAGAGGAGGGTCCGACGGATTGTCGAACCTCAGATCCAGGAGGAACAATGCGGTTTTCGTCCTGGCCGTGGAACACTGGACCAGCTCTACACCCTCAGCAGGGTCCTGGAGGGTGCGTGGGAGTTCGCCCAACCGGTCTACATGTGTTTTGTGGACGTGGAGAAGGCGTTCGACCGTGTCCCTCGGGGGGCCCTGTGGGGGGTGCTCCGGGAGTATGGGGTACCGGGCCCCTTGAAACGGGCTGTTAGGTCCCTTTACGACCGGTGCCAGAGTTTGGTTCGCATTGCCGGCAGTAAGTCGGGCTTGTTTCCAGTGAGAGTTGGACTCCGCCAAGGTTGCCCTTTGTCACCGATCCTGTTCCTAACTTTTATGGACAGGATCTCTAGGCGCAGCCAAGGCGTTGAGGGGATCCGTTTTGGTGGCCTCAGGATCGGGTCTCTGCTTTTTGCAGATGACGTGGTCCTGTTGGCTTCATCGGAGCGTGATCTACAGCTTTCGCTGGAGCGGATCGCAGCAGAGTGTGAAGCGGCTGGGATGAGAATCAGCACCTCCAAATCCGAGGCCATGGTCTTGAGCCGGAAAAGGGTGGGGTGCCTCCTCCGGGTCGGGGATGGGGTCCTTCCCCAAGTGGAGGAGTTTAAGTATCTGGGGGTCTTGTTCACGAATGAGGGAAAAATGGAGCGGGAGATCGATAGACGGATTGGTGGGGCATCTGCAGTTATGCGGGCGCTCTACCGGTCTGTCGTGGTGAAGAGAGAGCTGAGCCAAAAGGCGAAGCTCTCGATTTACCGGTTGATCTACGTTCCTACCCTCATCTATGGTCACGAACTCTGGGTGGTGACCGAAAGAACGAGATCACGGATACAAGCGGCTGAAATGAGTTTCCTCCGCAGAGTGTCTGGGCTCTCCCTTAGAGATAGGGTGAGAAGCTCAGTCATCCGGAGGGGGCTCAGAGTAGAGCCGCTGCTTCTCCACATCGAGAGGAGTCAGTTGAGGTGGCTCGGGCATCTGGTCAGGATGCCTCCTGGACGCCTCCCTGGTGAGGTGTTTCAGGCACGTTTCACCGGGAGGAGGCCCAGGGGAAGGCCCAGGACACGCTGGAGGGACTGTTTCTCGGCTGGCCTGGGAGCACCTTGGGGTTCCTCCCGAGGAGCTGGAACAAGTGGCTGGGGAGAGGGAAGTCTGGGTCTCTTTGCTTAGGCTGCTGCCCCCGTGCCCCGACCCCGGATAAGCGGAAGAAAATGGATGGATGGATGGATAAAAATAAAATAATTGGCATCCTCCCAAACATGATTACTTCTTCCTCAGTAAATGAGGCAGTATCGGAAAGAACTGTAGAACCTCAGTTGTGATTAGGCTGTTTTGATTCAGTCGAGTTTTCGGAATTATCAAAAATATTAGCCTCATCTAAACCTTCAACTTGTATGTTGGACCCAATTCCAACCAAATTATTTAAAAAAGCATTCCATTTGGTTCCTGGCCCCATTTTGGACATGATGAATCAACCCTTAGTAAACGGATATGTACCACAGGAATTTAAAATAGCTTTAATTTAACCTTTACTCAAGAAACCTTCCCTTGGTCAAGATGACTTAGTGAATTACAGACCTATATCTAACCTTCCTTTCTTATCCAAAGTCCTTGAGAAAATTGTTGCTAATCAAGTCTGTGAGCATCTAAACAGTAACGAGCTGTTTGAAGAGTTTCAGTCAGGTTTTAGAGCTCAGCATAGCACTGAAACAGCACTGGTGAAGGTTAATAATGATCTTCTCATGGCCTCAGATAATGGACTTGTGTCTGTTCTGGTTGTGTGAGATCTCAGTGCTGCTTTTGACACAGTCGATCAAAATATTCTCCTAGAAAGGCTTGAACATGTTGCAGGGATCAAAGGAACAGCACTAGGCTGGTTTAAATCATATTTGTCTGATAGATTCCAGTTTGTTCATCTAAATGATAAATCTTCACTCTCAAGGGTTACTTGTGGAGTTCCACAGGGTTCTGTGCTTGGACCAATTCTGTTCACCATATATATGCTCCCAATTGGTAGAATCATTAGACAGCATGGGATAAATTTCCACAGCTATGCAGATGATACACAACTATATTTATCCATAAATCCTGATGAACCCAGTCAGTTAGGTAGATTACAGGCATGTCTGGAAGACATAAAACATGGATGACCCTAAACTTTTTGCTTTTAAATTCTGACAAAACAGAAGTTGCTGTCTTTGGACCAGAAGTTCTTAAACAGAAACTGATTAGTCAATCACTTCATCTGGATGGCATTAAATTGGCCCCCAGTAATAACGTAAAGAACCTCGGCGTTATTTTTGACTGAGACTTGACATTTAAATCCCATATTAAACAGGTTTCTAGGATTTCTTTCTTTCACCTCCGGAATATTGCTAAGATCAGAAACATCCTGTCCAGGAGTGATGCTGAGAAACCAGTCCATGCATTTGTTACCTCAAGGCTGGACTACTGTAATTCTTTACTATAAGGAAGTCAACAAAATGCCATTAAAAGCCTTCAGTTGATCCAAAATGCGGCAGCAAGAGTTCTGATGAATATTAAAAAGAGAGATCACATTTCTCCTGTTTTAGCTTCCCTTCATTGGCTCCCTGTTAAATCCAGAATAGAATGTAAGATCCTTCTTCTTACATACAAAGCCCTTAATAATCAAGCTCCATCATACGTCAGAGATCTAATTGTTCCATATGTTCCTAACAGAGCCCTTTGCTCTCAGACTGCAGGTTTACTTGTAGTTCCTAGGATTTCTAAAAGTAGAATGGGAGGCAGATCTTTTAGTTATCAGGCTCCTCTCCTGTGGAACCAGCTCCCAGCTTTAGTCCGTGAGGCAGACACTCTGTTTACTTTTAAGGCCAGGCTTGAAACTTTCCTTTTTGATAAAGCTTATAGTTAGAGGCTTAGACTGCTGAAGGACAGACTTACCAATTTTTTTCACTCTGCTACTTCCTCTTCTTCTACGACTCTCCAGTTGTCTTACAGTACATTCTGTTATTTCGACTGTTAACTTTGTTTTCTCTCAGTGTTTTTCTCTCCATAGAAGATATACCTGGTCTGGTATCCTGCTTGCCTGCAATGCCCTGTTGGACGGGGGGCATCGACTGGGATGGTGCTCCCAGTGGCTGAACATCCACTGTGTCCTGTTATCAACTTTTTACTTTCTGTAACATAGAAAGTTCTCTTATATCAGATCTTCTGTTCCTTCTGTGTTTCTGCTCTGTCTTCTCAAACCCCCAGACAGTCGTGGCAGATGGCCGCTCCTACTGAGCCTGGTTCTGTTGGAGGTTTCTTCCTGTTAAAGGGGAGTTTTTCCTCTCCACCGTCGCTACATGCTTGCTCAGTATGAGGGATTGCTGAAGGATAGAATAGAATCCAAGATCCTCCTTCTTCAGGGCCCTTATTTATCAAATGTTCATAAAAACTGTCCTATATTCTATCATATGGATGAAATTTAGAATGTTCGTATGAACAGTCAAAATCTGGATTTATCAAATGTGAAGTTCATCAGTCTTACACGTTCCTCCGCAATCATCTGTTGATAAATCCCATATGTGCGTACCTAGGTGCTCGGGTCCATTCACAAACATTAGCAAACAGAAACACCCTCAATTAACCATATCTTAGATCGTGCTTGTATGGATGCATGCTTTTATCTTTATTCCTGTAATATTTTATATTGTGTTTTACTGTTACATTTTTATTGATGTACAGCGCTTTGTCTGAAAGAGCTTTATAAATTATAAATACACCACATCCTCTGACACATGCATTAAATCCTTGCGTTGTTCCTGAAAATAATGCCCAAGAGAGCGAAAAAACTAATTTCAGTGGTACCGAGATCGAGGTGAAACATAAGTGGGGCAAAAAAAAAAAAAAAAAAGTAATAATGAACAGACTATTTAAAAACTGTCATACGCATTTTAACACAGTTTTTGCCCTCTGTTATCAGAGGTGGAACAACATCCTTTTAAACTGAAGCGCTTGATGTGATCAGTAAAAAAGGCTCACAGAGAATGCAGACCTCCGCGAAGCACCTCACCCCGCGCCCCCCCAGATTGCAGGATCTCCATGCAGGATCACCCTCAAAATGTAATCATTAATTCCTTGGCAAATTTCTAACATTTCCTGAAAGTTTAATCCAAATCCCTCAATAACATTGAGTTATCTTGCTAAAAGACAGGCAGATGCCAACAAGAGCTCCTTGGAGGAGGTAATAAACTGGTCAGAGCATGGTCAGATCTGTTCTTATATTTAGGAACATTTCTACGCACAAGTACAAGATGGTAAATACCACACTTTGCGTGAAATTGTACCTACGCACGAAATACGGCCAGATCTGTGTTAAGTACAGCTAATAAATGAGAGCAATGGATCATATCTAAGACAATAAGATGCATTTGTTTTTGTGGTCAATATATTAATTATCTAGTCAAACTTAGTAACCCTCTTACTTTATTTTATCTGGTCTTAATAGATGAAAGCTTAATTTCCTGGCCCAGTGATCTGAGGCGACTTCAATCAGCAGTTGACTGATCTGTCTTCTCGAACCCCTAGACAGTCGTGGCAGATGGCCGCTCGTACTGAGCCAGGTTCTGGTTCTGCTGGAAGTTTCTACCTGTAAAAGGGGAGTTTTTCCTTTTCACTGTCGCTACATGCTTGTTCAATTTGAGGGATTGCTGTGGTTGGAGTCTGCATCAATGGGTCACAACCTCAAGTCAATGGCTCGATGCAAACTGCTGGGATTCCTTAAATAGAAAACTTTTTAACTGAATAGAATGTTTGTATTATTGTATTAAAGTGACTTTTCTTGTAAAGTGCCTTGATATGACATCTGTTGTGAATTGGCACTATAGAAACTGAATTGAATATTGTTGATAGTTAATATTGTTGACTGATAGTGTTATTTTGCTTCATTAAATCATAATTTCTATGTGTAATCCAGTGCTTTTCATCTGCTTTAAGGTGGTTAGAATTGCAAAGTTGAGATGCTGCATCATGTAAAGCAACAATTTTTTGCACTTGCAAAGAAAATCCATCAGTCATCTGGGCTAAACCCCAGATCTTCTTCAATCCTAAATTTGCCTCTGCTGCTGAAGGAAAGCACGATTCTGCCACATGGATGAATTAAGTAGAAAAGAAAGAAAAGTTACCTTCTTTTGAGTGAGAAGAAGCATTTTAAAATGGACCCTGAAATAATGCTGTCTCTTTGTGATTTCCAGGACTAAGTTACAGCGTCTGAAAGCTGTTACATTATGTAAGAACATAAGTGGGTGTGGCAGCGGTTTACATCTGTAGTTTAAGGTTAGAGAGACGATGTGAAAGCTAACCTTCATGCAGTCCTCCTTTGAGACACTTTTGATGAGAATTTTCTTCACAGCATAATTCTGGCCATCTAGTTTGTTTACAACCTATAAAATGATGTTAAAGAAATCAGTTACATTAAATACATGAATTCTGAACATGGAAGGGGTTTTAAAAGAATTAGGAAAAACCCACAAGTATAATAATACCTTAAAAACATTTCCATATGATCCTTTACCAAGCCGGGAGATTTCTTCAAACTCACTGAGATAGCGTGAAGTCTGTGCTTGAAACAGTCCCTCTTTTGGCCTGCGGTCAGATCAGACTTTTAGAATGGACAAAAAAAAAAAAAAAAAATAGACACAAAAATCTGTTTTGACAAGGAAACATAAAGTAACTGTAAACAACACGCTACCTTACAGCTGGTTTGTGTGCATTTGGGCCAAGACATTGTTGGTGCTGCAAACGAATCAAGAGCAAATATAAATTAGATCAACTGTTGGAAAAAAAAAGAAAAATATTTTTGTGCCTTCCTCCCCCCACCACTCACCCACTGTCAAACTACAAATATGTCTTCATCAAACAGCTATGCATCAATACCCCTTCAATTTCTTCACATTTTGGCACATTATGACCACAAACTTCAATGCATTTTGTAGGACTTTTATGTGACAGACCAACACGAAGTAGCACATAACTGCAGTCACATTCCTCAAAAGGCAGTCCCTCCAGGATTTTGTGGCACTTTTCTGTGACGGTTGCCCCCTAAAATGTCTGATTTTGCGTCAGCTTTGGTGAAAAGATACAACAGAATTTAAAATGATTTTATTTTTGAATTTACCTTGTGTTAAACCCTGCATTCGGAGCATCCAAATAGAAAATTAAATGATGCAGGAATAAATAATAAAAGTATTAAAGATTAGCAAAAACAGTACGAGCTGATTAAGGCTGTGTCTCAGTGACGGGGTTAAAAGAATCCTGTCAATCTATTTTTTACCCTAAATTGATAATGACATATTCAATAGTATTTATTTTTTATTCAGTTTATTCATTTTAATTTTAATTTAATCAAAACGAGCCAAAGGGAGAATCTGTATCATGCCATCACATCAACTAGAATCATTTATGTAACCTTTTCTCCACAGTGACAAAAACCAATTCAATTCAATTCAGTTTATTTATATAGCGCCAATTCACAACAGATGTCATCTCAAGGCACTTAACAAGAAGTCATTTCAATACAATTATACAAACATTCCAATCAGTTAAAAAGTTTCCTATTTAAGGAATCCCAGCAGATTGCGTCAGTCATTGGCGTGAGGTTGGGCAGATTTCCAACCACAGCAATCCTTCAGCAATCCCTCATACTGAGCAAGCATGTAGCGACAGTGGAGAGGAAAAACTCCCCTTTAACAGGAAGAAACCTCCAACAGAACCAGGCTCAGTAGGAGCGGCCATCTGCCACGACCGTCTGGGGGTTTGAGAAGACAGAGCAGAACACAGAAGGAACAGAAGATCCGATATAAGAGAACTTTCTATGTTACAGAAAGTAAAAAGTTGATAACAGGACACAGTGGATGTTCAGTTACTGAGAGGATCATCCCAGTCGATGACCCCCGTCCAACAGGGCATTGCAGCCAAGCAGGATACCAGACCAGGTGTATCTTCGATGGGGAGAAAAACACTCAGAGAAAACAAAGTTAACAGTCGAAATAACAGAATGTACTGTAATACAACTGGAGAGTCGTAGGAGAAAAGGAAGTAGCAGAGTGAAGAAAATTGGTAAGTCTGTCCTCCAGCAGTCTAAGCCTATAGCAGCATAACTACAGAGATAGCTCAGGATGACCTAAGCCACTCTAACTATAAGCTTTATCAAAAAGGAAAGTTTTAAGCCTGGCCTTAAAAGTAAACAGAGTGTCTGCCTCACGGACTAAAGCTGGGAGCTGGTTCCACAGGAGAGGAGCCTGATAACTAAAAGATCTGCCTCCCATTCTACTTTTAGAGATCCTAGGAACTACAAGTAAACCTGCAGCCTGAGAGCGAAGTGCTCTTTTAGGAACATATGGAACAATTAGATCTCTGATGTATGATGGAGCTTGATTATTAAGGGCTTTGTATGTAAGAAGAAGGATCTTAAATTCTATTCTGGATTTAACAGGGAGCCAATGAAGGGAAGCTAAAACAGGAGAAATGTGATCTCTCTTTTTAATATTCATCAGAACTCTTGCTGCCGCATTTTGGCAGTGGTCCCAGTATCTACATATAAACTATTTTCTGAACGAGCAGTTTCCTGACCCTAAGCTATTCAATTAAATTCTGCTTATTTATATAGCGTCTATTAACAACAGATGTCATCTCAAGACACTTTACAGAAAAGTCATTTCAATACAATCATTCCAATCAGTTTTACAACAATTTTAGCTAGTTTTCTATGTAAGGAATCCCAGCAGTTTGCAGAGTCATTGACTGGCAGTTGTGTCCCGCTTCAATAGTGCAGCAACCGGTGGTTGGCATGACACCAGGCTCTTGGGAGGGCGTCCTTTACCAAGGATGTAAATCATAATCTGTTAAAATTAAGACATTTTTTCAATTGAATTTTTGGAATATCGAGAAGAAAAAATTAATTCACATATGAACCTCTTGTGTTTCCACAGTTAAGTAATGTCAGCCTGCCCAAAGCCTTCCAGCATTTTTTACCGTGTGTTTTTATTTGGACTTTGAATTTAGGTCAGCTCTGAGAAGGGGCGATTGAAATAAAAGTTAAAAAAATATGTTTTCTGTCATTTGCGATTAACCCCCTGGGGTCCATGGACACGTATACGCGTCTTTTTACCATATCTGATATGGGATGACGTAGCAGCAACACTCCGCCTCTCTGAGTCTCCATTACAACTTATATTTAAAGTGCGGATGATAAACTTCATTCCAGTTTTTAAATTGTGTTAAAAGGCCAAGAATAACCGGAGTTATGCTAAAATAATAAACCATCTTTTCTTCAGAATAGTAGAGAGACAGTGAAAATAGGCTATTCTGTGAACTGTGAGAGGGAATGTGCTTGGGAACATAAAAAATAAAACAAATCAACATGAGATCTCTTTGCTGTTGATGGAAATCTCACATATTCAACCAAGAACAAAGCGTAGGATTTTGTTGTTGATGGACAAAAGGCTGCGCGCGTAACAATGAAAAAGTAACGATTAGGTGAAAATTATCCATGAAACTAGCTGAAATTAACTTGTAAAAAAATGACTTTACCTGGAAATGATTACCTCTCACCCAGAGATATAAAGCATGCCGCAGACAGTAAAACTGCTGTAGCTCTTCTAGAATTAAGAAAAGTCATTGAGGGATTGCTGAAGGATTGCTGTGGTTGGAAAGTCTGCCCAACCTCACGCCAATGCCTGACGCAATCTGCTGGGATTCCTTAAATAGGAAACTTTTTAACTGATTGGAATGTTTGTATAAATGTATTGAAATGACTTCTTGTTAAGTGCCTTGAGATGACATCTGTTGTGAATTGGCGCTATATAAATAAACTGAATTGAATTGAAATTGAAAAAACTCGGGAAGATGTCTTGCTCCATTTTTACCAGCTTGAGTTTAACGTTGTCATGGTACTAGGCAACAGGATATTCCCCGAGGAAGGGGCGGGAATTAATCTGAAGGCTAGACTGTCCAAATTCACAGCCGTCAACATTCGGTCTACCTGGTCGAGGAGGGATGCAACCTCTGAATTTGGACACAGCCATAGTCTTACTCATAGTATCGCAATATATTGTATCGTCCCCCTGTATTGTGATACATATTGTAACACCAGATTCTCGCCAATACATACGTATAATTGTTCCAAGACAATTCTTTAAAGTGCCCCTGGCATGAAATTAGCATTTTTTAAGTTTTTTGGTCATATTTGTTCGTTTCCCCAGCCTGCCTATGTCCCCTAAGGATTAAAATGACTGATTAGTGTTTCCTTTGTCCCCGGGTATGTCTGCCTACATAGTGAAATTAGCACTCAGAAACGGGCTGTTTTGCAGTTCGGCATATGACCTCACGTGTCGTCACAGAGTTCCAGCCAATTACCCCCTACTCTGAACTACACTTTCCAAGTCCCTCCCCCCGCGGCGCGTATTACAACCTAAACAACGAGAGCTACGGTAAAAGGCAAACAACTAACCGACAACATGGAGTCCAGACTGCATCGACACTGTCCTCCCCACTTCCGAGCCACTGAAAAGCTTGTGGATGGACTTTATTTATGCAGGGAATGTACCCGACCGACTCCCGAAGCGCCTGGTCGTTTGTGGCAAACATTTCTCTGACTGATGTTTTATTAACTTGGGCCAATACAGCAGTGAATTCGCAGATCGTCTTAAACTTTTACCAGGATCAATACCATCTCTCCGTGAACCAGCAAATATCCCTATACAAGTAAGTAGCCTATAGTTCCACAATAATGTCCTTCAGCTGTTATATACCAGTGTTTCCCAAACATGACGAATCTGTGGCGGTGCGCCACAGATTAAACTCTGACCGCCACAGATTCAACACAGACTCCAAAAAAACAACAAAAAAAAACACCGACCGTCACATATTGCGTTTCTTTTGTCTTTTTTACGCTATTTGTAACACGCAGCGCATTCATTCTCTGCTCTCTTTTCGTCTCTGTCACTCACGCGTCTCTTGCACACACACACACACACACACACACACACGCCAGAAAAGGTCCTATGGAAGACGTGCTCTACCTTTCTGCTTCCTCCTCAGGTGCCTCGCCGTCCAGATCAGATTCCGGATCAAATTGATACGCCATTACATAGTTACAGTAGCCGATAATTGAGCCATTACTGTCGTGGTGAAGCTAGAGACGTAATGAGGACGGATGGATGTGTGGATGGATGATCAAATATTTTACTAGCCCTGTAATTTGTAAACAGATTATTGTTCAACACACAATATAATTAGGCCTAAACCTAATTACATTTCATATATAATATTGGAATTTGAGCAATTTGTGGTGCGCAAATGCATCTCTGTCAATGTTTCATCAGATGCGGACGTTAGAGACTCAATTGACAATAGAGGCGAATGGCTTGGGCTCCGCCCACCAAAACTCGGTCGTTCTCTGCTACAGGGTTCCTACAGGTTTCTTCAAATTAAATTCAAGTCTTTTTAAGAGCTTTTTAAGACCATTAATATAAAAAATTAATACCCATTTCACGCCCCTACCAGCAAACAAAAACAAAATCCTTGAACTTGTTTTCATTTATTAGTCAAATGTAGAATGGGTAAAATATATATTAGACTCAATAATATTTACTATATAAGACAATGGATTTCTATCCATTTAACAGATGACCACTTTAGTTGTAAGATTCAGATATTTTTTAATTAAAAGCTAGACATTTTAAATGAGAATAAGAAAGAAAAGTATTTATCTGTTCCCCCATTTTCGTTAAAACCCGTTAGCGTTCCGAGGGCCCGCGGGCACGCCCAGCCCATTTCCTAGTTTAAATCCACCAATTTTCTGACTTCTAACTTTTATGAACCTATACATGTTTCATATCATTGGAAAGCTAAGAGTCTTGTGATTCCAATTATGCCTGGCGTTTAAGGATACAATCATAACTGAAGACACAGTGAGCACTTTTGCCAACACAAACGTTCTGCTGATGGAGATATAAAAATATGGAACTCACCACTTTGTAGTCCAATAAACGTGACAAAACCAATCCATTTCGAACAAAAATTGTCTTTTTACATAATTAAGGGTCCGATTAAAGTCCTCCGATAAAGTTATTAGACCAGGACAACAGCAAAACCAATAAAAATGTAAAACAAAGCTCCCGAAATGTCTATGGCCATTTTTGTAGTCTTTACGCCTTTGTTTCCGATTCATTCGCTTCCACTTCCGCCTACAAAGGTCACTGAGCATGCCCGCAAGAAAAAAAAAAAAAATAATAATAATAATTCATCCGGTGTTTTCGTAGGGTACATCTCCAACCAATGGCGCATGGATGGAAAGTCACGTTATGGTAAGTAACTCGAACCAATTGCGGTCCAGAACTCTGATGATTGATGCATCGAATAGCCAATGTAATGCTGTAAACGCAGATATATAACATGACCAGGCGGACTTGTTCGCAGCCATTGTATATGACGTGCGTAAAATGTCTTATTCATGAAGAGATTACGCACAGTGCGTACCAGTAACATATTGTTTCAGCACCGTGTCCAAACACCCTTAATGTTAAAAATACAACATTGAAGGAAGCCGTGGAGCTTTATATTAAGATGAAGTTATGATTCTGATGATATTTTTAATTCAGTGAGGACTACGGCATTTACCCAGGAGATGGCGCATATGGCACACTTTTGACCACCTTTGACCTGTAGTTATAAAAATGTGTGCAGAATATTCATTTTTTGGTTTATTGCTGTCAAATTTGGTGTGGATGAAGGTAATACTTCAGACTTTAGACCCACAGTGTGTTTTAGGTCACCACCTCTTTTTAAAGCCATTTTTACAGCATGTATTTATATAAAATAAATATTCGGACACAAATAAAATAATTTTTTGGGGTATTAAAATTAATATTGCTTGGTAACAATAGCACTCAGAGATATTAACACAGTTCTGGGATAAATTTTAGAGTGTTTGCTTTCCAAAGAGACCCCAGCCATGTCTCTACTCAAAATAGTTCAAGAACAGCTTTAAGTTAATTTTGGGGATGCGTTTTTAAAAAATGTAGGGCGGAAATTGCAGGAATGTTAAGGGGTTGCCCTACCTGGCCCCCTCGCAAAACTTTGCTAGAGCCGCCCCTGCACAGCTACCAGCTGTCAGCTCAAAAATGATCCTGGTGTTATTTGTCTCTCAGAAACAGTTCATAACTTCCCTTCAACTCATTCATGTCACCTAAAAGGTAAACCTGTTTCTCCATCATCACCTGTTCAGCTCTGATGATTCAGTAAGAACATCTCCTGGTTTCATCTTCATGTTTCCATCTCACCACATATCCAAATGAAGTGTTTGATGCTCGTCATTTTATGTGGTGCATTTTGTGCATTCGCGCGGTTTTGCGTCTGCCGCTACAGTAGACACCCCGTGTCGAGGTGCGTGTGTTCAAGCATCAAACTTTGGCGTGCGACGCAGTTTTGACGATTCGGTAAGAACCCTGCGCAAGGTTCTGTTTTTCTCTTTTGCCCAACTACTGACACAATTTCCTCCCTCTTTGTGGAGTGGACCTCCCTCAAAGCAACGTAGGACTGAACCGGTTCTTTTATTCTAATCTTGTGTATGGGCAGATAAATAGGGAAAAATATAGTTCAGAACGAGTTAGATCTTGTTGTTGGTTAAAGTGTTTTAAACGCTGAACCTGTTGCCTCATTTAGCATCGCCGTATGCATAAGTTTGTGAGCCGTTTTATTTGTTGTGTGTTTTAAACTGGTTTTTATCCTGAGCGGTTTTATGACCCTGTCCTACAGGCTGTCTCTTACTTGAGCCACCATGGAGTGAGGGATCAGCCACCTCCCTTTTCGCACAAATCCTCGCACCCCCCCCCCCCCCCCGCTGTAAGGAGAGCCGTCTGTCCCTGATCCCCTTTGTGTTAATTTTGTTGATTAATTTTCATCCCATATTCATTGTCTAAATTCAGTAGTAGTAGTTGCATGCTTTAAAATAGATAGCAAATATTGATGAAATGTTTTGGCTGTAAGGTTGATCTATTTTGTTAGTAAATTCCCCTTAGCTTAAAGAGATGTTTTCTGCGATGACTTGGTGTATGCTTGCTCAGTATGAGGGATTGCTGAAGGATTGCTGTGGTTGGAAAGTCTGCATCAACGGGGCCCAACCTCACGCCAATGACTGACGCAATCTGCTGGGATTCCTTAAATAGGAAACTTTTTAACTGATTGGAATGTTTGTATAAATGTATTGAAATGACTTCTTGTTAAGTGCCTTGAGATGACATCTGTTGTGAATTGGCGCTATATAAATAAACTGAATTGAATTACAATTATTGTCCACAGCGTTTTTTCTTATACCTTTCAGAAGCGACTGGGTGTCTGGGATTACAAGTGCTTCAGGAAGAAGCTGGTGCCCCTAACATTAATTAATAGATTAAAACTTTAACTTCATCAATAACTATATTAATTATTGATGGTTATGTAAGCCAGACAAAAATCGCTCCCTCTGTGTCACAACACACACACATTTACATACATACACACACACACACACACACAAACACACACATATATATATATATAAACTATATATACTGTATATATGTATACATACACATGCGTGGAAGTGAATTTTGCTGGTAAATGAGACTTATTTCACTCTCACTCCCTCTTGCATAAGAAACAGAAGTGTACGTGATACGTGATGGCGTCTGCCATAACATGATGAGAAGGAGCCTGCGAGTGGTCAAACGTGTTATAGTTGCAATGACTTTGTAAAATTGCAAGACATGCAGAAGTCACAAGGATTGGTTGAATTTAAGTTAATAGCTACAATCACAACATTGCAAAATCCTGGAGGCACTGAAAAGGTGGTTCTGAATATAAACACCTGCAGAATTGTCTTTTCATTTTTATTTGTAAGCAATATCCAATTCCTTTCCACTTTCTAATTTTGCACTGCTTTGTGTTGGTCTATCACATAGAATCCAAGTAAAATACATTGAAAGTTGTTGTTGTATTGAGGCATAATGTAAAAAAGCTCAGTGTATGTTGTTAGAAAACTGATGAGTAGGTACCTGTGGATAGAGCGAGGAGCTGGCAGCATTGAGTAGCTCAGTGAAAGCTCGGTTGTGCTGGAGTCTAATGGTGCTGAATTCATCACTTATGGCCAAAGGTGAGACAAGGTTCATAGCTGCCAAACGCTGGCCAATTACTGTCAGAATGAGAGAACTGACTGTATAATTCTGGCAGAAGTGTAATGATAGTAAATTACAAAGACAATACCAGATATGTGTGGTTTATAAAGCATTAAAGGCCCTTTTAAGCGGCTACCTTTAAACAGCATGCGCGACCGAGCAGGATTGTTCTCGTAGACGCAGCACAGGTGCTCGAGCAGGGACCCAAGGAGAAGGTGGTTGGGGATCGCCGAGGCAAACTCTTGGATGGATGGGTAATGCCTGCTGGCCATCATGAGCTCACGGTTACTCTCCGAATCTGTAGCTGGGTGCACAGACAAAACATACAGAATGAACAAACAGAAGTAATATCCTCAAAGAGTCATTAAAAACTGTTCTTTGATTCATATTTGAAATAATACAGCTGAGTACATTTAAAGTTTAGCTACATACCTTCTTCAATTACTTTTGCTATCATTTCAATAATGTTTGTTTTTCCTAGGTCCATGTTTAAAAAATGAAAACTCATTTGGCGAAGTGCTACCCATGTCAAGCTTGAATAATGATGATTTCCTCTGGCTGCCCTACATGAAATGAACTGATCGTGTTTTTACACAAGGGAGTGCCCAGCAGTTGTGCTTATCTGCTGCGTCCAGCGGAGACCAGCTCACCCTCCCTTTGACATAACACACATACGAGTAAGCTGAGATGTTCAGTGTGCCAAAACGGGAGGGCGGTCCTGCTCACCTTCTACTCATGATGCAGGATCTGTGTGTGTGTGTGTGTACACATGTATAGCTATACTTGTGTGGAACAACCTTTGACAGCCCACCAACATTGTGAGGACATTTTGCCTGGTCCACCCAATGTTTAATAAGCTATTAAACTCTACTAGTTAGGTTTAGAGGTATGGTGTGAATTAGGTTTAGGTTAGGCATTTATCATTAATGGTTAGGTTTAGGGAAAGTGTCTGGGTTAGGCATAGGAAAATTAATGGAAGTCAATACAAAGTCAACACAAGTATAGCAAGACAGGAGTGTGTGTGTTTTCAAAACATAAAGAATTAAAGTGGAGCACAGCTTGCATAGAATAGAAACACTGAAAAAAATGAACTGAATGTTCTTTAGAAATGTGGTCTTAATAAAATAAATGTAAGCAGTTTACTAGTATCAAGGCATATCCAGAGGTTGAAAAACAGTGGAAATTTCCATGATACAGATCATACAGTTTAAGGTTATTTTAAAGAAATGTCAGAGAAACTAAAGGAATGACAGGAATTTTCCCCGGCTTCACAGAGATCTAAGAAACGGAACACTGCTCTGCAGAAATCCGAATAAACCATTTCATTCAGCTGCATTTCTTTGAGCCAATTTCTGCTTTATAGCCCATTTTACACAGATACAAAATCCACAGTTTATACAGATACATCTTGCTACAATAGGGTTTAGGGCTGTAAAGTCCTAGTCGACTGGTCGACTTATTGGTCGATGTGTTCTGAATCGACCAAAATTCTGATTGGTCGTTTTATGCTGTGTTAATTTTTGAAATTTGATTGGACAAGAGACATTCCATGAGAGCTGATTGGCACTGATGTTAGAGTAGGCCACAACAGCGCTGCCTCTCGTGTGATATTGCTTTAACAGGCTACAGGGAGATCGAAGAACGTCCACGTTATTCAACGTGCTGTGGCTTCAGTGCTTAATATGTAAATCATTAGGTGCCGGAACGCAAAGTACATGCCAGCGCAGGCATGACCAGAGATGCGCACAGGTCCTGGAACGCAGTAAATGGTAGCAGGAAAAAGAACGTGTAAAAACATGATGTGGGCCTTACAGGCCTGAATGTTTAAATATTGTTATGTTCTCCGATAGATGCAGACAATGGTTGTAATCGAATGCTTTAATGCTGACTGCTGTTGGCCGCAATCACGCCGTACAAAACAGTAATCAGAAGAACTCTCACATAAACCGGTTGTCTGTCTAGCTCCATTTACAGACACACACCAGTTCCCCGGCACTCATCGGCGCACTCCCCCGCGCGCATCCTGCAGAACAGTGCCCCACCCCCCTGAACAGTGCAACAACACTAACGCATAATCTTGGCATAAACCATTACATATAGGCTATAAATCTGAGTTTACAAAAAATAAAACACATTCCACAGCATTACAATCTCGGGATTTGGTCTATGAATGCCTACGCATATTATTATTTTATTTAATAAATTTAAAATCGTTTTTTTAAAATATATAATATTTTATACATGAGAGGGGTGCCGGAACGGCCAAAATAGGTCCCGGCACGCGGGTATGTCAGAATCAACAGGTGGGGAATCCTGTTCCGGCAGGATCCGGCTCAAATTAAGCCCTGTGTGGCTTGCTGAATATTTTTGTTTAGCGTTTACTACAGTGAGTCCTCTAACATGTCAAAGACATCGGCAGTGTGGCAGAATTTGGTTGATTACAGCCCTATTTATTTTGTTTCATTTTATTGCTAATAATAATGAACATATGGCTCCCTTTTATTATTGGGCTGATTTATTTCTGTTTACTGGATTTGGTCTGGTTTTTTTATTTTATTGCCTAATGCGCAATTGCGCTGTGCCCACAGTCTTTGTTTTGAGCCCAATGCACAGCTTTATTCCTTTTGTACTGGTCTTGATCAGGCATGTTTGATAAAGATCATTTTCCCTGAATTGCCTTGCCGTTTAGTGTAATTGCAGTAATCATGGCATATTATATTGCGCAGATGCATGTAATGCAAAAGGCTGTCAGAATCCCCCCCCCCCCCCGCAAACTAGTCGATTTTTGGTCGGAATTTCAGGGTTTCAGTCGACCAAGAATTTCTTTGATTGATTACAGCCCTAATAGGGTGGCATATTTTTGTTAGGGTTTCCATTATCCATTTATTCATCCTTGTATAGATTTTGTATGACCGTTTACTGTAAAGCTTTTAAAATAATACTTTTTTTTAAATGTGCATTTGTATACTTCCATTTCCCGGTTCCAAAAGGAATTTCTGCACTGAGGAACAAATACAAACAATATTTTATTTTGTGTAGCTATAATTTAGCCCATATTAAAATTTTTGTTACACATTTTTGTAATGAACCATAACAAATACATTATATTTTTATATTCATCACCTGACTGTGGCTCAGTAGGTAGAGTAGGTATCTTGCAATTGGAGGGTCGTAGGTTCAATTCCAGCTTCCTCCCGTCAAATGGCGATGTGCCCCTGTGCAAAACCCAAGTTGCCTACTGAGCTCTGTATCAGTGTATGAATGTGTGTGCGTTTGAATGGTTGAGTGTGGCTGAAGTGTAATGTGCTTTGAGTGGGCGCTATATAAGTTCAGACCATAACAACAAGGATAGAATAGTCCTCTATTTGACCCTGAGAGATGTTTAATTGTATCAACATCAAAGTGACAGGAAAACAGAAGCAGGAAGGTAGGAATAAAAACAGAGGCTGTACAGTAAAGCCAAAAATACAACGTAGAAAAGATTACAGGTATGAATAAACAGCAGAAGTATCTCCTAAGAACAAACATTACATAACTGAAAATACTTTATTAATCCCAAAGTGAAATTAAATGTTGGCATAACTCATATCATCAGAGTATCATCAAAGAGTGGATGATGATGCTGTGGGCAGAAAGCATCTCCGTTGGCAGTTTGGCTTGCAGAAGCCTCTGACTGAAGACTGTTGCTGTATGACAGTCATGACATGCCAAACGTCAATATCTGGGTAGCAGAGACAATATTTCACAGCAAAATGTCCTGCATGACACCATTGTTCTTGGGACAACTGTGGAACATCTGGAGATGATGATGCAAAGAAGGATTCTTCATAAAATCAAAAAAATTATGGACAACCCTGAGCATCCTCTTCATGAGACTGTCACACAACAACAGAGCGTCTTCAGTCGGAGGCTTCTTCAGTTTCGCTACAATACAGACCGCTACAGGAAATCCTTCCTGCCCACAGCCATCATCATCTATAACAACTCCTTAAAGAATTAATTATATGAGCTATACCAACACTTAATTTCCCTCTGGGATCGATAAAGTCTTTTTGAATTTGAATCAGCTGTTAGCAAGAACTGCTAATCCACATTGTTTGCTTATGCGAGATCTCTTTAAATCTGTGTGTGGGCGTATGGTTAGAAAGCCAGGTAGAGAGATGGAGTGAGGGAGATGTTCCTTGATTGAAGAAATGGTTTTTACTTCCTCCTCCTCTCTCTGGTCTGCTCTGAATCCATGAAGCCTCATTTCCAACATCTCTAGGGTTTGAGCTTTCCAAACGCTGATCAGCATTGTAAAAACAATACCTTGTTGCTACAATTACACATCATAACAAATGTCCAAAAATGAAGGGAAAAAATACCAAAACTCCCTCCAAGTACGCAGCATCCAAAATCAGAGAAAATAATTGTCCAAACAACAACAAAAAAGCAAAAACAAATCAGAGCTACTCCAGCATGCTGCCACCATGCCACAACTCTAGATTTGAAAAGTCTTTAAATTTTAATATTAATATTTGTTTAAAAAATAAGATTTACAAGTATATGGAAACTGGCACAATAAATAGCACGAATGTAAACAGTTTATTAGGTTTGTTTAGAGGAGTGATGGTTATACAGTATAACACCTGTGGCCTGTACCATGAAGCCGGATTAGGTGGCTAGCCAGCTATGTTTCAGCTTAGTTTCCACCAACCCTGGGTTTTGGGTACCATGAAAGTGGCTCGGCTTTGATCGGTGTTCGTTGCCATGGTATCTTACGCTGCACGGCTAACCTGCTCCGGGGCAGGTTATGTTCTGGAAAGAAACATATATATGTGACGTAACTAATTCCCAGCGTCTGTTCTCTGTTGCAATGGCTTCACCTTTTCTCCCTAATCCTGTGGACATCTCCGCGCAAATTGTTAGATGAGCACTTCGTAGAGAACGAGTTTTTAGGGACAGACAAAATCCATTTGACTTTCCTGATGCGTACTTGTATGAAAGATACAGATTTTCCGCGGAAGGAATGTCTTATCTCTGTGAGCTTCTTGAGCCGCACAAAACAAATGTGACTCGTCGAAGCCATGCCCTGACTGTACCGCACATGCAATCCCATCCATAATCGGCCGCCCCTTGTTGTTGCTCAGAGCCAACTCCTCTGCCACAGTGTAATCTTGAGGAGGTGGCCCTCCCCCAGTTTTCCTTATTTCACATTTTTTTCTGTTTGCTGCAAACAAGTGTTTGTGATTAAATGTTCTAAGAAAATAATAAAAAATATGGTAAATACTCACCACTTTGAACTATATTTTTATATTTTGTCTTGATCTGCTGCCAAGACCGTTTGGAGTTGGGGTTGCATCTAAAAATTTGTGAATATCAATCTTTCTTAGGATGTAATAGCCTATACTTTCACATACATCTACACACATAATATATATATATATATATATATATATATACACACACACGAATACATTTTCATTTTAGCATTTAATATATTTTAATATGCTTAGCCTACTTAAATGTACATTAATTGTTTAACCCACACATTAACATAATCAGCAATCTTCCTCCACGATTGTTCTCTTGCTTTGGCAGCAGATACAGTGTTACTGCGTGCTTGAAAAATATTTCTAAATTCTTCATATTTCTGGAGAATAATCTCTTGCTCCTCCGTTGAAAAGTAGATAGCTCTCGCTCTATCCATATCGAACGCGATTGGTTGTTCAGTGTCGTCGTCACTCTTATCTGCACGCGCCTGTGGATTAATCATAGCTTAAGGATCAAAGCCTGAGTTGACAGAGGAAGTTGATAACCTGCGTCATGGTACCAATTAAGCCTGATTGCATCGGTTTGGTTTTGTCGATTCAAAACCAATCCTGTAACCCCGAGTTTGTTGAGCCACCTTCATGGTACAGGCCCCTGATGGAAGGAACATTTGATAGCTAACACCCCTCTGTCTATTAAAGATCACTAAAGGAGGTCTTCATGTTATTTTAGAGACAGAAGGCGTACCAGTTGTTTTATTATTTAAATAATAACCTATAATTCTTTAATGAACAACAAAACACCCAAAGTGAATCACGAAATGAGACAAAAACCTCACAGATGACTAAGCTTAATAACAACTCCAAGAAAATGGATAAACAGGACAGTGTGCTTCATGAAGGCCCAGCTAAAACTACAAGTAGTGACACAGAAATATGTACAACACTGACACCTTTTTTTTTTAAATATATATATATATTTTTTTTTTTAAAGGTTTTTATTGAAAGTGGACAGGCTTATAGAAAGGGGAGAGAAGCAGGGGAGAGACATTTGGCAAATGTCCTCAGGCTGGAATTGAACCCGGGACGCATCAAGGACTAAGGCGCCCGTCTTAATCCACTGCACCACGACGCCCCCAACACTGACCCCTTCAAAATGGACTGTAGGATAATTTATTTACTTTACAAAAAATGTATTTACTTTGTCAAATAATATTGATACTGGATATTTTTTTCTTGTTGCTATTCATTTGTTTTTGGTTTAAAAAAAAAAGTTTATTGTTCAAATCATCGCCTTTGAAATTGTAAATTCATTTGGAAATATATAGCCAAGTAAACAGTTTATCATGTAAAGTCTTTAATGACCTAGCCTTCAATGCATTACGTTTCAGCTCACAATTAAAGATTTTCATAGCTAGCCTCTTGAAAATATTGATGGAACATAAAAGTTGCTGTTATTTACTCCATAATCAAGATTTGTGAATTAAAGGGAAAATTGCACAAAAACGTTTTATCAACTTGAATTAAATTGGCCATTATTCTATAATCTTAAATGAATGCACACGATCAAATAAGGTCACAGTGATGTCTCCATGGAGCGAGCTGCAGTTAGCCTCGCGAGATCTGGAAACACTGCATCAATGAATATTTGGGAGTTTTTATTCTACCAGTGTATTAAAATTGCGGTCCAAACGTCACAAATTGTTCGATAAAAATCAAATAAATAAATAAGAGAAACAAAGCTGCGGCTTACTGTCGAACTGGACGTCTTCGTCCTCTTCGCTTGCCAAACTTAACAAGCTAATACTGCTCCCAGCATGCTGTCTCCGGACAGATCTGAGGCTGCGGTGGACCAACAGGTTGCCACCGCTGCCAGAACATTCCTCCGGGTGCATCACACTGTTGTTCGCCGTCGAACTGTACATTTTAAACGTGAACGACAAAATGAAACTAAAACATTTTTCTAAAAAGCTACCAAATTCTCAACAACAAACCTCATGTTAGCCTCTAACTATGACAAGATTGTCGCTTTCAGAACTTTTACATGGCGCTAACTTGTCAGAAACGGGCAAAAGTCCCTCGCACTCCCTGTCAACTGTCGGCCATGTTTGAGGAACAGCCGGTTTTAAGGGACGGTCAAAAATTCGTGCAGTTTATTAAGAAATTAGTTCCTTTATAATTGTTCCAGAAAATAACAGACAAATTAAAAACTTGAGTAATTAATTAAATATATAAATACATATTTCAAAAGAATTTGTACAATTGGTAGAATTATTTTAGCTAACAAGATTGTATTCGTTTTTTAGGATTTTAAATAGTTAACGATGAGCCCTAAAACCCGGTGATGGAATTCAACAGAGGTTTAGGAAATACTTTTTAACAAAAGTAATTTACCATGTATGTTTTATTCATATTTTTGTACAGATTAAATGTGATTTTTTTATTTTAAAGCTTAATCTTTACACATTTGTTACTTTTTGTAATAATAAGCTGCGCAGTGTTGCGCATTGATAATACTCACGAACATTGTGCGTGAGCGGCGCGGGAGAGAGCTTCATTTTTGTGTGTGTTTACCACTCAGGGAAGGTAGACTAGGTGAAAACAAATCAGCTACGTTTGAATATGGCAAACAATCAGTCTGTTTAGTGTACGATTTTAGGCTGCGGGTATAGCTGGCATTCCGTGGGAAGATGTCTGATGTTTGGTAAGATAGCAGTCTCCTTTTAGTTTTTCCCCGTCAGAGTAATTGATCTGTTATGAATTGAAGCAATATTCACTGTCTTTAAAGTCAAAATTGAAGTGCTCAATAATCGAGGGGACTTAACTCTGTGAAACTTCCAAAGCTGTCTAAATTTTATATACACTGCCTCCCAAAAGCTCCCTTTGAGCTCTTTCACATTTGGTGGTTCATAGCTGTAAAGTAGCAGATGAAGGATAAACTGTCTTGAGTTTCACTTGTTACTGAAAAATGTTGGGAATCTGTGTTCAGCCTCCGAATCACAAACTATGTGGAACCTGTTTTCACAGCAGTTACGGCTGCAAGTTTGTTTGAGGATGTCTCTATTTACTCTATCTGGACTGAAATTTCTGCCCATTCCTCTTTGCAAAAGAGCTCAAGGTATGTCTGATCTGATGCAGAGCATCTGCACACATCGATTGCCAAGCCTTGCCACATATTTTCAATTGCATTTAGGTTTGATCTTTGACTAGGCCATTCTTACACATGGTTTTGCTTTTCATCAACATTCCTTTGTAACTCTGGGTGGATGTTTCTGCTAATTTTCCTGCTAGAAGGTGAACTTCCTCCCTAGTCTAACGTCTCTTGCTGCCTCTACTGCCTCTTTCAGTAGTGCCCTGTGTTTAGCTCAACTCTTCTTCTCATTAACTTCAGACTAACCTCCTAGTCCCTACTTGAGACAAGCATCCCCACAGCGGGTTGTTCCCACCACCATATATCACAGTGGGCTTTATCTGGCCAGGGTAATGTGCAGTATTATTTTCCATCTTGTATATTGTTTTTCACCTTCTTCACCCTGTTTGTTGAGTCTCCTACATGGAAACTTGTGGAAAGCTGCACATTGGGCTTCTTTCAACAATGACTTTCTTTTTATCACACAAGTTTTCCTGTCCTGAGGCGATGCCTTCCACTCTTCCACAAGTGCTACATGCAGTTCTGCCAGGTCACGTGGGGCTTGGGTACGATCATCCAGTCTCTGCTTCAGCTGGTCCCAAACGTGCTCCATGGGGTTCAGGTCAAGGGTACATTGCCATATGAGGCGCTCCGACTTCCTGAAGTTGAGCTGTGACAATTCTGGCACGATGTGATGGAGCATTATCATCCATAATCAGAAAGTTGGAGGTGTGCTGGCGAAATTGGTGGATGATGATGGGTTCTAGGGTGTCTTTGAGGTAAGAAGATGCAGTGACTGAGCCATCTACAATAACCAAATCAGTTTTGCGCTGACTGGTGATGCCTGCTAAGACTGTTACACCTCCTCCACCAAAGCTAACCCTGGAGACTATGTTGACATCGCCATTTTGCTCACCTCACCTTCTCCAGCAACGCTGACGACCATTATTTCTGTGGAAGGTGACCCGACACTTGTCAGTGAACAGGACGTTAGACCGCTGCTGCAATGTCCAGGTCACATGGTGACCATTGCAAACGTTAACGGTGGTGTCTTGTTGTCAGTGGAGTCACCTGCAACGATTGTCTTGTATTCAAGCCAAAGCGGTGGAGTCAGTTGCGATGGGTTTGTCTGGAAACCCTAGTACCCCTCACATCTTGTAAATGAGTCTGCAGCTGTGTGGCAGCTGTGTGGCAGTTGCATGACGATGTCTGAGTGCATAGGTCCTTAGGTACTGGTCATCGTTGCAATCTGTCACTCGTGGGGCTCCACTCCAGGGTCTGTTACGAACTCTGCCAGTAGTTCTGTATCTTGATGCAAGTCTGCTAATGACACACCAAGTTCACGTGCAGCATCTGACTGCCTGCCACCGAGCCGAAGGCTCGCTATGGCCAGGTGGCGCTGCTCGTCCGTTAAGTGACGTCGTGTGTTCATGGCTGTTTGAAGGATGAAGTTGGAATGACTTAATGACAATACCAGGTTTTTAAACCCACAGAATGTTGAAATTTATACCACATTGAAAAGGGTTGTCTTTAGTATGTTTTGGTGTTGGCCCCAATATCTAATCAATCAATCAATTAACTTTATTTATTAAGCACTTTTCATACAATGAAATATACAATGAAATGCAGTTCAAACTTCAGACTTCAAACAAAGTAAAAAATTTACCCATACACAAATTAAACATTTATACCCCCCTCCCCCCCAATCATATCCCCATGTATATTCCGGACCAACTTGAATATGACATTAAAATTCACAATAAAATGGGCTCTAGAATGGACAATAAAATGGACGCTGGGCTGAGTACAGATGAGCCAGGTTAGAACAGGAAACACCATCGAGGGAGCCATCCACACCGGCAGCAGCAGATCAACAGCAGCAGCCGAGGCTCCAACCAAGGGCGCTCAAAGGAGGTGGGTCCGGGACCCAACCTCCACCCAGGCACCATCCGGAAACCGCCAAGACATCCACAGCTGACCACCACCCCGGATGCAGAGGGCTCCCACAGAGGGAACAATATGACTATTAATTTGTGTAAAATAGCAGGTAAACATGTTAAAATAAATAAATAGGTAAATTAAATTAGCAGAAGATGGATAAATGTGTCAGCAAATAAATAAATAAAAGTAAAATAAAATTAACGGGATAAATACAAAGCCAAAAAGCAATTAAAACATTAGGGCAGATACAGTGGCTTGCAAAAGCATTCGGCCCCCTTGAACTTTTCCACATTTTGTCACATTACAGCCACAAACATGAATCAATTTTATTGGAATTCCACGTGAAAGACCAATACAAAGTGGTGTAAACGTGAGAAGTGGAACGAAAATCATACATGATTCCAAACATTTTTTACAAATAAATAACTGAAAAGTGGGGTGTGCGTAATTATTCAGCCCCCTTTGGTCTGAGTGCAGTCAATTGCC
>OY747721.1:47159342-47289342 GCA_963556495.2 Valencia hispanica | reverse complement strand
ATACTCCTCTACCCAGACCAAACAGAAATAAACCAGGTTTATCCTACTTGGTGATGACTCTTTTCACAGTCCACGACGAAGAACGTATGACTTGAAAGTGTCCAGTTAAAAGGAGCGGTTTTGCGCAAAACCAAGGTCGGAAGCGGAACGTCCACTTTTAGGCGCTGAGGGACTCAGGCCTGTTTTCAATAGAGCTCAGAGGCCAGCGGACAGTTTGCTTGGCCGGTTCACTTCAAAGTTTTAAAAGGGTTTTTCCTGGACCAGCAGGTTTGAACGAGAAAAGGAAAAATGCTAGCAATGAAGTAAGCGTCTCCTTGCGGCTCCGCGGTTAGGAACCAAAAGAAGAGGATTTCATTTTCCCTTTATCAACTCTGTGATGTCATCACTGGCCACAGACCAATGAGAATGGGCTGAGGGCAGCGCAATGGATGCTGGGAGATGCAGTTCATTCAGTAAAAGGCAATAGCCTCAACATATATATGTGTATATATACAGAATTTAAATTTTATACATAGAAACTGTGTACTAATTGGGTAACTTCTAAAGCAGTGGGTTTCACTGGATGTTGTTTAGGAGTATTAGAGTAAAAGGGGTTAATCTTCTTCTTTGGTCTATGACAAAAATTTTAAAGTTAATTGTCTGTCAATGCTGATGCATGGCGATCTGGATATTACCAGCTATCTAGAGTCTAATATCAGCAGGAGAAAAAGGTTTTCCACCTACGGCACTCAGTGTTCTTGTTTCTTTTTCAGCGCTTCTGAGTCTGCTGGAGCCATTAGGGCCATTGACAAGCACTCGGTGCATCAGATCTGCTCTGGACAAGTAGTTCTGAGTCTGGCCACAGCTGTTAAAGAGCTGGTGGAGAACAGCATTGATGCAGGAGCAACCAACATTGGTAAGCAGAGCACACAAAGTACTTCTGGAAAACAAAAAAGGTTATTATTTGGTACCTTAATTTATTTCTAGTGCAATCGTAGACAGAAAATGTACCTCAGTATGTATTTAACAGCTTTATGTTTCAGCTTTTCAGACTCGCCATGCAATTTTTATACCCGATTCTCAACATTTCTACTGAACCAACAAATTCCTACATTGTTAATTAACTGCTAAAAACTAAGACTGCATATGTTCGCTTGTCTTTCCTACTTAACATCCAATTTCTTCTTGCTCCAGAGGTCAAGCTGAAGGACTGTGGTGCAGAGCAAATAGAAGTGTCAGACAATGGCAGAGGTGTTGAAGAGGCCAACTTTGAAGGACTCAGTATGTGGGATCTTCATCATTTTTATGTAGTCCAGAAAAATCAGGAAAGTAGTGAATTTGATCAGAGTATCTTCCAACTCTGAATAAGTGTGGGAAAATATTTGTATTTCCAAACTTTCTTCCCGCACCCATTTTCTAAATCATCCATCCATCAGTTTGATCTGCAACTGTATTTTAACTTTAAATATCAGCAAATACTGGAGTCTGAACTCTTGAATCTTGAGTTTGGAAAAGTGTAACATTTTGACATGTGAACTGTGTAGGAACCCTAAAGCTATGCCTCCCTCCTCTCTCTGTTCCACAGCACTAAAGCATCACACATCCAAGCTGAGGGATTTCTCAGATCTTATCCATGTGGAAACGTTCGGCTTTCGAGGTGAAGCCCTGAGCTCTTTGTGTGCTCTAAGGTAAAGTCTTTGCTGATCACATTTACTCAGCAGTTGTCAGATTATTAGTTATCCTTCATACCAACTTCTGCTTGCAGTGACCTGAGTGTGATTACTTGCCATGAGTCCAGCCAAGTAGGCACCAAATTGGTGTTTGACCGCAAAGGCCACCTTGTGCAGCAGTCCCCCTATCCCCGGCAGCCAGGCACCACAGTCACTCTGCAGCAGCTCTTCTACACTCTGCCTGTTAGGCACAAGGAGTTCCAACGTAATATTAAAAAGGTCAGCAATTCAACAATGTTCGTGGATTTTATGTATTTTAGTGGGATGTTCGAGGTGGAATATTCTTTATAAGCCGTTAGGTAGGAATTTCTATATAACAAGTCATACTTTACACATTTTTTGTACATGTTAGTGGAAGTACGTCTAGAGTTGTAAAGTATATTTGTAAACGTAATAATCGATAATATGGGGAAAAGTTTGTATGCCAGTTGGGTATCTTAGAATATTCAGTATCTCGATTTTTAGTCCATGTCGTCATCTGGTGAGGAATGATAGCAGCTGAGGAAAAAACAACTATCAATTAGGAAACAAATTATGCAACGGGAACTAACAGGATTATTTGATTAACGGAGTCATGACCTGTAATTTTCACTTTTCTATGGGAAAAAAGGTATGTTATGATTGCCTAACGATTATACACTGCCCGGGAAGCCGATATTGAAAAGTGAAGCGTTTGTTTACCCCTGGGTTCGTCAGCCAGCCCACGTGCACACGCACTCAAATACGTGGTTTTAATTTCTGGCCGACTTGACATCAAGTCGGAGCAGGATATACCATATTTAGACATCGCAGACCTACCTATGCTGCAGGAAGCCCGCCCCGCTCCTCTCCCCTCTCCCCCTCGCTCCTCTCCCCCTCATATTCAGTCAAGCGCCGCCATTACTGAATTCTAGTGATGGGAATTCCAGCTCTTTTTGGAGAGCCATTTCTTTTGGCTTGGCTCACCATATAGAGTTGGCTCTTTCGGCTCCTCGGATTTTCTGTTGCTTAAAGTGTATTTATTACCAAAATTAATGCAAAACAATGTGTACCAAATTTACCAAAACAAGCAGGGGGGAATGAAAAAAATAAAAAAAACGGCTCCCAATGACGAGCCGACTCCAATCGTTCACTTCAAAGAGTTAGCTCTTAGAGCCGGTTCGTTCGCGACCGACACATCACCGATTCGAAGTACGAACTCCACCGTGAAAGATGCAGAAAGTTTCTTCACGCAATGATGCATGAAGAAGACATATTCGTGTCAGCCTTTTATTTTAATCAGCTAAATCAGCTAAAACCATTTCTACCAAAAACGTAGTGCACACGTGAGTTGCTCTGTTGTTGACTGCCAGAATCAACATGGAAATATTTTTTCTATTTTTTTTACGCCGGAATCCTTTATGAATTTGGGACAATATCAGGCGAAGTTGGCATTGAAGCTCCGTTTGGAAAAAGGGGCCATTCCAACAATTAGAGACTTGCCTGCAATTGAAACGGTAAGGCTGTGTTTTTATTGCTCTGCTGTGTGTAACAAACAGCAGCTAACTGCTAATGTGGCTAATGTATGCTAGCGGGAGTAGGAGATATGGGTTAAGCGTTACCTGCGGTGTCAACGCGCCTCCTTCCTGCCACCAATCAACGCGCCCCTCATTTGCATTATTACAATGCCCGTCCACGACAGCCAGTCAAGTATCGCATCAGATCTCGCGAGACAATAATGCCTTCAGAAATAAGGGTCAGAGGAGCTCTGTGTTTATTTTTTTCAACTTTTATTTTTAGAAGGGCCTGAAAGGCTATAATAGAGCGTGGGTATCCAAGATAATACTAGGTTATGACTCCTTTAAGAACAGAAGTAAGTGCGTCTTTCATAATATTTTTATTTAGCCCAGGTATCAGGTAACAGCCAAAAACAAGTGTTTTCACGCCAATGAAGGCATTTCTTTACCTTAGAAGAAGACCTTACCTTAGATTCTAGAATTGTGCTGCTCTGGGTGGCTGCATGTTGGAGTGGCCCTGTTGACTAAATAGAATTTTGTTTTTTCGGACGTTGTTTCCTCTGTTTTCTTGAAGAAGATAGCCTTTTTTTGGACCTGTATAGTTTCTAGTTTTTGGTGCTGTGAAGCTGGAAGGATTTTTGTTGCTAGTTTTTGATAACTTATGATGCGTAACCATGGCAACATGGTGGATTACAGCCGGGAGCAGCTGATTAACATTGCCAAAGCTAAAATAATGCCTCAACTGAACCCACAAATCCCTGATGAATTGAGAAGGAAGCGGCGTGGATGCAGAGCAGGAGTAAAAAGGAAACAAAGAAGGAGGAAGTTCAAACCATCTCTTCCATCAATCATAATGGGCAATATGAGATCACTGGCTAACAAGATGGATGAACTTCAAGCCCTTATAAGGACTCAGCCAGAGTATCGGGAATGCAGTGTTATGTGTTTCACTGAGACGTGGCTGCAGGTTTATATCCCTGAATCCAACGTCTCTCTGCTAGGCTTCCTGACTATACGAGCAGACACAGATCCGAAGACGAGCAGGAAATTAAAAGGAGGTGGAGTAGCAGTGCTTGTCAACAACAGATGGTGTCATCCAGGACATGTTACTGTGAAGTATCGTCTCTGCAGCCCAGATATTGAACTCTTGGCAGTAAGTTTTCATCCATATTATTTACCAAGAGAGTTCACCAGTGTAATTTTGGCAGTTGTTTACATTTCATCTTCAGCCGTTGCAGACAACCTATGTGATGTCATCAGTTCTATTGTCGCTAAGCTACAGACCCAGCACCCAAAGGCATTTGTGGCAATATCTGGTCATTTTAATCATGCCCCACTCTCGTCTACTCTTCCAACATTTCAACAGTTTGTCAGCTGATCCACAAGAGAAAACAAGACCTTGGATTTGTTTTATGCAAATGTGAAGGATGCATACATGTCCAAACCAAGACCTCCTCTTGAACAATCAGATCACAATCTTGTTTTTCTCTGCTCAGAATATAAACCACTTGTTCAGAGGCAACCTATGACAAAGAGAACTCTGACAAAATGGTCACATGAAGCTGAAGAAGCCCTGCAGGGTTGTTTTGAGACAACAGACTGGATGACTCCGCGCCAAGACATGGAGAGGACATCAATGCCATGACTGAGTGTGTGACTGACTATATAAACTTCTGTGTGGACAACATCATCCCCACCAGAACAGTGAGATGCTTCCCTAATAACAAACCCTGGATCAGCAGTGACCTGAAGGAACTGCTAAACAAGAAAAAAAGAGCCTTCAGGGAGGGAGACAGGGAATTACTGAAGAGTATACTGAAGCAACTTAAGGTCAAGATCAGAGACAGCAAGGAGGCATACAGGAAGAAGCTGGAGAACAAACTACAGAGTAACAATATCAGAGATGTCTGGTCAGGAATAAAAACGATCACAGGCTTTAAGGACAGGAAGGATTGGATAGATGGAAGTCTGGACAGGGCCAATGAATTGAACACATTCTTCAATAGGTTCAGTTCAGGAAGTCGGCCAGAAATTATAATCACGTATTTGAGTGCTCGTGCACGTGGGCTGGTTGACGAACCCAAGGGTAAACAAATGCTTCACTTTTAAATATCGGCTTCCCGGCCAGTGTATCATCGTTAGGCAATCATAACATACATTTTTTCTCGTGAAAATTACAGGTCATGACTCCTTTAATTTCCCTCTGGGATCAATAAAGTATTTTAAATTGAACTGAATTAAATTTGTGCCTGCAGAAAACAAATCTTTACCCAGCCATTTGGTAAGCATTCCTTCTCTTGTATTTTAAAAAAACTTCTTGGGTCAGTGAACCAATAAGGTAGTTTTTTTACTAATCTAATAGATGTGGGCCAAGCTGACACCACCCCAACACGTGAACATCAAATGTCCATGTGTAATAGGACTCTCTGCTTTCAGATTGACTTTACCATGGGAGTTCAGAAACAGTTTAAGCTCAGGTCAAACTTAGTTCCTGTTGCAAAGAACTGTGTTTATAAGATTTAATGATTAGAGTAGGGGTGTGCCGATTCGCAATAAATTGATTAATTGCTATGTGAGATGTGCAAAATCGATAGTGATTCAAAAGTGTTGAAAAATCAATTATTTTTCATTATATTTAAATGAGAAAAACATAAAAGTCCAATGTGCCAGCAGAAACATCATTAAACCCCTTCGTCAGCCAGTGTTTCAACCATACAGCGCAAAATTTACAAAACACAGCAAATATTTTGCTCTTTAGTTGTGAAAGAAGCATCTTTGTGGTTGTGTATCATGTTAGCAGCAACATCTTCTTTTCCACGGACATGTCCATTTTTTCGGTGCTGTCCGGGGCGTCCTCCCCAAGCTGCAGCTCATGTTCACCAGACGTCCGCCCAAGTGTAGCTTTAAGTCTGAAACATAAAGGAAACGTCCTTCATTCCATCCTGGTGGCGACTAATGTGTCGCGGAGAGCAGCGTACTCATAGCTGGTAGATTAGTTTCTGTTTATGACAGGTGGCAAACATCCCATTAGTCAAACTGACGCAAAAACTATGAAAACGCTGCAGTTAGAGTCCTGTATTAAATTGACAGCAAAAAAAAAAAAAAAAAAAGACTGGAGTATAGACTTTAAGTGTCTTTGGGGGAATGCGGATTTTTAATCTTCTATTACTTGGAATAGAAAAATAATACTTATTTTCTCAGCATATAATTTTCGATGTTTGTGTAATTTATGTCCTGTATGACTTAAAAAGGGATCTATTATTGTTGCAGGTTTATTTTCCAATATAGAAGATTAATTATTTCTATTTAGATTTTAAAGTCATTTCTACGATGGCTGACTTGTAAAAGCTGGTCTGAAGTTTATTTAATTTGTTTTTTTGACCACATAGAGCAGGAACATAGAAAGTACTCTTATATCAGATCTTCTGTTCCTTCTGTGTTCTGCTCTGTCTTCTCAAACCCCCAGACGGTCGTGGCAGATGGCCGCTCCTACTGAGCCTGGTTCTTTTGGAGGTTTCTTCCTGTTAAAGGGGAGTTTTTCCTCTCCATCGTTGCTACATGCTTGCTCAGTATGAGGGATTGCCGAAGGATTGCTGTGGTTGGAAAGTCTGCATGAACGGGGCCCAACCTCATGCCAATGACTGACACAGTTGTGACGTCACAATAAAACACTTTTTCAAACGGCTTGTAGAAGCACCAGATTTCTGAAAGCAAAAATGTACCAAAAAAAATGGATGGATGGTTTTTATTCATGTTTGGAGTGTTTACAGAAGCAGTAGACACCTAGGTGGCAACATAAAGGATAAAAAAAGTTAAATTTGCATAATATGTTCCCTTTAAGGTATATTTAGTGTTTGAATTATTTAAATAGGCAGTTTTAAGTGTTTTTAGATGGGGTATCAAGTATTCACAGATTTTAGCTATTTGTGGCTGTAGTCTTTAACCCCACTATAAATTGATTTGATTTTTCGACAATTTTGGTTCTGCGAGTTACATTAATAATACAGTGAGAGCAGTTATTACTCCAGATGTTAATGAGTGATATTAATAAGTACTTCACTCTGACTCTTTTCTGGGAAATGTTCTGGAATATCTGGAGATGCCGGGGCAAATGAGGATTCTTAATAAAATCAAGAACATTATGGACCAACCTAAGGATCCTCTTCATCAGACTCTTATTCAACAACATTGTGTCTTCAGTCAGAGGTTTCTTCAGAACCGCTGCAATGTTGACTGCTGCAGGAGATCCTTCCTGTCCACAGCCATCAGCATTTACAAAAACGCTTTGATGAAAATTAGATGAGTTACAACAACATTTCAATTCCCCTTTAGGATTAATATAGCATTTTTGAACTAAACTGAATAGACTGAAATTATCTGGATGGATGATTGTCAGGGGCAGGGACACACACATCTGTGTGCTTTAGAATTGTACCTGCTGCATCATTTCTTATTTCCTAAAATTATTTATAGATTAAAAGCTTGTCATCGGTTGTTCACAATACTTGACTCACCCAACAATTGAGGATGACTTCTGTCTAAATTATGTACATATACCACCGTCATCAGAATGAACTCATTAAGTAAAAAAATAACTATTTTGTTTAAACTGGTCTGGTTAGAAGACAGAAAAGTGCTTGGCTTTGTCTCAGTTTTTACCTTGTAGGGGAACATATTATGCAAATTTCACTTTTTTCATCTTTCTGTGTTTCCATTTAGGTCTCTGCTGCCTCTGTAAACACTCCAAACATGAATCAAAACCATCCATCCATTTAAAAAAATTTTGCTGTCAGAAATCTGGTGCTTCTACAAGCTCGTGAAAAAGTGTCTTATTGGGATTTCACAATATGCTGGATTTGGACATAACCCCCCCTTCACCTGACAAACCCCACCCATCTGTTCAATGCCATTTTCAGGTGTGGCAAACTCGCAGCCTAGAAACAAGACAGGTGGATGTGGTCTGCAACCAGCAATTTGCATTAGAGTGACAGTCCTCTAAACAGCTCATTGTGAAAGGGACTGAAACTGTCAAGAATTGAGCTGGTGAGATCACTTTATGTGAGAGTGATTTTGTGCAAAGAACTTAACATGTTTTGTACAGACCATAGATCTATTACAACTTTTTTAAAAGAGGCATAATATGTCCTCTTAAAGCTTTGCTTTTATAGGAGTGTTAGTGAATACTGTTTTGGGAAGAAATGTATCTTCTTCCCTTTATAGGAATGAGGCTGGAGTTTGCATTGGCGTTTTTTTGTATTTTATTATGGCTAGTCTTAAACATGAGCCCATATGGGCCAACGCTCCAACTCTCTCACACTCAGAACCTTAATTGAATCCAAAAATTCAATTATCCAATTATCTCCCAATTACCAAAAGGTTATTAGCAATCCAATCCCCTTTTTTTCTTGAAAATATTGTCTCAGGATTGCTATTAGCCAGTGTGAAAACTTTACTTAAGTGATCGCTGTTTGAGTAGAGCTGTGGAGATAAAAGTTGTTACACAATAAAGGCAATTTCAGTGGTTAAATTTGCTTCATCTGCTCCTCCTGTACCTGGGGGGAAAAGTGATCAAAGTCAAAGGTTATGAACATACCTGTCCCGTAGTGATGCTGAGAAACTAGTCCATGCATTTGTTACCTCCAGGCTGGACTACTGTAATTCTTTACTATCAGGTAGTTCACAAAATGCCCAAAATGCTGCAGCAGGAGTTCTGATGAATATTAAAAAGAGAGATCACATTTCTCCTGTTTTAGCTTCCCTTCATTGGCTCCCTGTTAATTCCAGAATAGAATTTAAGATCCTTCTTCTTACATACAAAGCCCTTAATAATCACACTCCATCATACATCAGAGATCTAATTGTTTCATATGTTCCCAACAGAGCACTCCGCTCTCAGACTGCAGGTTTACTTGTAGTTCCTAGGATTTCTAAAAGTAGAATGGGAGGCAGATCTTTGAGTTATCCGGCTCCTCTCCTGTGGAACCAGCTCTCAGCTTTAGTCCGTGAGGCAGACACTCTGTTTTCTTTTAAGGCCAGGCTTAAAACTTTCCTTTTTGATAAAGCTTATAGTTAGTGGCTTAGGTCATCCTGAGCTATCTCTGTAGTTATGCTGCTATAGGCTTAGACTGCTGGAGGACAGACGTACCAATTTTCTTCACTCTGCTACTTCCTTTTCTACTACTACTCTCCAGTTGTATTACAGTAATTCAATTCAATTCAATTCAGTTTATTTATATAGCGCCAATTCACAACAGATGTCATCTCAAGGCACTTAACAAGAAGTTATTTAAATACAATTATACAAACATTCCAATCGGTTAAAAAGTTTCCTATTTAAGGAATCCCAGCAGATTGCGTCAGTCATTGGCGTGAGGTTGGGCCCCGTTGATGCAGACTTTCCAACCACAGCAATCCTTCAGCAATCCCTCAGTACATTCTGCTATTTCGACTGTTAACTTTGACAGGGGGCATCGACTGGGATGGTGCTCCCAGTGGCTGAACATCCACTGTGTCCTGTTATCAACTTTTTACTTTCTGTAACATAGAAAGTTCTCTTATATCAGATCTTCTGTTCCTTCTGTGTCTCTGCTCTGTCTTCTCAAACCCCCAGACGGTCGTGGCAGATGGCCGCTCCTACTGAGCCTGGTTCTGTTGGAGGTTTCTTCCTGTTAAAGGGGAGTTTTTCCTCTCCACCGTCGCTACATGCTTGCTCAGTATGAGGGATTGCTGAAGGATTGCTGTGGTTGGAAAGTCTGCCCAACCTCACGCCAATGACTGACGCAATCTGCTGGGATTCCTTAAATAGGAAACTTTTTAACTGATTGGAATGTTTGTATAAATGTATTGAAATGACTTCTTGTTAAGTGCCTTGAGATGACATCTGTTGTGAATTGGCGCTATATAAATAAACTGAATTGAATTGAATTGAAAAGTTCCCATTAATTATTGTCAGATCCCAGTTCTGCTGCTGGAACCCCTGAGACATCATTCCCATATTAAATCTTTTCCAGTACCTTAGTCTTAAAAAAAAAAAAAAAAAACTTTTTTTTCTTAAAACCATGTATTTTCTGAAATCCCCAGTTTATTCAGAATCTGCTTTTCAAAACCATGCTTTTAGTCCTTGTGACAATCCTTGAAAACACTTTCAGGGCATATTTTCTTCGTCAGCATAATTTATTTCCAAAACCCAATTGTTCTCCATTCAGTCATGTTGTTGCTGAATGAAATCTGTTCCAAAAAACACCAACAGTTTCCCAAGCTGCAGCCTGCGGGCCCAAAGCGGACGCCTGTTATCTAATTAATAAAATGGAGAACATAGAGTTCCCAAGGCTTCTGACCCTGGTAACTGTTTTGGAAAGTTTATTAATAATTTTTGTTTTCATTGTTAAATACTTTTAGTTATAGTTGTCAAATTTAATTTAGTGCTGTCAATGAGTTTGTTAAGATCTGCTGTGAAGAAGTGTTAGGCCCCCTCTCACCTAAAGTATTGAGTACAGGCTATCAATAAGGTTCTCCATTTCTCTTTGTCATTATTATTGTTTCATCGTTATAAAGATATCAACCTTTTAAACTGTATGCCCTTCAAAAGAATTATTTGTTCCAACTTCCATATGAATTAAGTTAGATTCATGGTTTGTTTATTTTGTTACCCTTGTATTGAGGTTAACTCGTAAACTGTGTGTTCGGTTTCTTCTTTGTGAGTGAAATATGCAGATAATTGTTCCCTTTGTATCCATTGTCTGATTAGCCGGTATTTAAGCCCACTTTTGTTCCTTGTTTGTTTGATCAGTCTGTTTGTTTGAATAGTTTGTCTGAGGTTTTTGTTGTGCTTAAGCACCATTATGGTTTAAGTTAAGTTTCTCGATCCCTCACACCTCTCCCTGTTTTGTGAATGAAAGGGAAGAGGAACACTTTCTTGCCTAATTAAAGAACAATGCTTAGACCATTTTCTCCAGTAGCTCAGAACAACTGTTCTGCACCCAACGGTATTTTGGTTTTCTGACAAGAGCAACCATGCTTGCTCCTTCAGTTTAGATTTATATACTCATCTTTAGCTATTTTTAGAGTCCTTTTGACTTCCTTGAACCCCATCTTGACCTTTGACCCCTACTGGGATATAGGCAGTTTCCTTGATTTTTTCCCCCCACTAGATTTTAAGATGGATTATTCCTGCCTTTAAGACAAACAAAACTGTTAATGATCATAATAACGCAGACCAACCCTTCCCTCAGCTGATTTACTTTTTTGGTTATAAATTTGGTGAAATGTTACTGCTTCAGACCCCCAATGGTCTGACTGAACGTTCAGCTTCTTCTTCTCTTTCCGGGCCAAAGAATAAAACCCACGCATATCCCATGTACGCCTCACTCACTCATTCTTTTTTTTCTCATGCAAAAAGAATAAAACTCACGCAGCTACCCTGAAAGTAGACGAATACACTTATTTTCAGTCCAGTCAAAAAGAAGGAAAAAGACCTAGAGTAGATTTTCCCACTCCAATCTACGTCTCACACTTCTCAACTAAGAGAAGCCGACTCAACGCTCTGCAACTTTCCTATTTTTACTGTAAAAAGAAAAAAGAAAGATTTTCACTGTCCACAGAAAAGAGAAAGGCTAAGAAAAAAACAGCAAATGTTCTTTTTTATTATAGGACAAAAAGAAAGGCTAAGAAAACCACCTGCATAGTTTGTGTTTAATCCCGTGTTCGAACTAGCAAAACCACATTGCTTCTCTTCCAATTTCTAGGGGCAGAAGGCAAGAAAGACCCCAATGCTCCGATTCTCGCGTGCAAGCATAGACACGACCCCAGTAAACATTTCACCCCCCGCCCCGTGATCATTAAGAAATATTAGGAAGGGTTGTGTCTTCAAATCCCACCAGCACTGGTCCGGCATAACAGACCAAGTCCTCCCACTCCTAAACCCTTTCAGAGGTTTTAGAGGCTGAGGACTGTCCCTCAGGTTGGCCATACTCTTGAACTCCCAGCCAGCCCACAACAACTTGCTGGGATCTCCTATGGATTTTTATTTTCCTGTCATTTTCTCTCTTTTACCATTTTTATGTATGTTTATTATGTCCAACTTTCTTACCGCCTGTTTACATTCTTTTAATCTGAGAGACACAGAACATGAATGATCTAATTGAATTATTTAACACCAATTTTATTCCAGCTTCCTTTATTTAAGTATCTATTTTATTTTCCTACCCCAATAAAAATCTTTAAAGCCATCATCGTTCCTGAGGGTTAGGGTCTTTGATCTATTGGTCCCCTCTGTGATCAATAAACTATGTCTGAATTTAAGTTTTCTTTACAACAGATGAATTATTTCTTATTAACACAACAATGTGTGCGCAATTGGTGCTACTTTAACCTGTGTGTGTCATCCTTTGTAGTTGTCCTGCAGCTGCTGTTTCGATTAACGATGTTAGCTTGTTCATTAGCAAATGTTTAGTGATTGCTGCATTTTTTATTTGCTCATTCCAGTTGCTTTATCAGATCGCTTCTGTGACCAAAGCATTTTTTCACTTCTCTTGAAAGAAGTCGATTAAATAGAACTTGTAGTTTATGTTGTTTTTATCAAAGCGATTTGTGCAATCAACAGCATAAAACATAATCATGTCTCTATGGCGAAGAAACGTTCCTATGGACCTGAAGATGCAGTTTGGGTCTGCCATGCAGTCTATGTGATGAGCTAGCACTGAAAAACAGCACGGGTTGAATTTTGGAATAACCAGGGTGAGTTATCCTGTGCATCTGTTAATTGCATAAAACCCAATTACTCGCTTTAATTCTCCAAAACAATCGACCTGCGTTATCGCATTGATCTTAACAGCCTTAATTTAGGATTCTTATGGGTGCTTAAGATCCTTGAAAATGCTTGAAACATTTTTGAATTCTATTTGGAGAAACTGTATGAACCCTGGGAAATTATTAATTATTTCTTAAAAGGCAAGGAAACCTTTTGCAAATTCTATGATGTCCTTAAGAATTTGTATGATTTGCCCTCCAATGTATTTAGTTTAATTTCAGCTTTTTAGTTTCTGCCATTTTTGTTTTTTTATTGTCTATTTCCTTAGTGTACTCTTGTGTTCTAATTTCTGAATATTTGAATTACATTAGCATGTTTCAGGATCTACTATTTTATTTCAGTTCTAGTATTGCCATACTTGTAGTCCCTGTATTATTGCTCGCAAGGTCTTGCCATTTATTTATTTCCTTATATTGTTGTTTCTTAGCTTGTTGATGGCCTTTTCTCCTTGTGCCTTTCTATTTTGTTTTAAATTGGTTTACCTTTCCCTTGGTCATTAAGTCTGTTTTATTTACCTCTCATGTTAGTCCTCCTCCTTGTTCCTTGTAGTCAACTTTAATCTCCAGTTATGACTTTACTTGTATTGCCAAATCATCCCGATGTATTTCACTTGATCTGTGTCCTACAGAAGTTAATTGTTTTTCAGTGCAGTGGAACGCACTTAATGCGCACTAAATGTGCTCCAAGTACATTCACATCTCTGCATATGCTAATGTTTAAACCCAAGAAAAACTTAACTGTGTCAGCAAATTTCTCCATGGCCAGCTTTGCGCCTGCTTGAGCCAGTAGGAAGAGATAAAAAAATTTAATTAATGTAACCTCAGTTCCCAGTTCACGTTATCTGCCTTAGCCAATTTTAGAATCATCTTAATGTCCCTACTGTCTGTCCCTGTCTTCTTGTTCTGTAAAATGATTTTGAATCTCATCCCCCCATCAGACACTGCACTCTGTGATCATCGAACGGCACAGTCCAAGCGGTTGCTTCCCCTCTCATCATGGAGTACAGATTGGAGGGGGAAAGTCTGGTTCTTTCCACACCCTCTTGGGACACTGGATTGGTTGAAGGTCAAATTCAGTCTTTCGATCATCAAAGCAGTCTTGCATGAAGGAGAGGGGTGTGTTTTCATTCTTGAACTTTCTCCGCGGCACACACGGAGACCAAAAAAAACAACCACCAGGAAACAAACAGAGAACTTGCATGTAGCTCGCTGCAAAACCTTCTTCTCTTCCAGGCTCAGTTTAATCCGGTCAGTAGTGGATACAAAATAAACCGTTCTGTCCAGCTGTTCTGTCTTCCTGTTTTTAAAGTTCACTATCAGCTGCCACTCTCTCCCACAGGTTCGGAGAGAGGGAAAAAGAGTCATTCTCCCTCTCTCAAAGTAGACAGACTCGGAGAGCATGAAAAATCCCAAATCAGAACAAATAAACAGCCCAAAAAAAAAAGCCATTCACGAGAGTCCAGCACTCTGTGTCAGACGAAGCCTCACCCAGAAACCGGGGTTCTCCTCCAGGCGGCGGCCAATCAGGGATTTCTTGACGGTGACTCTTTCTCTCACTGAAACTCGGAAGCTGGAGAGAGAAAAAAACATCCGCTGTCCACTTGGTTTTGCCTGCAGAAGGTTACGTTGGGTGCCATTATGTTGTGGAAAGAAATGTCTTTTTCCCTTCATAGGAATGAGGCTGGAGTCTGCATCTGCGTTTTTCATATTTTATTACGGCCAGTCTTAAACATGAGCCTATCTGGGCCAACGCTCCATCTGTCTCACACTCAAATCATGTCTGCCCTCTCTGCCCTGATGTTATGTCTTCATTGCAAAGTTAACCAAAACACTCCTCACTGCTGAGGAGTCAGCAGTTAGATAAGAGTAGGTGAAAGGCCTCTTCCCTGACTCTAATTATAAAATTATCTAAATTATTAGATCAATATTATAGACTTTAAATCCAGAAATATTTTTTCCACATCAGTATATACCCAGATGTATTTATCCTTAATCTCGAATATTGCTGTCTTTTCAGGAGTATGCTAAAATGATACACGTCCTGCAGGCCTACTGCATCATCTCTACAGGAGTTCGCATTACCTGCTGCAACCAAAACGGACATGGAAAGCGCAGCACTGTCCTCAGCACCGGCGGCAGCCAAAGCATGAGAGAGAACATCGGAGCCATATTTGGACCAAAACAGGTTCTAACTTGTTTTACTCTAATTTAAAGCAACAGCATCAGAATATTCCAGAAGATTTTTATCTCTGTCACTGATTTCTCTTCTCTGTCCTACAGCTTCAGAGTCTCCTGCCCTTCCAGCAGCTATCTCCTGCGGAAAATATTATGGAGGAATATGGACTCAAGGATGGAGATTTACCCAAACAACTTTTTTCGTGAGTGGCATGTTTTCATTCAGTAACACTATTCCTTTTTTTGTTGCTAATGTTGCGTTAAATCAAAATGCTTTGGGCAGAATCAACGGCTTTGTGTCCACTGGGGACCACAGCGTGGGGCGAAGTGTCTCAGACAGGCAGTTCTTCTTCATCAACAGCCGACCATGTGACCCCATTAAGGTAATTTTTGTGGAATGCACAGTGAACTGCCAGTCAGTGACTCCATGCAATCTGCTGGGATTCCTTACATAGAAAACTAGCTAAACTTTTAAACTGATTGGAATGTTTGAATTGAAATTACTTTTCTTGTAAAGTGCCTTGAGATCATGGAATCGGCGCTATATAAATAAACTTGAATTGAACTGAGTTTGTATTTTCCATCTGACTTCTTTTTTCTTACCTTATAGGTCAGCAAACTTGTGAATGAAGTCTATCACATGTATAACAGACATCAGTATCCGTTCGTTGCCCTGAACGTAGCTGTTGCCTCAGGTGAGAAAATTAACAAAATGAGGTAAACTTATCGTTGAAAATGAATTGATGGATTTAGGTCCATCCATCCATCCATTTTCTTCCGCTTATCCAGGGTCGGGTCGCAGGGGCAGCAGCTTAAGCAAAGAGACCCAGACTTCCCTCTCCCCAGCCACTTGTTCTAGCTCGTCGGGAGGAATCCCAAGGCGCTCCCAGGCCAGCCGAGAAACATAGTCCCTCCAGCGTGTCCTGGGCCTTCCCCTGGGCCTCCTACCGGTGGGACGTGCCCGAAACACCTCACCAGGGAGGTGTCCAGGAGGCATCCTGACCAGATGCCCGAGCCACCTCAATTGACTCCTCTCGATGTGGAGAAGCAGCGGCTCTACTCTGAGCCCCCTCCGGATGACTGAGCTTCTCACCCTATCTCTAAGGGAGAGCCCAGACACTCTGCGGAGGAAACTCATTTCAGCCGCTTGTATCCGTGATCTCGTTCTTTCGGTCACCACCCAGAGTTCGTGACCATAGATGAGGGTAGGAACGTAGATCGACCTGTAAATCGAGAGCTTCGCCTTTCGGCTCAGCTCTCTCTTCACCACGACAGACCGGTGAAGCGCCCGCATAACTGCAGATGCCCTACCAATCCGTCTATCGATCTCCCACTCCAATGTTCCTCATTCGTGAACAAGACCCCCAGATACTTAAACTCCCCCACTTGGGGAAGGGCCTCATCCCCGACCCGAGGAGGCATGGTCTCGGATTTGGAGGTGCTGATTCTCATCCCAACCGCTTCACACTCAGCTGCGAACCACTCCAGCGAAAGCTGTAGATCACGTTCCGATGAAGCCAACAGGACCACGTCACCTACAAAAAGCAGAGACCCGATCCTGAGGCCACCAAAACGCATCCCCTCAGCACCTTGGCTGCGCCTAGAAATCCTGTCCATAAAAGTTATAAACAGGATCGGTGACAAAGGGCAACCTTGGCAGAGTCCAACTCTCACTGGAAACAAGCCCGACTTACTAACGGCAATGCGAACCAAACTCTGGTACCGGTCGTACAGGGACCTAACAGCCCGTATCAAGGGGCGCGGTACCCCATACTCCCGGAGTACCCCTCACAGGGCTCCCCGAGGGACACGGTCGAACGCCTTCTCCAAGTCCGCAAAACACATGTAGACCGGTTGGGCGAACTCCCACGCACCCTCCAGGACCCTGCTGAGGGTGTAGAATTGGTCCAGTGTTCCACGGCCAGGACGAAAACCACATTGTTCCTCCTGGATCCGAGGTTTGACTATCCGTCGGACCCTCCTCTCCAGAACCCCTGAATAGACCTTACCAGGGAGGCTCAGAAGTGTGATCCCCCTGTAGTTGGAACACACTCTGTGGTCCCCCTTTTTAATCAGGGGGACCACCACCCCGGTCTGCCAATCCAAGGGAACTGCCCCCAATGTCCACGCAATATTGCAGAGCCGCGTTAACCAACACAACCCCACAACATCCAGAGCCTTGAGGAACTCCGGTCGAATCTCATCCACCCCCGGAGCCCTGCCACCAAGGAGCTTTTTAACAACCTCGGTGACCTCAGCACCAGAGATTGGAGAGCCCATCCCAAAGTCCCCAAACCCTGCTTCCAGATTGGATGGCGTGCCGGTGGGATTGAGGAGGTCTTCGAAGTATTCCATCCACCTACCCAAAATGTCCCGCGTCGAGGTCAGCAGCACACCATCCCCACTGTAAACAGTGTTGGTGGCAGACCAGCTGTCCACTGACCACCAGGTAGTGGTCAGTGGACAGCTCAGCCCCTCTCTTCACCCGAGTGTCCAAAACATGCGGCCGCAGATCAGATGAGAGGACAACCAAGTCAATCATCGAGCTGCAGCCTAGGGTGTCCTGGTGCCAAGTGCACATATGGACAACTTCATGCTTGAACATGGTGTTTGTTATGGACAATCCATGACGAGCACAGAAGTCCAATAACAAGACACCACTCGGGTTCAGATCGGGGGGGCCATTCCGCCCAACCACACCCCTCCAGGTCTCACTGTCATTGCCCACGTGAGCATTGAAGTCCCCCAGCAGAACAAGGGAGTCCCCGGGAGGAGCACTCTCCAGCACCCCCTCCAAAGACTCCAAAAAGGGTGGGTAATCTGATCTGCCGTTTGGCGCATAAGCACAAACAGTCAGGACCCGTCCCCCCACCCGTAGGCGGAGGAAGGCTACCCTCTCGTTCACCGGGGTAAACCTCAACGTACAGGCGCCGAGATGGGGGGCAACAAGTATGCCCACCCCAGCTCAGCGCCTCTCAGCGGGGGCAACTCCAGAGTGGAAGAGAGTCCAACCCCTCTCGAGGAGACGGGTTCCAAAGCCAGAGCCGTGCGTCGTGGTGAGTCCGACGATGTCCAGTCGAAACCTCTCAACCTCGCACAGCAGCTCCAGCTCCTTCCCCACCAGAGAGGTGACGTTCCACGTCCCGGGAGCCAGCTTCTGCAGCCGAGGATCGGACCCCCAAGGTCCCCGCAAAGGTCCCGCCTTTAACAACATGGAAGAATTTAAATAGCGCAGATTAACTCTCATCTCAAGGCACTTAACAAAACAATCATTTCCGATTTATACACAGAAATACTTGGTCAGTTCAATCCAACCATATAGACAGATTCAAAATCAATTACATACATTCCTTTTCAATTCCAGTTATAAAATAGTACAGCCAAGGTCAGTTTGTTATGCTAATTAGTAGATTTTTTTCTAGCTATGGAAAAACCCAATTTCAGTTTCTTTGTAGCAATCACTTTGAACAAACATGTAGTGACCGTGGATGGCATCGAGTGGCTAGCTTTACAGCAATCCATCATACCAAACATGCATGTGGTGACGGTGGAAAGGAAAACTATGTTTTAACAAGAAACCAGGCTCGGTGTGATGCAGCCATCCGCCACCACCGACAGAGCAGACACACCAAAAACACAGAAGAACTGGGTCAGGAGTGCTTTCTATGTTAAAGACAAAGGAAAGAGTAAATGACAGCAAGGGCTTTTTTAGTGGCTTTGTCTAGTAGAGACACACAGCCAAACAAATCAGCTATGAGCCAGTAGTAAATCTATGGGATGGGAAAGTGTAAAAACACATTAGCTCCTGGTATTGCTTTGTCTAGAAGAGAAACAGGGTTAAACACATAAAGAGAGGGTCAAGTGTATTATCAGCCTGCAGTAGTTGTGGTCAGTGGGCAGGGTAAGTCGGCTCACACATCTGTTATTTTAAGGTGAAGAACAGAGCGTGCAAGTATGTGAAGGTAACCAACCCGACATCAGTTGCTTTCAAATAAACAAATTTGAATTTTTTGGAGCCAAATCTGGGCACAGGTAGTGTGAACTGATCACCGACCCAATGGTGAACGCGCGTTGGCGATAGACAATAAGCGAAGAGGTTAGGACACAACAACAGCTACATGGCAATAAGAAGAACGGGAGATACTCGAATATTTAAGACTAAAACACAGTACATAGTGAAGGGCTTTATTGAAATAAACCAAAAATTTAACATATTGAACATAAAGTAAAAATGCTCTTACATGAAAAGCAGTTATTTAATTAAATGAAGGTTTTGGCCTTAATTGAAAGAATGGCCATTTCTAAATGAAATATTTTCCATTAGAATCAAGGTATTTATAAATATGATTGTATTTCCTGAATTGTTACTTATCGCATTCTCTAAAAGTTGGATCCTTACTTACTTTTGCAGATCCATCCATCAAACCATCCTCACTTCTGTCAGTCTGCCATCATCTTTATAATTTCTTTTTTACATGGTAAAATAGAATTAATTAATTTATATATAATTATAAATATGTAACATTGACAAGAAATGTAGGAAGGCTGAGGGTTCTTTTCTGTAATGATGATGCGGTTGTTGTTTGATTTCAGACTGCGTGGATGTGAATGTAACGCCTGACAAACGACAGATTTTCCTTCAAGAGGAGAAACTTCTACTCGTCACCCTAAAGACTTCACTCATCAATATGTACGAAGCTGGAGTTAATAAGATCAGCCTGAACTATACACCAACACAGAGTGAGAACACATCTTTGCATATTTCTATTGTGTTCTTTTTTTATTTTACCTCTTTTTTATGTTAAAGTTTCAAATCAAATCAATCTTTAGTTAATAAAGCGCTTTTCAGGCCATTGACAGCATAAAGCGCTATACAAGATCAAAATCAATATATATCACACAAAATTAAAACCTAACCCTAACAAACAGGTTTAATTCTGGCTCGACACTGCTATGAGGAAACAATATCTTGGGGATCTTGCCACACCGGGAGCTTGCCCACCCTCGACCACTGCAGCTGCCTCCACAGAGACCACCTCGGTCAGTGGAGGCCAGGGGCCCCACCACACCCATAGGGCTGGACTATAGAGCCAAAGGCTACCAAGACTAGGTTGATCTCTGCAGCAACAGCTGCGCAGATCAAGCAGATAGAACCTCTAGCGTGGAGGATGCCTATGAGGTTAAACACTGGAATTAAAACATTAAAATCCTAAAATAAAGATCTATTTATCCTAAAAGTAAATCAAAATAGATAAATAAATAAAATAAATAAATATAATTTAAAAGCTAATCTAAAAAGGTAGTTCTTAAACCTTTTTTTTTTTAAACAACATTCTCTGGAACCCTGAGGCCCTCTGGCAGGCTGTTCCACAGGCGAGTACCGTAGTGTTGGAACGAGGCCTCGCCATATCTTGGTAAAGCTAAGATGCCAGTACCAGAGGTCATCAAGGTCCGTGAGGGCTCATGCTTAAAAAGCAGGTCTGATAAATAAGAAGGCCCAAGACTATTAAGACAATTATAAATTACTAAAAGAACCTTAAAATCAATCCTGAATGGGACAGAAAGCCAATGCAATGATTCTAAAACTGGAGTAATGTGTTTCCGCCTTCTGGTCTCCTTTTGAGGAGTCAAAACACGTGGCGCTGAGTTCTGAAGAAGCTGAAGATGAGAGAGTTTGTTTTTGGAAGACCAGAGAGCAGCGCATTACAATAATCTATTCTACTGGAAATAAATGCATGAATCAACACCTCCATGTTATTAAGAGGGATAAATTGGTAGACTCTGCCTATGTTCTTAAGATGATAAAATCCTGTTTTTGTTACATTATTTATTTGTGGAGTGAAATCCAGCTTAGAGTCAAAAAGGACGCCCAGATTTCTCACACATTGAGAAGGTTTGAAACTGCAGTTTTGGGAAAATTATCTCTCTCTTGTTTGTCTTTCTATTTCTCTCTAGTTATCTCATCTGCGTCTAAAGAATTTCTCTTTTCTGGTGAAAACAAAGCAGAACCTGCAGAGAACACCCAACCTGTGACTCCAAGTCTAAAGTCAACCATGAACCTTGCAGCCCTTAAAGCTGCTTTTTCAAACCCGAACAGCACCCCCTCTGGGAGTAAGTCAAGCATGGAAAAAGCTTCCAACAATGGGCCGAGCCAGAAAACACTGCAGTGTTTCTTTAAGAACTCTGTTAAATCTGCCGGCACCCCATGTGTGAAGTCACCTGTGCGACCCAAAACAGAGGCAGCTAAACGCAGCCCAGGGGGAAGGTCTGTGCTTGATGGGTTCAGATATCAAGGGATTTCATTAAGGGATAAGGAGTCTGAAAAAGACAGTGCTGTGCCAAGTTGTGACTTTACCTTAGAATTACCAGTTACACAATATTCATATTCATCTGAACCAGTTGTAGAAAGAGTAAAAAATGACTCATCAGTGAGCCAAAATCACCTTGAGGACCCAGAGTTCGAGACTGAAGCATGTTCATCTACTATGGACTACATAATTAGCCCTGAAGCTAAAAGAGCCAGAATAGATCATCCATGTTTCACCACAGAGCAAAGATCTGACACCCTTCCAAAACACTTGGACACACCTTCCTCCATGGTTGACGTCCCGGTCTGTCTACAGCGGAGGACTGTGCCTTTGCATTTCTCTCTGCCAGACCTGACAGCAACCATGAACAGGCTGCAGCAACAGCAGAAACAGCGTGCTGGGGAGAAGCTGCAGTACCGACGCTTCAGGGCCAAGATCAACCCTGGAGAAAACCAAAGTGCAGAGGATGAGCTCCGGAGAGAGATCAGGTAGGATTTTACTAATGCACAGTACAGGTGTTCAGGGGTTTCTTAGAGAACATTAGAGAACGTACAACATCATGAAAACTAAGGAACACAGCAGACAGGTCAGGAAGAAGGTTGTAGAGAAGTTTAAAGCAGGGATAGGTTCAATATCACAAGTCGAAGTTATGCACTCCCCAAATCTGTTTTTTATGGTGAAAAGCCATAAAAAGTCCAAATTACAGTTTGGTTGAGTTCCCAAAAAATGTACTCAAGTAAGAGTAACAATACTTCAACATATTTTTACTCAAGTAAAAGTAAAAAGTAACCATCCAAGAAATTACTCGACAAAGCGTAAAAAGTATTTGGTAAAAATGCTACTAGAGTATAGAATAACATCTGATTTAATATTTTTAAAATGATGTCATCTGAAAAGTTATGGGCTAATTCTGGGATGTTAAAGACTAAAAAATAAAAAAAGACTTAAATACAAAACTTACAAGATAGATCATTTTAAACAGAAAAATACTTTTCTAAGTCAAATCTTTTCAATATAATACAAATACTTACAGTAGGTAATGTGTTTATACCTTAGAATAAGTTTTTTTTTTAAGTGCTTCCAGTGACAATTTATATTGTTAGCTGTATATTCACTTGACCTCATAATGCAACATGCTGACCAGATAAAAAAATTACAGTGGGGAAAAAACGTATTTAGTCAGCCACCAATTGTACAAGTTCTCCCACTTAAAAAGATGAGAGGCCTGCAATTTTCATTATAGGTTTACCTCAACTATGAGAGACAACATGAGAAAAAAAATTCCAGAAAATCACATGGTCTGATTTTAAAAGAATTTTTTGTAATCTATGGTGGAAAATAAGTATCGGGTCAATAACAAAAGTTAATCTCAATACTTTGTTATACACCCTTTGTTGGCAATGACAGAGGTGAAACGTTTTCTGTAAGTCTTCACCACCACAAGTTTTCACACACTGTAGCTGGTATTTTGGCCCATTCCTCCATACAGATCTCCTCTACAGCTGGGATGTTTTGGGGCTGTCGCTGGGCAACATGGACTTTCAACTCCCTCCAAAGATTTTCTATGGGGTTGAGATCTGGAGACTGGCTAGGCCACTCCAGGACCTTGAAATGCTTCTTACGAAGCCACTCCTTCTTTACCCGGGCGATGTGTTTGGGATCATTGTCATGGTGAAATACCCAGCCACGTTTCATCTTCAATGCCCTTGCTGATGGAAGGAGGTTTTCACTTAAAATCTCATGATACATGGGCCCATTCATTCTTTTCTTTACACGGATCAGTCGTCCTGGTCCCTTTGCAGAAAAACAGCCCAAAAGCATGATGTTTCCACCCCCATGCTTCACAGTAGGTATGGTGTTCTTTGGATGCAACTCAGCATTCTTTCTCCTCCAAACATGACAAGTAGAGTTTTTACCAAAAAGTTCTATTTTGGTTTCATCAGACCATATGACATTCTCCCAATCCTCTTCTGGATCATCCAAATGCTTTCTAGCAAACTTCAGACGGGCCTGGACATGTACTGGCTTAAGCAGGGGGACCCGTCTGGCACTGCAGGAGTCCCTGGTGGCGTACTGTGTTACTGATGGTAGCCTTTGTTACTTTGGTCCAAGCTCATTGCAGGTCATTCACTAGGTCCCCCGTGTGGTTCTGGGATTTTTGCTCATTGTTCTTGTGATCATTTTGACCCCACGGGGTGAGATCTTGTGTGTAGCCCCAGATTGTGGGAGATTATCAGTGGTCTTGTATGCCTTCCATTTTCTAATAATTGTTCCCACAGTTGATTTCTTCACACCAAGCTGCTTACCTATTGCAGATTCAGTCTTCCCAGCCTAGTGCAGGTCTACAATTTTGTTTCTGGTATCCTTTGGCAGCTCTTTGGTCTTGGCCATAGTGGAGTTTGGAGTGTGACTGTTTGAGGTTGTGGACAGGTGTCTTTTATACTGATTACGAGTTCAAACAGGTGCAATAAATACATATAACAAGTGGAGGACAGAGGAGCCTCTTACAGAAGAAGTTACAGGTCTGTAGGTGGCCAAATACTTATTTTCCACCATAATGTGCTAATAAATTCTTTTAAAATCAGGGATTTTTCAGGATTTTCTTTCTCATTTTGTCTGTCATAATTGAGGTATACCTATGATGAAAATTACAGGCCTCTCTCATTTTTTTTAGGTGGAAGAACTTCCACAATTGGTGGCTGATTAAATACTTTTTTACCCCACTGTACATTAGAAAAACAAAGCTTGTGTAGAAATAGGTCTTCTCCTTTAATAAACTGTACATTTGTTTCTGTGTGGTGTATTTTCGTTTAAAAAAAATTTCTTCTTTGTCTAAATTTATTCATAGTGGGTAGCGCATCAAGAAATGTTACTCAAGAAAGAGTAGCGACGCTTCATAACAATATTACTCAAGTAAAAGTAAAAATTATGCTGTGGTAAAACTACTCCTAAAAGTACACTTTTGCCAAAATTTTACTCATGTAAATGTTACTGAGAAAATGTAACTAGTTTCTACCCACTTCTGGTAAAAACTCATGTAGGGTCATGTAGCACAGCAATGTGGAAGAAGGTAGTTTGCTCAGAGGAGCCCACAACTGACATTTCTGACCTAAAACTCCATTTGTGGAGGAAAACTAACACGGCTAAAAACTCTAAACACACCCTCCCTGCAATGAAACATGGTGGTGGCAGCATCATGCTGTGGGGATTCTCTCCTTCAGCAGGGACAGGGAGGGATGGTAAGAGTTGATGGAATGATGGATAGAGATAAATACAAAGAAATCCTAGAAGAAAACCTGTTAGAGGGTGGCGAAGACTTGAGACTGGGACAAAGGTTCACCTTCCAACAACCCTAACCGTACATGGTTGCAATGGAATGGTTTAGATCAGGGGGGGGAACCCTGGTCCTCTAGGGCCGCATTCCTCTAAGTTTTCCATGCAACCCTGCTTCAACACACCTCACTCAAATCAAATGGATCCAACAGCCAATGAAGTTCTGCACAATTACTAGTTCTTTTGAATCAGGTTTCTTGACACAGGGAAAGATGGAAACCTTGCAGAATGAGGGCCAAGGTTCCCCACCCCTGGTTTAGATCAAAGAATATTCATGTATCAGAATAACTCAGTCAAAGCCCAGACATAAATCAAACTCTCATCTCACTGAGCATAAGAACCACTCCACATATTTTTATATCCCAAAATACAGGGAAAGCCATGTAATATTCTATGACTACTTCATTTATATGCATTACTTTGTGTTGATCTATCCCATAAAATCCCAATAAACACATTAAATTGGTTTTAACATTACAAAATGTGGGGTCTTTCAACTGAATAAATATTTTGCAAGGATACGTGTCTGACTAAACTTTTAAAATTGCGTGGGCAGTGTGCAATTTGCCAAATAACATACATAATTTGTTTTTACTTCTTTTAGTAAGGACATGTTTAAAGAAATGGAGATCATCGGTCAGTTTAACCTGGGCTTCATCATCACCAAGCTGAACTCAGACATCTTTATGATTGATCAGCACGCCACCGATGAAAAATACAACTTTGAGATGCTGCAGCAGCACACTGTGCTCCAAGGACAGAGGCTCATTATGTAAGCTGCTAAAATACTGCATTATATTTTGTAATGTGGCCTGAGTCACTAATCTATGTGTGTTTACACTTTTACAGCCCACAGAAACTTCACCTCACTGCAGTTAGTGAGAACGTGCTCATAGAGAACGTTGAAATTTTCCAGAAGAATGGCTTTGAGTTCCTGATCAATGAAGATGGTAGGACTGTCACTGATAGTCAGGCAGGAATAACCGTTTCTGCATATTCTCACTGTAAAATTACCCCCTCAGCTCAGGTGATGGAGAGAGTGAAGCTCGTCTCTTTGCCCACCAGTAAAAACTGGACCTTCGGGCCAGCCGACATCGAAGAGCTGATCTTCATGTTGATTGACAGCCCAGGCGTCATGTGCCGCCCATCCAGAGTCAGGCAGATGTTCGCTTCCAGAGCGTGTCGGAAATCAGTTGAGTTCAGCTCACTTTTTACACACACACATCTTTTTTCCCCATCAGTTATTTGTTTAATACAAACCAATACATTCCATATGCAGTTACTTTTTATTTGCAATACCAATACAGATAAATAATTAAGGTAAACATGTAAACATCTTCTATCACAGACTGTCAAGTGATTTTATTATTAGAATGAAATCAATTAAAAAACTATATTGCCAAAATGTACACTGCCTGGCCAAACAAAAGTCGCCACCTGGATTTAACTAAGCAAATAGGTACACGCCTCCTATTGGATAATTACTGCATGAGAGATTATCTTTCAGTTGGCAACAAGTTATTTAACCCCAAGCGGTGCAATGAGTTGCCTCCCATTTCATAAACAACGATGTCGAAAGACACATCTCGTGGTCGTGGAAAAGATGTTAGTGTGTTTAAGAAGGGTCAAATCATTGGCTTGCATTAAGCAGAGAAAACATCTAACGAGATTCCAGAAACTACTAAAATTGGGTCAAGAACTGTCTAACACATTAAAAAGTGGAAGGATAGTGGGGACCCATCGTCTTCGAGGAAGAAACGTGGCCGGAAAAAATCCTGAATGATCGTCATCGGTGATCACTTAAACGTTTGGTGAAATCAAATCAAAGAAAAACATCGGCAAAACTCAGGGCTATGCCTAATAGTGAAAGTAAGAGCATTTCCACTCACACAATGCGAAGGCAAATGAAGGGATTGGCCACCAGGAGAAATCCATCCACATGAAGTGAACACATAAGAAAGCAAGAACCCCCCCAGCAACAGTTCTAATCATACATGAAGGATCAATTAATGGTATCGAGGATTTTTATAGCCAGACCACTAGCATTATCAGCTTCCCCAAAAATACACTGAGAGAAATATTAGACAAACTCCAAACAATTTTAGAACAACACCCTAAACTGGAAAAGCTTGTTATCCACACAGGTGCAACTGATGTAGCCAAAAAACAATCAGAAATTCTTGAAACAGAATCTGATCTGATCTGCTACAGAGACTTGATGGATTTAAGATGAACATCTTTATCAGCGAACCAGTCTCTGAAGGAAATGATGAAACCTACAGTAGAGTTTGCATGCTCCATAAATGATTGAAGAGAAAATCTGTTGAAAAATCTATCCCATATATTAATAACTTTAAAATATTTGGATGTGCAAAGCACTTGTTCAAGAAGAATGGACATTATCTTAATAGAGCTGGACTGAGACTCTTGACCTCAAATATTTTCTGTTATCTGAATAAACACTTGATAAAGCACCCGAGAGCTGACATCGAAGCACGGCCTGTGGATACTATCAGAGAACAAACACTTCCCCAGACACACCAAATGAAGATTACATCACCAGCACAGACAGATGCACAACCGTCAGAGATTGACGGAGAACAAACACTTCCTACATCACCGGCAGCGAGCAAAGATGTACATCACTCAGCAAAGTGTTCTTCATAACTAACACCGAAACATGGACTACATCAGACCTTTGGGACTAACACTGGATGTATTTCACACATGCCCCCTGTTGAGGCTATGGCCTTTGATTGAACGAACTGCATCTCCCAGCATCCTTTCACTGAACGAACTGCATCTCCCAGCATCCTTTCACTGAACGAATTGCATCTCCCAGCATCCGTTGCGGTGCCCTCAACCCATTCTCATTGGTCTGTGGCCAGTGATGACATCACAGAGTTGATAAAGGGCAGCGCGAAGATTGAAATCTTCGTCTTTTGGTTCCCCAGCGGTGCCGCAAGGAGACGCTTTAATCCATTGCTAGCATTTTTCCCTTTTTCGTTCAAACCTGCTGGAACAGGAACATCTCCCCTTTTAAGCTTTGAAGTGAATTGGCCGAGCAAACAGACTCTCCTGTACGTGCAACCAGGGAGTCCGCTGGCAATCTGAGCTCTATTTAAACCGGGCTGAGTCCCTCAGCGCCTAAAGTCGGATGTCTGCTTTGCCGACCTCGGTTTTGCGCAAACCGCTCCCTTTAAACTGGACACTTTCTACATTCTTCGTTGTGGACTGTGGAGAGCTGCCCCCACCAAGTAGGATTAAACTGGTTCATATCTTTTGGTCTGGGTAGAGGAGAATTAGGTCTTAACGGTTAATATCCGATTTCTGTTGGTTAAAATAAGTCTGTCAACTTGTTAACCACTGTTATTCTTGGTCGTCTGTCGCTATACACCGACCCTGAATGTGCATGCTTTTTGTGTTTTATTATTTGACTATGGTTGCAACCAGAAGCAGTATATTATATTGTATTATTTCCCGGCTTGTTTTATTGTCCGCTGCGGTCGGCGCGTGTCTGTTAAGACAGGTCGCGTGGCCTCAGTTGATCCCCTTTCTCCGTCGCCCTATTTCCTTTGTCCAAGCCACCATTGCTAATGAAACTAGCCTTTGTTGAATCGCCACGCGGTCTTCCTTTGTCTCCCTTTGTGAACCGATCGTGCCAATTGATAAGGCTTGAGTTATTTATCCCATTGAGGGGGTGAGCTGAACATCCCCCCCCCCCCCCCCCCCCCCCAATCCGCTCGCTGTCTCCCACACACACACACAACCGCACACACACGCCCCCTTCCCTCGACGTTAACTTAGTTAACTTAGTTATATTTTTGCATGCGTTAGAATAGATGGAAATTATGAATGAAATGTAATCTGTAAGGTTGACCTATTTCATTACTAAATTCCCTTAAGTAACGAGAAGTTTCCTGTGCTATTTCAGTGTGTGCTGTGAAGTTTGTTTTAACCCTGCGGACGAACTCTATGCCTTTTCAGAGAGACTGACAGTCTGGTTTAATTAAAATTATCTCATTTATGAGATTGGTGCCCCTATATCTTTAATAAACAGGTTAAACTCGAACGTCATCAATAATTATATTAATATTAAATTATTGATTATAATTATTGATGCTCTTTTTATTATTAATAGTTACAACATTAATGGTGCGTCCCGTGTGAGGCCGCTAGAAAAAAATTTAATAAACCGCACACACTGAATAAACAGTTGTTCAGATTATTCGGCCAGATCTTAAAGCGATAAGGTTTTCAACTTTTCTTGGTGATAATCTTCTGCTTTTGGAGTTTGACTGAGCTGATATATTTGAATTACCTTGTTGTTGAAAGTGTGCTATACAAATAAAATTGCCTTGCCTTGCAAAAACAAAACAAACTAATAAGTTCCCCACATAGTTACCTAATGTTACCCCTCAAACATCAAAAAGTGTTACAACTGAATAGAATTTACTGCGGTTTGATAGTAGGTCTCACATTTATTATACTGACACCCTGTTTTTATGCGATCTATAGCATATAATGCACACAGGTGTTAACTGAATATTTTCCACATTTTTCCCGTCTTTAGAACAGTGACCGAAATTCTGAATCTATTTTTATCATCATTTGTCTTAATGAAGCAACCTAAATTTTAAAAAATAGAAACCAAGTTAAACCCCACTGTGTGTGTAGGTCACACCTTTTTGCTTAAAGATTGCACTAAATGCATAATTTTCACATATACCATACCACTTTATTTATATAGCACGTTTATACACAGCCGAGGCCGACCAAGGTGCTGTACAGAAGAACATCATATTCAGCTGACACAGGTAGCCTAGTGTATCCCAAATGTGTCCTTATTATTTAACATTTTTATTAAACATTACTATCATTAAGTAAAAGTTCTTTTTGGTCGAGGTATGACTAAAGCTTTATTCTTTATCATTTAATGTTCTAATCCTAAATTTGTTTCATGCTTTCTACCTCCTTTGTGTGAATCTAAATTTATACGGTCTATGATCTAAATACTTCTATCTGTCACTTTGCTGCCGGTACAGCAGAAGTTCCCCTTCTTGGGAAAATAAAAGCATGATTCATGAAGTTAAGCATTACCGTATTTTAATTTGGAAAGCTCATGTTTGAAACAGGAAGTGGTTTTGCGCAAAAAACAAACAGTTTGACAAACCCGGACTCGTTAACATCCAGGAAGTAACTGAAAACTCAAGACTAAACTTTTCGTCAAAAACAAGTTTTTAAGTTCCTATTTGTAGACTTCCAGCCGTAGAGCTATTAACGCGTCATCAGTGTCGGGATCTATGATTGTTTACAACCTGAGAATCGCAGCACATCGGTCGTAAGAAAGAAGCTTTTGGCTTAATTAGCTGATTATCTACAAGAGAATCATTAAATCTGCAAAGGACTTTATTTCAGATCATTTTTACCACATTGTAGTTAATAACTCGCTGGCTAAGATTAAACTTAGAGTTTTTACCCGCGTTGTTTTCTATTCGTTTTCTGTAAATTACTCAAAAGACTCAAATACTTTCATACTGCCACTCGGATCTGTATTAACTGGAGTTGGTTTTCAATATATATCCGATTTTAACGGTGCGTTTTCCGTATTATTTCTATTTACTGCTGAGTAGGCTACGTTTTACCAAAAGTATTAGTTAAACATAGAAACCATCATTTATCTAGTTTATTGCTGAATTGCATCGTTTCTCATAGGATCTTAAAAGAAAGTTTTCAAGCTAAGGTTCCCGGGCCAAACGCGGCCGCCCCTTATCTCATGAACACAGAGTGTTATAGTTTTAGGTCGAACCAGTTTTAATCAGTTACAATAGTTCACATTTTATATTACCATTTACCTTTGTGCATTATTTCCCCCCGCTGTAACTCACTGAGTACAGCTCACCCATTTAATAGGCTATAAAATTAATATGGATTCAGGTTAGAAAATACTCAAATATTAGATTGATGAGGTAAATGTAATTTCCATCTCTCACATTAATTTGAAGGATTGCTTTGAAAAAAAACCCACGTAATAAATCAAATAGACTAAAGAATGTTTATTCATATTTGCACTTTGCAGGAAAATATCATTATTAATGATTGTTGGAAATGTGTTCCAGCAAATATGTTTTCAAAACTGATGTAGGAATTTATTCTCCAGTAAATCACTGAGTCACGTTTAGATAAATCATTATTATATTATCACCATTAAAACTACAGCAAGTTTTCAAGATAATATAGTTTAATTTAAACATTAAATCTGACTCATATGCACCAATATATCATAATAATCATCCATCATTCATTATGCTTTAAATTGGAATATTCTCTGTTTTATTTGATTTATTTTTATCCAAGATCACTTGATGTTAAGATTGCAGTTTCCTAGATCTGTTGCGTTTAGTTTTTCAGATAGAGCGATGATATATTTATAATCCTGAGATCCCGAGCAAACCACTGATACTAAATGCATGTCAAATGCATTAAAAAGCCTATTATGGAAATATTATTTAACAATGACGAGAAAGGATTCCTTCTTAGTTCAAGAGCTTCAATTTGGCTTGTTGATCAACACGGTGTTTAGCACATACAGCATGGCAGTAACTGACCTGCACCCACATCTTAACATCTTACTGTATAGAAATTAATAAATCTAAGACTCCTCCTTCATAGACAGGTGTCTGTCTTGAGTAAGATAAAATAACTTTAACCTCGTTAGTAAGACACCACTCAGACGCTCTGGGTCAGAGTGCAGATAATGGAGTGGTTCCTACGTCCTTCAGTCAGCATGCAGACACATCTCACAATTTGGTTCAACATAACAATACATATCTCAGTTAACACAGAGACTTAACCTTTAACATGATCAACAAAATTTTTCCACATTAAGCCATTCAAATCTTCTTTTATAAAAAATGCCACGCAGAAAAATTCTCACAACAGGCCTCAAATAATTTAGGCTTTGATAAAAGCCAAGAGAGCTACAACAAAACTAACTGTGAAATCTATAGTTCAGGATTAGATTTTTACCCATAAACACCAAGTGATTATATTTTACTTGCTTTCTTAATTTGAAAAATGATACGTCACTGTTGACGAACAAATACATTTTGAGTTGGATTTGCTTTTACTAAGAAAGTAAAACAATTGGCTGAACAGTGTCCAACATTAGTAATTCAGTATGCTCATTCATTTGGAAACAAGCAATTAAATTCCAACATTTCATGTTCTTATTACGTTTCATTATTTATTACTATTTTAAAGAAAACGGGTCCCCCGAGTGTTTTTGCAGCTACAGGGGATCACACTTCTTAGCCTCCCTTGTAAGGTCTAAGAGAAAATGTTAGAATTTGAATTCCCTTCACCATAGCCCCAAATAAGCCAAAATATATAAGCAGCCCCCAAACTCAGGTACGCACAGGTAACCTCCCAAGCCACTTGTCCATACCTTTTTGGGTCGAACCTCGAACATGACTCCTCCCCTGTGGACAAAGTGGTCAGTCCATTCTAGAAAAAAGGCAAAAAAGAATGAGAACCAGCCTGATTTGCATTCTGGTTCGGTTGAAATTGAAAATTGCATTGGTTGTCATAAGCAAAATTCCAAACTCACAGGACCACTGTATTGCTATAATTGATGGGCCCTAAAAAACATTTCAGGTATATTAATATTTACTTAAAACAGTGAGACGACTTCCCTTTTTTTTTACAAAATCAGGTGCCTTATATTAAGACCCACTTATATAACTTCCTGTGTTTACCCACCAGAGTGTGACAAAACCGATAGATTTCTAGGATCAAACCTCTCATGACCTCTTGCCCCTTATCCTGGAAGGAGACACAGAATACTTCACAGCTTGAGATCAATTTAGTAATTTTCCAAGCAAAATTTCTAATAAGGCCCACTAACTGCTCTGACGCTTGAATGTTCCCCAGATAAGATTAGTATTTATCTTTTTTCCATTTATTTAAGACCAAAGTAGCCTAAGGATCAGTCATCTTTATTTTAATGTTACCCAGCAGAAACCTAAAGTTTTATTTTTTAGTTGTTTTCAAATTATAGCCTAAACAATGTTGTTTTACTGTTGCTGCTCACAGCAAAGTCTTGTTATTTTTTAAGTCTCGAGATTGTTTACATTAGCGCCTTGCAAGCTGATAAAAAATTCGTCCTTCACAGCTGTGGAGAAATCTAAGCAGTGTTACTGTAAAGGTCCAAGTTACTTTAGTTAATGTTCATAGTTCTAAGATTTATTACTTTCTTACAACAAACCCCAAAATACAAGGAAACAATTCAGCCCAATTGTCCCAGAAAGGAAGGAAAATATGTTTTCACTGTCAGTCAGCTTAGTCAAAATCAAGTCAGTCAGGGTAAAAATCACAACCTACCCTAAATGCCCCAATCAACTTTGCTATTTGTTCTAGTCGTAAAACGTTTCCGTTTCTAAGTTAGTGCACACAAGCTACAACAGCTAAGGAAACTTGTACTTAGTGTAATAACAATTCCATCAAATAACTTTCAACCAAAATAAAATGTGGACTCTCCTGACAGAGAGCATTAGGAGAGAAAAGAAAAGACTTCTTGACTATTTACTTGATAACTGTGGTCAACACCGTCTTTAAGCTCTAATTAGACTAAACTCACCGGATAACGAATCATCACCTTATCAGAGCCATAGCAGTTCTGTTGTCTGCTTTACCCCGTCCGTCTAAAACAAACAAATTTGGTTTAGTTGCACATCAACTTTCCCCTACAAATTACAACACAATAACAAAACAAAATTTAGATCAACATGGAAAATAGAAAGAATCAGGAATTATGGCCTGCTTCCATCGAGACCCCTTTCGCTCTAAGGGTCCTCTGGCAGAAACAAAACAAAAACAAAACAAGATTTACTTTCCTAAGGGAGTGTGTATGTATGTGTGTCATAAGCAGGTGTCACAGAGATAAAATACAGCTACATCAGTCAGCAAGCATTTCTTAATTGCATTTGAGCTGTGTGTATTTTTGTCCTGCCTGAATTTCGCTGGGTCATCTGCAGGCTGGCCAGCCCAGGGCCCCCCCCTCGATCCAGCCAATCGCCATGTTTCAGGGACCACAGCCCCCAAATAACTCATCTCACCTGAGCAAGAGTTTTCCCCTCTGCCCACTGGTCAGCCCGCATTCAGGCCGGTGTCCAGTCTCCGATTTTGTTATGGCTGCCAAACCCCTTATTCCAAGGGTGGGGGGGGGTACTAGGGCTTCTTGTGGCCCTCCCCAGGCACCGCTGGACCGAAGGCAGGGGTCCCAACCAGCCTGAAGAAAAACACAGGACAACTCAGCGAAACTCATCAGCAGTTCTACCATGGAATGTGTAACAATAACTGTGTGTGTGTGACATTCTGCATTATACCAAGCCATCAAACAAATGATTTTAATGCTCAAACACTCCAGTTCTGGAAGAAGCAAACAAGAGTAAATAAAAGAGAAATAAACAAAACCACACAAAAAAAACCACAAAGAAATTACATCACTTTTAGATTTCCTTTCAGATTATCCAAATTCCTCCCCTGGGCCCATTATTCTTTTATTTATTTTTATTTTTTTATTTTTTTTCTGTCGACATATTGGACTGTCTGGAGGTGAAGTGTTGCTAGATTACAGACCCGATTGTCTGCCTGGGTACCCAGTTCCAATGAAGGACGTCTCCCCCATCGCTTTCTAGTTTCCTTGAGTGAAACAAAAGCTTAAAAAAACCCTCGTCGGAAAATAATCAATCAATTTAATTAATTGACTACTTGTCCAACTGCCGTGCTCCCAGGTAAAACCCGGAGCAAAAACCCGATACTTTCTTTAACCTTGATTAAATAATTACCCATACAATTATATATAAGTATATATATTATATTAAGTAATCAATCAATCTACCGCGTGTAAGTAAATAAACACGAAACCGCTAGCAAATATTTCACCTCCTGAGAGTGCAAATAAAATTCTGTTATCACTATTTATTTAAAAAGGACTCAGTCTTACCAGGTAGTGTCTCAGGCGACAGCAGGGCCGACAGAGACGCTTCAAGGCCTCCATCTCCCAAACAGCTACTGGAGGTAAGAGGCTGGGAGAAACTTTCCCAGGACGCTAGCAACTCCCTTGACCCTGTCCCTGCCGGTCCATTCTGTTCGCTGAGGCTGCGTTGGGTGCCAAGTGTAATGGCAAAAAATAGTATCTCAGGGTTTCCATTATAAAGAAGACTTGAGTCCAAGAAGGCGTTAAAGTATTTAATTCAAACATATCTGGCCAGACATGGAGGGGACAGAGTTACTCGTGCATCACCCTCACCAACCTTTCTAACTAACCGCTTAAATAGTATTCAGCAATCATTGTTTATCTCTGTAGATGTCTTCTCCAACGTTCACGCCCCGCCTCCAGAGTAACTGCTTCACGCGAGTCATAGCAACGCATAAAGCAGCTCATCCGAAGGCCAGACTGCTATCTTACTGCCCCGGCGTCTGTCTCTCTGGTGACCTGACACATATATCTTTCTCATAACATTAAGCTGGAACAATAAGCTATTCATTTTACCCTAGATGCATTCACTAAACAGAGAATATACACTTAATTCCTAATTGCATAACAATTTTCCACCACACTGCATTGCATTGCTAAGTTCCCTTAAACGAAATAAGGAGTTTATATTTAACACATAGCATTCTGAAATACTATAAAGTAGTATTGTGTAAGTCAAAAGTGATTTTGGCAGCTTGTGCAATTATTTATTTTGCACACATAGACCTGTGGAATATGCGGACTTCCGGTTTGGCTACAGACCAAAATGGCAGGTTGAGCATTTAGCTCTCGCAAGTCAGCATTATATTTACCCCCGTGTAATTATTTTTGATTAAATAAAAGTGATTTTCCTTCATTGATATGACGGGGGGAAAGAAAGGCAGAGGTAAAGGGACACAAAGTACGACGAATAACTATCCACACCGTGCAGAGCAACACGAGGAGGGCGACATGCGGGGAGAAGAGGACCGACAACATGGAGGCGAATCAACATCCGAGAATGTGTTCACGGGGCTTGAAACTATAAGCAAGCAGATCAGTGAACTCAAGTCGGAACTTAAAGAAGATTTAAAAACTCTCAAAGACGAAATTAAACATGATATGAGAGAAGAGTTCCTTGAGTTCAAACAAGAAGTAAATCAGCAACACAGTAAGAAAATCAACGAGATGGAGACGCGGATCAACGACACTGAAACATGGAGTACGGAGGCCAACGCCGCCCTTCAACAGGCTATAAAGGATCAGCAGAAGCTAGAAGACAGACTGAACGATTTGAGTCGAGGGCTCGACGAAATAATATCAGGATCCATGGTGTCCCAGAGAATGCTGAACAAGGCTCGGTGATGGAATTTGTCGAAAAACTGCTTCGCTCCGAATTTGAGCTTGGCGATGTGGACTTGCAAATACAACGCGCACACAGAGCCCTGGCGCCCAGACCGGGCCCAAACTCGCGTTCGAGGTCCATTATAGTAAACTTCCAGCAGTATAGCACTAAGGAGATGGTTATCCAAAAAGCCTGGTGAAAGAAAATAATGATGGAAGAGAAACCGCTGTATTTCGACCATGACTATACAGCCACCGTTCTTCATCAGCGCAAGGCGTTCACCAATATTAAAAAGGCTCTCAAAGAAAAAGGCACCCGTTTTCAGACGCCTTTCAATCGGATACGCATTTTCTGGGAGGACGGTGTGCAGGTGTACGGCAGTGCCGGGGAGGCCGCTCAGGAGCTGCGTCGGCGGGGATTCAGCGTGGGGGTGCCCGAGAGACCGCCCGGTAAGAGCCACCTGTTGGATCGTCTCCAGCGGGCTACATCGTGGCAGCGAGTGGGATCAACCAGAAGTGTGGACACTGCCAGAAGAGCTAAAGAGCGCCTACGGGAATTTGAACATGGGCAAAGCAGTGTTTAAAAACCTATGTTAAAGCTAAAAGATTAAGATTAAAGCTAAAGATGTTCAGTGTATGTGCGCCAGCTGGCGAGATGATGAGGCCAACTGTGCCATCGGACACACGTAAGTGATTTGCGATACAGTCTGAAGCAGACTTATTGGGGTTGGGGCCCTTTCCTGGAGAGAGGTTTTCCCCCTCCTCACCTGAAAACTGGAGAATGCTCTTCAGACTTTGGAAGTCCTTATACTTTTCTGTTATAATGCTTGTTCTAAGCAGTTCTGGGCATGTTACTGTGTTACAGTTTGTTTGTTTTTAATGTTAGCCTGTGGAAACATAGTGGTGTAAGAATGACTCGTTTTGATGATGGTACAGTCTACTGAGGTTAAGCTAATGTCCTTAAATGTGAACGGTTTGGGTAACCCAATTAAAAGGTCAAAGGTAATGGCCAAATTTAAAAAAGAGAAAGCAGATATTATTTTTATGCAAGAAACTCATCTTTCTCAACAAGAGCATGAGAAATTGAAACGATTTGGTTTTAAAAATACTTACTATAACTCATATGAACATACACATAGAAGGGAGGTTGCTATTCTTGTCGCTAATAAATTTAAATTTGAATCATCCATCTATCCATCCATTTTCTTCCGCTTATCAGGGGTCGGGTTGCGGGGGCAGCAGCCTAAGCAAAGAGACCCAGACTTCCCTCTCCCCAGCCACTTGTTCCAGCTCCTCGGGAGGAACCCCAAGGCGCTCCCAGGCCAGCCGAGAAACATAGTCCCTCCAGCGTGTCCTGGGCCTTCCCCTGGGCCTCCTCCCGGTGAAACATGCCTGAAACACCTCACCAGGGAGGCGTCCAGGAGGCATCCTGACCAGATGCCCGAGCCACCTCAACTGACTCCTCTCGATGTGGAGAAGCAGCGGCTCTACTCTGAGCCCCCTCCGGATGACTGAGCTTCTCACCCTATCTCTAAGGGAGAGCCCAGACACTCTGCGGAGGAAACTCATTTCAGCCGCTTGTATCCGTGATCTCGTTCTTTCGGTCACCACCCAGAGTTCGTGACCATAGATGAGGGTAGGAACGTAGATCGACCGGTAAATCAAGAGCTTTGCCTTTCGGCTCAGCTCTCTCTTCACCACGACAGACCGGTAAAGCGCCCGCATAACTGCAGATGCCCCACCAATCCGTCTATCGATCTCCCGCTCCATTTTTCCCTCATTCGTGAACAAGACCCCCAGATACTTAAACTCCTCCACTTGGGGAAGGACCCCATGCCCGACCCGGAGAAGGCACCCCACCCTTTTCCGGCTCAAGACCATGGCCTCGGAATTGGAGGTGCTGATTCTCATCCCAGCCGCTTCACACTCGGCTGCGAACCGCTCCAGCGAAAGCTGTAGATCATGTTCCGATGAAGCCAACAGGACCACGTCACCTACAAAAAGCAGAGAGCCGATCCTGAGGCCATCAAAACGCATCCCCTCAACGCCTTGGCTGCGCCTAGAGATCCTGTCCATAAAAGTTAGGAACAGGATCGGTGACAAAGGGCAACCTTGGCGGAGTCCAACTCACACTGGAAACAAGCCCGACTTACTGCCGGCAATGCGAACCAAACTCTGGCACCGGTCATACAGGGACCTAACAGCCCGTATCAAGGGGCCCGGTTCCCCATACTCCCGGAGCACCCCCCACAGGGCCCCCCGAGGGACACGGTCGAACGCCTTCTCCAAGTCCACAAAACACATGTAGACCGGTTGGGCGAACTCCCACGCACCCTCCAGGACCCTGCTGAGGGTGTAGAGCTGGTCCAGTGTTCCACGGCCAGGACGAAAACCGCATTGTTCCTTCTGGATTCGAGGTTCGACTATCCGCCGGACCCTCCTCTCCAGAACCCCTGAATAGACCTTACCAGGGAGGCTCAGAAGTGTGATCCCCCTGTAGTTGGAACACACCCTGTGGTCCCCCTTTTTAAACAGGGGGACCACCACCCCAGTCTCCCAATCCAAGGGAACTGCCCCCGATGTCCACGCAATATTGCAGAGCCACGTTAACCAACACAGCCCCACAACATCCAGAGCCTTGAGGAACTCCGGTCAAATCTCATCCACCCCCGGAGCCTTGCCACCGAGGAGCTTTTTAACGACCTCGGTGACCTCGGCACCAGAGATTGGAGAGCCCGACCCCAAGTCCCCAAACCCTGCTTCCAGATTGGAAGGCGTGCCGGTGGGATTGAGGAGGTCTTCGAAGTATTCCATCCACCGACCCCAAAACGTCCCGCGTCGAGGTCAGCAGCACACCATCCCCACTGTAAACAGTGTTGGTGGCAGACCGCTTTCCCCCCCTGAGACGCCGGATGGTGGACCAGAATCGCTTCGAAGCCGTACGGAAGTCGTTTTCCATGGTCTCTCCAAACTCCTCCCACGCCCGAGTTTTTGCCTCAGCAACCATCCGAGCCGCATCCCGCTTGGCCTGTCGGTACCTATCAGCTGCTTCAGGGGTCCCACAAGCCAAAAAGACCCGGTAGGACTCCTTCTTCAGCCTGACAGCATCCCTTACCGCCGGTGTCCACCACCGGGTTCGGGGGTTGCCGCCGCGACAGGCACCGACCACCTTGCGGCCACAGCTTCGGTCAGCCGCCTCGGCAATGGAGGCGCGGAACATGGTCCACTCGGACTCGATGTCCCGCGCCTCCCCCGGGACGTGTTCAAAGTTCTGCCGGAGGTGTGAGTTAAAGCTCCTTCTGACAGGAGACTCTGCCAGACGTTCCCAGCAGACCCTCACAACACGTTTAGGCCTTCCAGGTCTGTCCGGCGTCCTCCCCCACCATCGGAGCCGACTCACCACCAGGTAGTGGTCAGTGGACAGCTCTGCCCCTCTCTTCACCCGAGTGTCCAAAACATGCGGCCGCAGATCAGATGAGACGACAACCAAGTCGATCATTGAGCTGCGGCCTAAGGTGCCCTGGTGCCAAGTGCACATATGGACACCTTTATGCTTGAACATGGTGTTTGTTATGGACAATCCATGACGAGCACAGAAGTCCAATAACAAGACACCACTCGGGTTTAGATCGGGGGGGCCATTCCGCCCAACCACACCCCTCCAGGTCTCACTGTCATTGCCCACGTGAGCGTTGAAGTCCCCCAGCAGAACAAGGGAGTCCCCGGGAGGAGCACTCTCCAGCACCCCTTCCAAAGACTCCAAGAAGGGTGGGTAATCTAATCTGCTGTTTGGCGCGTAAGCACAAACAACAGTCAGGACCCGTCCCCCCACCCGAAGGCGGAGGGAGGCTACCCTCTCGTTCACCGGGGTAAACCCCAACGTACAGGCGCCGAGATGGGGGGCAACAAGTATGCCCACCCCACCTCGGCGCCTCTCAGCGGGGGCAACCCCAGAGTGGAAGAGAGTCCAACCTCTCTCGAGGAGACGGGTTCCAGAGCCAGAGCCGTGCGCCGAGGTGAGTCCGACGATGTCCAGTCGGAACCTCTCAACCTCGCACACCAGCTCCGGCTCCTTCCCCACCAGAGAGGTGACGTTCCATGTCCCGAGAGCCAGCTTCTGCAGCCGAGGATCGGACCGCCAAGGTCCCCGCCTTTGGCCGCCGCCCATCCTGCACAGCACCCGACCCCTATGGCCCCTCCCACAGGTGGTGAGCTCATGGGAAGGGGGGCCCATGTTACCTCTTCGGGCTAAGCCCGACCGGGCCCCATGGGTAAAGGCCCGGCCACCAGGCGCTCGCCAACGTGCCCCACCTCCAGTCCTGGCTCCAGAGGGGGGCCCCGGTGACCCGCGTCCGGGCGAGGGAACACTGAGTCCATCTGTCGTTTTCTTCATAGGGGTCTTTTGGGCTGCACTTTGTCTGATCCCTCACCTAGAACCAAATTGCCATGGGTGACCCTACCAGGAGCAAAAGCCCCCGACAACATAGCTCCTAGGATCATTGGGACACTCAAACCCCTCCACCACGATAAGGTGGCAGCCCAGGGAGGAGTATTCCAGAATATTCCAGAATTCTTTATAGAACTCTGCTGGAAATCCATCTGGGCCTGGAGCCTTTTTATTAGGCATGCCTTGGAGGGTCTCCTGGAGTTCAGCCGCTGTTAGTGGTGAATCCAGGGCCATCGCTTGACTTTCAGATAATTTAGGTAGTGTTATGTTATCCAAAAATTGTTCAATTTCATGATCCGATGGATTTATCTCTGGTGAGTATAAAGCCTTGTAAAATTCTTTAAATGTGTTGTTTATTCTTCCAGGATCATATACTGTATTCCCGGTCTGATCTTTAATAGCAGATATAGTTGCTTTTTCTTAATTAATTTTAAGCTGGTTAGCCAAAAATCTACCTGATTTATTACCTTGTTCAAAGTTTTCTATCCTAAGTCTTTGAATTAAGAACTGGGTCTGTTTATTAATAATTTGATTTAATTCTAGCTTTGCTTTACGGATTTTGCCTAGTCTCTCCTCATCTAGAGAAGCTTCTAATGAATTAATAGTTTCTTCTAATTCCTGAATACGTTTGTTTTCCATTTTCTTTTTATTTGATGAGAATGAGATTATTTTACCTCTAATCACAGCTTTTCCTGCCTCCCAAAGAATGGATGGCGACGTACCAGGGAGGTCGTTATATTCCAAATATGAGGCCCACTCTTTTTTGAAATATTTATTAAATTCTTTATCCTTAAGTAAGGATATATTAAATCTCCAATTTTTGCTTTGAGGTGTTTCTGTTTTATTTACTAAAGTTAGAGAAACAGGAGCATGATCGCTAACAGCTATAGGGTGTATCTCAGTGTCTGAAATGTCAGTCAACAGTGAGCTGCTGACTAACAAATAATCCAGTCGAGAATATGAATGGTGGACATTTGAGAAGAAAGTATATTTTTTGTCATTGGGGTGAAGAGATCGCCATGCATCACAAAGTTCATAATCGCTCATGTACTGTTTGACTATATCTATAGATTTCCAGCTGCGCTGAGTCCCTGCTGTGCTGAGCCTGTCTATTTCTTCATTTAAACCAAAGTTGAGGTTGCCCCCAAGAAGAAGTGAGCAATCCATGTGTTCAAGGAGCACCGAGAAGAATGAATGAAAGAATGAGGGGTCATCAACATTTGGACCATATATACTGACAATACATAACTTTTGGTTATGTATAGATAGTTTTACTATAATAAATCTACCCTCTGGATCTGTAACTGTATCTATTACTGTAAAATTTACATTTTTATTTATTAATATTGCTACTCCCCTTTGTCTGGAGTTATAGCATGCAGAAACCACATTAGGAAACTCAGGGGATTTAAGATCATCTGCAGCTGAGGTAGATTTATGGGTTGTAATAAGACGACGAAGCATTTTTCCAAGTCAATTTTTTTCAAAGTAAAACAAATTAAACGAACACCTACTGTAGGTAATGTATATATGTCAGACCAGGTAAGGCACTCCCACTTGACCTCAAAATGGTACAACAGCATCAGCAGTTAGAAAATAATGTTAAAATGATTAAGCTTGTGTATAAACAAGAGCTTTCACTTTATTTTATATCACAGTTCAGTCCCCTATTGACAGAATCAAATTGCATGTCAAAAACCAGTTTCTTTGTTTCTGCTGGTATCTACGTTTAGGTGATGATCGGGACAGCTCTGAGCGTCAGCGAGATGAAGAAGCTCGTGATTCATATGGGCAAGATCGAGCATCCATGGAACTGTCCTCACGGCAGGCCCACTATGAGACACCTTGCCAACCTTGAAATCATCTCGCAAGACTAAGCCCAGAAATGAATTAAAGAACCTTTCTATGTCTTTAAATGTTCTGGCAGGCAGTTCTGTTGCAGATTTCACTTGTGATTTTTAGATTGGTTCAATTACGATTTTTTTCATGTATTTTTTAAGGCCACTTTGGATATAGTTTGACATTTTTATATAGAAAAATCACAGTATTTTTTTATTGTTGTATCCAATAAACAACATAGGTGGCGAAAACATGCTTCTTGTTCCTGTTAAACTGAGATGACAGGTTTGAAAACATTTTGTTTCTGCTTAGAGAGAGAATGTGAAAACAGGCATGTGTTTATAACAATACTACAACAGGAATGATATGAGTGTACTTTTCTGATTTTGAATCTGGAAAGGGGAATCATTCCACAGTGACTGTGATCATTCACAAGTGGAAAACTTTCAAGACAGTTATTAAATTTTAGTGGAGCAAGTTAGACCATGCAATGCTCAGATTCGTGACAAAATGTAGGGTTACTGCTCAGATGATAAAGACCTCAGTGTGTTAAAATTATGGACAGAGGAGTGTGTAAAAGACTGAACAAGTATGGGTGATTGGGAAGGATTGACAATAGAATGCTTTTTCTATAGAAAATTATTGGATCAAAGCTTAAATTTGCAAAAACAATATTCTATGAATATGGGAAAACAAAGTAAAGGTGTTTAATGAAAACCAAACAACACATATCAGTACAGACACTAAAGTATCTGTCAAGCATGGTGAAGGAAGGGCTCAAATCTGAGGCCATCTGTCCAACAATAAGATAGCGGAAGATGGGTAATGCAAACTATAAAGCAGTGTAGACTTATATTCCTCCTCACCAGTATGAGACTTTCAAACTCAGAAAACTGCTTTAAGTTATTACTGCTAAAGTTGGCTCTAAATGCACTTAAATGAGTCACATCAACAAATTTAATGACAAAGAACTAAATAAATTTAAAAACAGTAATCAGATGAGGTGATTTCATTTATACACATCATGCCTTGATCTAAGGAAAAGATTGAAGTAAATGCATCTGATTTTCTCAAAAACACTAGAATAAATTTAAGTACAGTGAGGTAAAGTATTTAGTCAGCCACCAATTATACACGTTCTCCCACTTAAAAAGATGAGAGAGGCCTTTAATTTTCATCATAGGTATACCTCAACTATGAGCGACAAAATGAGAGTCGAAAATCACGTGGTCAGATGAACCCAAAATAGAACCTTTTGGTAAAAACTCTACTTGTCATGTTTGGAGGAGAAAGAATCCTGAGTTGCATCCAAAGAACACCATACCTACTGTGAAGCATGGGTGTGGAAACATCATGTTTTGGGGCTGTTTTTCTTCAAAGGGACCAGGACGACTGATCCCTGTAAAGGAAACAATGAATGGGACCATGTATCATGAGATTTTCAGTGAAAACCTCCTTCCATCAGCAAGGGCATTGAAGATGAAACGTGGTTGGGTCTTTCAGCATGACAATGGTCCCAAACACCGGGTAAAAAAGGAGTGGCTTCGTAAGAAGCATTTCAAGGTCCTGGAGTGGCCTAGCCAGTCTCCAGATCTCAACTCCATAAAAAGTTTTTGGACAGATTTGAAAGTCTGTGTTTCCCTACGACAGCCCCAAAACATCACAGCTCTAGAAGAGATCCGCCTAGAGGAATGGGCCAAAATACCAGCAAAAGTGTGGGAAAACCTTGTGAAGACCTACAGAAAACATTTGACCTCTGTCATTGCCAACAAAGGGTATATAACAAGGTATTGAAATGGACTTTTGTTACTGAGCAAATAGTTATTTTCCACCATCATTTGCAGATAAATTTTTTCAAAAATCAGACCATGTGATTTTCTAGATTTTTTTTCTAATTTTGTCTCATTGTTGAGATATACCAATGATGAAAATTACAAGCCTCTCTCATGTTTTTAAGTTCCCAAATGGTGGGGGACTAAATACTTTTTTACCCCACTGTATATGTGGTCTTCTTTAGTGGGGTGGGAAAGGTTTTTACACAAGGGTTTCTAATCATTTATCATTACATTTCATGGCTGTAACACGGTAATCCTGGATAAACAGAGGGTATAACTAGGGTATTAATGAGTGGTGGGTAGAGTACCCCAAAATTATACTTAAATAAAAGCAAAAAAAAAAAACGTAAAATGGCAAGTATTGAGTAATCGATCAGAATATCAAATCAGTTCTACTGGCACTGATTATTTGAAAATAATTTTATCAGACAGACAAAAATATAAAGCTATCTGCAAATTCTGATATTTTAAAGAGCACAATGCTCTTTAGTGCATATAATTACAAAATAAATTTGAAGCAGAATAAACGCTTTTTCAAATTGAATTGTTCAACATTAAACCTATTAAACTAACGCTTACAATAAGTAATGCATATATGTTAGAACACGGTTAAGTGCTTCCAGTGACAATATGTTCTCTGTATGATCTCCAAAAGGCTCAGAAGATAGAAATAACGTTAGAACAACAAAGCTTCTGTACAAACAAGAGGTCTCACTTTAACGTAAATTGTAGGTTTGTGTCCTTGTCTGGTGCATTTTTGGTGCAAAAACATGCTTGTTTTGATTTAGTGAAATTACTCATAGTAGATAAAGTATCCAAACAATTTACTCTTTAAGGAGTTGTTGTAGATCATGATGGCTGTGGGAAGGAAAGATTTCTTGTAGCAAAACTGCAGCAAAACTGAAGAAGCCTCTGACTGAAGACACTGTTGTTGCAGGATAGTCTCATGAAGAGGATCCTCAGAGTTGTCCATAATTTTTTGGGTTTCATGAAGAATCCTTCGTTGCATCATCATCTCCAAATGTTCCACAGTCGTCCCCAAGAACAGAACCAACCTTCTTTATCAGGCTGTTTAGCCTTTTTAAGTCCCTGGCTCTGATGCTGCTACGCCAACAGATGGCTGTAGAGATTACACTCTCCACAACAGACATATAGAAGATCTGCAGCATCTTGCTGCAAACCTTGAAGGACCTAAGCTTCCTCAAGAAGTACAGTCCGCTCTGTCCCTTCTTGTAGACGGCATCACTCTCGTGCCTCCAGTTTGTTGTATTTATACTCCTCAACCCCCTCCACTTCTTCTCCCATGATAGAAACAGTGTTTGACTTATCCCTGTTTCTTCTGAAATCTACAATCATTTCCTTTGTTTTATTCACATTCAAGGTAAGACGATTGTTTCCACACCAGGGGCGTTACTAGACCTTATTCACTGGGTCACGTCCCTTAGTAAAAGTCTCCAGTGGCCCAGTAAAATTATAGCGCTGCTCTCGCTGGAAACGGCATTCATGAGCGCATCTCCGTGCCTGCTTTTAGTCATCACTCAAGCCTGTCACTTACCAGCCAATAAAAAAAAAACAATCAGGAAATAGTACCTCTGTTGCTGGGTAAGATTGAACGCAACAACCAATGAAAATCGTTAACGTGATTGTTCCGAGTGTTTCGTTGTACACACAGACACAGTGGAAACCGCTGGAGCTCGTCACATCACTTTGAGCACAGAGTAAGTCGTCCCCTGTTTTAATGTTACAACAAATTCACAACTTGTTTGACAGAAAAACATCACAAGTTGATCACTGTTAGAGAATGTTGCCCACATAATTAGCATCTGTTTTTCAATGCTTATCGTCATTGTAGCCTAAATTTAGCTACAGTTTACCAGCTTGTGCTCTCTCCCTCGCACACACCATGCATCGGCTGCATGCGGGCAATTAATAATGATTTATACTGTAGAGAGAGCCCTGTAAAAGTAGCCTATACTGTTTGTGACACTGTCCTACTGTAAAACTAAACATAGCCTTCTGATAAACTATTCAGAGACAAACTTACACAAACTCAGAAGGATGGGAAAAATACAGCGACGGGTAAACAGGAACAGGACAGGGATGTTTGACGACGAACCAGCGAGTAGTGACTGTCAGAGGAAGGCTTAAGAATACTGAGGAGGTGTGTAAGTGGCAGGGAGAAGGCTAAGGGCTAATTAGGAGAAGCAGTTACAGGTGAGAGGGAGAGAGCAGGTGGAAACAATCAGTAGCTGGGACAGAAGGCAGAATGGCTAGAGAAGCAAAGAAAGGCCAAGAGCAAAACATAAGGATCAGACAGAGAAATATACCAAAGAGGAATAAGCACTAACTAGGAACCTAAGAGAAACTGGAGAGCATTAGAGTGAAGAAAACAGAACTAAGGAAATAAACCTACAAGGAAGAATTCTTTAAAGAGGGACTAGAAAAAGGAATTAAATATCAAACAGAACTAACTGGGACTAAGTATCAATAGGAACCTAAGAAAATAAATAAGGGATGAACACAGACATGAGAAACCAAACATAAGAGCATCTCAGGGTGAAAAAACGTAGTGGAAGGAAAAAACACAAGTGACAACAAAAACACCAAGTAGTAACTAAAGGAATAAGGTGAACTGAATAAGGAAATGAAATAACTAAAACCTCACATCATAACATGAGGACGAGGGAGGTATGATAATTCTCCACATTAACGGTAACATTAACATTTATCCTGGTAACAGCCAGTGCTGTGATTTGATCAATGGTTTAATGGCAAACTTAAATAAGTTTGCTGTATTTGCAAATGTAGCCTATAATAATCTACACAGAGTCAGAGTCGCCTCTGTAGATTATTATAGACTACATTTGCAAATTATCACCAGAAGTCAGTATGAAGGCTTTAGTAGGCTATTTAAGCTAAAAAGAACGGCAGTGTTGCCAGGATGACTATAGGACCCTTACCTGGGAGGTAAGTATATCAATTTTGGAAAACAAAAAACCTGTCAGTTTCTTACAGAATGCTTTTTGGTAAGGTGACTTTTTTGTCACAAGGAAGGGTGGGATAACTTTGTAAACGGAGCAGCTTTCACTATTCTTATAATCACATGTGAAAACAATAAAAAATGCAGATAGGAGACTCTGAGCTATGTACATTGTAGAGCAATGAACAGTAATATTTTCATGTTGCTTTAGACTAAGTGCAGCCAAGTGATTGACCACTTTGCAAAAATGAAAACAAGACATTACAGTTTACTTCCCAAAAAATGATTCCCTGAAGAGACACGCAACAGTTGTTCATTTATTCTTCTACTATGGAAATAAAAGAACCCAGAGATGTAGGGGTGCTTTATTTTATTTAATTTTTTTACTTTTGTAATTGTTCAATTTGCAGACGTTTACTGAAATAGATATTTCAAAAAGATTCATTGCTCTTCCTTTTTGCTTTGATCAGTAATGTTTTAGAAGTCTAGAGTAAAGTGCACAAGAAGGCCAAATGCATTATCGTAGTACATTTCAGGTGGGTAATCAAAGATCTAGACAACAACATAGTCTGATATGATTAAATAGTTTAAAGAACTATTAGTTTTTTATGATAAATAAGTGCTGAATCTTTTGTTTCTTGCACACTTTGAGTCCCAGGTGTGCCCCAGTACAGTGTTAGTTCTAGTGACGCCCCTGTTCCACACCATGTCACAAAGCGGTCCACCAGCTCTCTGTATTCAGCTTCTTGTCCATCTCTGACAACCCGACAATTGCAGAGTCATCTGAGTATTTCTACAGATAACAGGTCTCTGATTTGTACTGGAAGTCTGAGGTGTACAGAGTGAAAAGGAATGGTGAGAGTACGGTCCCTTGTGGTGCTCCTGTGCTGCTGACCACCTGGTTTGACACACAATTCTTCAGTCTCACAAACTGTGGTCTGGTTGTCAGGTAGTCATTGATGCAGGCGATTGTTGAGGGCTCCACCTCTGTCTTCAGGAGTTTCTGACAAAGCAAATCAGGCTGAATTGTGTTAAATGCACTGGAGAAATCAAAGAACATGATCCTCACAGTGCTGCCTGCTTTGTCCAGATGACAGTGGGTTGGTTGAAGCAGGTGGATTATGGCATCTTCAACTCCAACTCCACGGCGCTAAGCAAACTGCAGAGGGTCCTGATATATTCTTGTTTGCTTATTTAGGGTGCCAACAGGAGTCTCTCCAGGACCTTCATGACCTGGGATAATAATAATAATAATAATAATAATAATAATAATAATAATAATAATAATAATAATAATAATAATAATAATAAACTTTATTTATAGAGCGCTTTTCATACAAAAAATGCAATTCAAAGTTCTTTACAGAATAAACCCCCCACAAATTTAAACACAAATTTAAACACAATTATCCTATCCCCATGTCCAGACACATTAAAGAGCAACATTAAAAGGAGATTAAAATAGAAAGTAGGATGGACACTGGGCCGAGTACAGATGTGCCAGGTTGGGTAAGGAAACGTCATCAAGGGAGCCATCTGCCCCAGCAACAGCGGGTCAACAGCAGCAGCCGAGGCACCGACCCAAGGCGTCCAGAGGAGGAGAGGCCAGGATTGTGACCTCCACCGAAGCACCCCCTGGAGAGCACCCAGGCAGCTACAGCCGACCACTGCTCCCAGGGCAGAGGGCTCCCATAGAGGAAACACTGGAACGATGTGTCTATGTTTTGTTTTGTTTTGTTTTTTATCCGTGTAAAACAGGCTATCATGTTAAAATACACAAATAAATAAATAAATAGATCGATAGGTGGGTAGGTAGGTAAATTAATAAATAAATTAAATTAAATTAACAAGATAAGTACAAGACCAAGTAGTAAAACACTGATCAATAACAACATGAAAAGCAAATAACAGGCAGTAAATAGTAATCAGTTAATTAAAAGCTAGGCTAAAAAGGTTAAAAAGGTGAGTCTTAAGCCTACTTTTAAAAACATGAATGTTCTCTGCGGCCCTAAGGACCTCAGGCAGCCTGTTCCAGAGGTGAGGGCCATAATAATGGAAAGACGCCTCACCATGAGTGTGATTCCTGACTTTTGGGATGACAAGTAGATGGCTGCCAGAGGAGCGCAGAGACCGTGAAGGTTCATATGGTAAAAGCAGCTCTGATAGATAAGAAGGCCCAAGACCATTAAGACACTTAAAAACCATTTTAAAAACCTTAAAATCGATCCTAAGACACACGGGGAGCCAATGCAGTGATTCTAAGACAGGTGTAATGTGTTCCCATCTCCTGGTCTTCGTCAGGACACGTGCTGCTGAATTTTGTAGTAGTTGTAAACCTTATATACTCTTTTTGGGAAGACCAGAAAGCAGGGCATTACAGTAATCAATCCTACGGCTGATAAAAGCATGCATCAGCGTCTCCGAGTTGGCCAGAGAGAGAATGGGGCGGACTTTGAGCCCTTCGCTCTCAGACTGCAGGTTTACTTGTAGTTCCTAGGATTTCTAAAAGTAGAATGGGAGGCAGATCTTTTAGTTATCAGGCTCCTCTCCTGTGGAACCAGCTCCCAGCTTTAGTCCGTGAGGCAGACACTCTGTTTACTTTTAAGGCCAGGCTTAAAACTTTCCTTTTTGATAAAGCTTATAGTTAGAGTGGCTTAGGTCATCCTGAGCTATCTCTGTAGTTATGCTGCTATAGGCTTAGACTGCTGGAGGACAGACTTACCAATTTTCTTCACTTTGCTACTTCCTTTTCTACTACTACTCTCCAGTTGTTTTACAGTACATTCTGTTATTTCGACTGTTAACTTTGTGTTCTCTCTGTGTTTTTCTCTCCATAGAAGATATACCTTGTCTGGTATCCTGCTTGGCTGCAATGCCCTGTTGGACGGGGGGCATCGACTGGGATGATCCTCCCAGTAACTGAACATCCACTGTGTCCTGTTATCAACTTTTTACTTTCTTTAACATAAAAAGTCCTCTTATATCAGATCTTCTGTTCCTTCTGTGTTTCTGCTCTGTCTTCTCAAACCCCCAGACGGTCGTGGCAGATGGCCGCTCCTACTGAGCCTGGTTCTGTTGGAGGTTTCTTCCTGTTAAAGGGGAGTTTTTCCTCTCCACCGTCGCTACATGCTTGCTCAGTATGAGGGATTGCTGAAGGATTGCTGTGGTTGGAAAGTCTGCATCAACGGGGCCCAACCTCACGCCAATGACTGACGCAATCTGCTGGGATTCCTTAAATAGGAAACTTTTTAACTGATGAAACCAGAAAGCGTTGATGAACTAATAAAAGCAGTTCCGCCTCCCCTTTTGCAACCCCTCGTGGAATAAGGGAAGTAAAAATTTGGTGGGGAGGCCTCTGTGAGAACAACAGGGGCATCTGTACTCAGCCATGTTTCTGTTAAAAATAAACAATGTATATTATGATCTAAAATTAGGTCATTTATTATAAAAGTTTTATTCAGCAGAAAGCAAACATTTAAAAGTGCCATATTAATAGTGGTTGGAGATGGAGTGACTATATGATTTACTGGTGGTAGGACTTTTGGTAACTGTTTGAGATTATTAGAGTTGCATTTGCTACGTTTTTTATTATTTGTCCGCTCTCTGATGATAATAATGGGTATAGATGATTTAGGGCAAGGTCCAAGTCCGATATGTGAATTGCTGTTAATATCAGAACTGAGTTCGTAGGAGCAGGGACCAGCTGCACATCAGGATGTGGCAGAAGGGGCAGATAGGGCAGGTGCAGCTGGGGCTGGTGTGGTAGACAGGGGGGGGCGAGGGCATGCCAGGCTCATTGCCAGCATGCGGGCACCCTGTCTATTAAGATGTAGTCCATCTGGACCAAACAATTGACTCCTGCCCCAGAAAATGTTTAAATTGTCTATAAAACCAATATTGTGCATCACGGTGGCAGAGGAAAGCCAGGTGTTAAGAGATAAAAGTCTGCTAAAACGACCAATACCTCTGCCAACAGTGGGGGTGGGGCCAGAAATAAAAACAGACACGTGTGCATTTTAAAATATTAAACAAATGAATAAAATCCAGCTTCAGGAGTTCAGACTGCTGTTTACGAATGTCGTTGGTTCCAGCGTGAATAATAATTCCACTCACAGATGGGTGATGTTGGATATGGTCCAGGATCTGTTCAGCAATATCCTTTACGGTAGCTCCAGGAAAACACAGTGTGACCGCTCCTCTCATCCTTACATTCCTGATAATAGAGTCTCCAATGATGAGCATGGTGGGCGGCTGGTCTACAAGTTGATGCTGGGCAGAGGATCGTTCACGGTGCAGGACCTGCTGGATGTTTGGCGGATTAGCTTCCCCAGGACTGCAGCGATGTGTAGTCGGCAGCGATGTGTAGTCGGATGTCAGGGCAACAGTCAATAGTCATTGATGACTGATGGGTGAGTTCTCTTTGGTGCTGGAACAAGACAGGATGTCTTCCACAACATTGGGACCTTCTCCTTGGTCAGGCTAAGGTTGAAGAGGTGCTGCAGAATCCCACAGAGCTGATCTGCACAGGCCTTCAGGACTCTGGGGCTGACACCATCTGGACCTTAAGTCTTGTGCTGGTTCAGTTTCTCCAGCTGCCTCTTCACCTGACTTTTAGAGACAGACAAGTGGGAGGGGGAGACAAAGGGGGTTTCGGCATCTCCTGACCTGTTGAAGACAAACTCCATTGAAGTCCATCAAATCAAACTTTATTTATAAAGGGGTTTTCAGACAAAATAGCATCTCAATGTCATGTTCGCGTGAGTGAGTGGACTCAAATGCAGAAAAATTAGGAAATAAGAGTTAAATCAAGCAAATGAGCAATAACTTACAAAAACCTCAGGGGAACCAGCGGGGGGGGGGGATTTAGGATTGAAAAAGATCAGGGGCTAAGCCCAGATGACTGATGTGCAAAAAATTGTTGCTTTAAATGACACGGCATCTCAACTTTTAAATTCTGATCACCTTAAAGCAGACGAAAAGCACTGGACTACACTTACTATGCTTTAATGAAGCAAAACAACCCTATCTATCAATAATATTAGCTATCAACAATATCAGTCAGCTGCTGAATGAAGTCCCCTCAGATCACTGGTCCAGGGAATACAGCTTACACCCATTAAGAGCAGTAAATATAAATCAAGAGGGCTACCAAGTTTGACTATATGGTTAATATATTGACCAAAAACCCAAATGAAGGCCATGCGTCATTTTGACAGGTTACAATTCACAGCCTTGACCATTTGACGCAGACACGCATATGTTTTCAACTTAATGCACGGAGTACAATAGCTGCATCAATAAAAAAAAGATTGCCATGAGAGCATCTGGGCTTCATCTCAGACCTGGACACCATACTCGATCCATATCGGTATCTGGGAGCTCACAGCGGGTTGAAAAGTTATTGAGGCTTTGTGGCGCATCTGTGGCTGGTGCAGCTGATCCCAGACGCACTCCAAAGTGCCCGGTGCAGGGCCAGCCACCAGTGCAGAAATGATGCATATGCTGTGGTGTTTTCTCTCGCTGAAGCTTGCGGGTCAGGGAATAGCTGGTTCAGAGAGTCGTTACGACTTCTGATCATTTTAATTTGATTTCTAAACAACATCAGAGGATCCATGAGAAAACATCTGTCTGAGGCAAAAGTCCAAAACCTCATGACAATGACTTCTGCAGCAATCCCACTATTTGATTTCGCACACGTGGGTGCGCATATCAGTTTTATGTGCACTTTACATTTAATTTCATTGCTTATATTTAGTTAATGCATCAGTTAACTCAGCTTGATGTGTGATGGCACGATGTGGATTGTTCAGCTCGTTCGGATTGAGCATTAAAATGAATAAACATTAAATAGCTACTATAGAATGTCGTTATTAGTTTAAAACCCGAGGGTAAAAATTGGTTGTATTTTTTTTTTACCCCGTCGGCCAAACTGATTGACAACGAAAAAGTTTATGTTATGTTTACATTTTATATACTCTCTAGCTGTATTCATTGACTGTGACACTACTTTACTATTTTTCATTTGTTTCTCAATCATCCAGAGAACATCCACCTCTCTGATATTTACTTAGTTTTTATGATTATTATCTTTGTATTTTTATATATTTCCCATGCAACCACATATGTAACAATATCTTGTTGCCATTCATTTTCTTTTTACCAAAACTTTACTTACAGCAAGCAGACTTTTAGGAAGCCAGCACTTTTAAAATACGATTCACAAACCTGAATCATGATTCTGTTTATCACGGCTGCTGTTGTCAATCTGTACTTTTTGTCTAAAAACGTTCCTGATATCCATATCAGCAAGAGTCTCTCATGCAAGCGTTTAATGTGCATTGCACAGTATCACCAGAAAGCGAACAGGCAATCTGCTGAAGCAGCCAAAGCATTGCTTCTTCAGAGGGCTTAGGCAGGCTGTATGCAGGCTACTTAACGTAGCTACTGCCTCTCTTGTGGACTCCAGTACTGCAACTTATTTCTGAGAGGCCCCCCCCCCCCCTCCCCTCAAAGGTAAAATTCAGTTTCGGGGCTTCTCAGAAAACATCCGGGGCTTAAGCCCAAGTAGCCACCCCCTAACTCCATCCCTGGGAACCAGGGAAACATGGATGCCAGGAAATGCAGGAAACAGACAGGGAAGATTGACAACGGACCAGCAGATAGTGACAGAATGAGAACTGAATATATACTGTGGTTTGGAGGCCGGCTTGGAGGCCGGCGGCGGAGAACCTTGTGGCTTGGAGGCCGGCTTGGAGGCCGGCTTGGAGGCCGGCTTGGAGGCCGGCGGCGGAAAACCTAATGGCTTGGAGAACAGCGGCAGAGAACCTTGTGGCTTGGAGGCCGGCTTGGAGGCCGGCTTGGAGGCCGGCGGCGGAAAACCTTGTGGGTTGGAGGCCGGCGGCGGAGAACCTTGTGTCTAGGAGGCCAGCGGCAGAGAACCTTGTGTCTAGGAGGCCAGCGGCAGAGAACCTTGTGTCTAGGAGGCAGGCTGCGGAGAACCTTGTGACTTGGGGGTCGGGGGGCCATAACTCCAGCAAGCTCAGATGCTGTTGGTAACTTGGGAAGGGGAATAAGGTGTGTCATATTTGAGAATCTATCTACTATGGTAAGGAGGACAGAATTACCTTGAGAAGGGGGAAGTCTGGTGATGAAATCCATCGAGATGAGAGACCAGGGACGATGCGAAGCGGCCTGAGGAGACCCACCGGGGCACGTTGAGGGACTTTGATTCTGGCACAGGTAGTGCATGCGCTCAGAAACTCTCATGTGTCCTTTCTCAGAGTGGGCCACCGAATGCTTGACTGGATTACAGACAGGGTCTTTTGAAATGCCTGGGTGACAAAATAGCTTAAAACAATGGCAAAACCGTAGAACTTTGGAGACCAGATTATCAGGAACAAAAAGTAGATCTCTGGGACAATCTTCAGGAGGTGGTTGATTACAATGAGCTCTTCTCACTAGCTTTTCAATTGTAGTGAGGGGTAACCTGGTCTTGGAGGCAAGGATGAACTCCTGTTCCTCAGGAGCATTAGAAAGGACAGAAGATTGGTGCATCCTGGACAGAGCGTCCGGCTTGATGTTTCTGCTCCCCGGCCTGTAAGACAAGGAGAAATTGAACCTACTGAAGAAGAGGGCCCACCTGGCTTGACGAGCGTTCAGTCGTTTAGCGGTCTTAAGGTACTCCAGATTTTTATGGTCTGTCCAAACGATGAATGGTTGTGGAGACCCCTACAGCTGATGTCTCCATTGTTCCAGAGCAAACTTGATGGCCAGAAGTTCCCTGTTTCCCACATTATTGTTCCTTTTGGAAGCTGAGAGGTGTCTGGAGAAGAAGGCACATGGGTGCAACTTGGTGTCCTCAAACCGCTGAGACAAAACGGCTCTGACCGCCGAGTCTGAGGCATCCACCTCCACCACAAAGAGGCTGTAAGGCTCTGGAAAAAGTACAAAATGGTGCAGAGGTGAACAGCTTCTGTAACCTTTGAAAAACCTTCCTGTCCAGAAGAACTGTGACTTGGCGGAGGTAAGCCGGTGGAGGGGAGCTGCCACAATACTGTAATTTAATTGGCGAACCCAAGGAACCGTTGAAGGTCCTTCACATTGGAGGGTTCAGGCCAATCCAGGACGGCATCAACCATGCTCACTTTCCCTGGGGAAATCACAACACCCAATAAGGTTACACTGGATTGGTGAAACTCACATTCTCAGCCTTCACAAAAAGGCTGTTTTGAAGGAGTCTGAGAAGTACTTCGCGCACGTGTTTAACGTGAGATGGCAAGTCCTTGGAAAATATTAAAATGTCATTTATGTAAATGAACACCGACTTATTGAGGAGATCTCTGAGAACGTCATTTACAAAGGCCTGAAAAACAGCTGGGGCATTGGTAAGCCTAAAAGGCATTACCACGTACTCATAATGTCCTGAGGGGGTGTTAAAAGCTGTTTTCCATTCATCACCCTCCCTAATACGAACCAGATGATAAGCGTTTCGTAAATCTAACTTCGTGAACAGGGAACTCCCCAGAAGTAAGTCAAAAGCTTTTGACATGAGAGGAAGGGGAAATCTATTCTTGACAGTGATCTTGTTAAGCCCTCGATAGTCGATACAGGGTCTAAGGGTTCCGTTCTTCTTCCCCACAAAAAAGAAACCAGCCCCAGATGGAGACGAAGACTCACTTATGAGCCCAGCCTTTAGAGAATCCGATAGGTACTTCTCCATGGCCTCTCTTTTGGGACTGGAAAGGGAGTAAAGTCTCCCCCTGGGAGGTATGGTTCCGGCCAGTAGTTCAATGGCACAATTGTAGCTTCTGTGAGGGGGTAGGAAGATGCTTTGGCTTTATTAAAAACCTCACGGAGATCATGGTAAACCTCCAGAACCTTAGATGAATCAGGATATATAGGATCATTCATGGTGTTCCCCATAATCGCAGAGGGATCTTTCAGACAGGTATTCTTACAGGAGGGTCCCCAAGACAAAACCTCACCTGAGGCCCAGTCGATGAAAGGTTTATGCTTGATAAGCCAAGGACGTCACAGAATATATCTCAGATCAGAAGGTATCTCAGACGACTGAACAAGCAGGAACTGGATCCTCTCAAAATGGTTTCCTGAAATCAGAGTAGAGACAGGCCTGGTTTGGTGGGTTATCTGATCATTGACATGACCATCAATAGCAAAAATCTTATGTGGCTTGATTAATGGTTCCAACTCCAATTGAAGTCTTTGAGCTAGAGAGGCATCGATGAAGTCTGCGTCTGCTCCAGAATCTATGAACACCTGAACCTCTATACATTTTGGAGAATCGACAAACCTTAAGCAGCACCGGTCCTGAGGGGATTTCCCCGACCTGAAGATTGGGCTCAGTAAGGACCCTCAGACCTTACTGAGCCTGTCCTTTTAGTGGACAGGTAATAACCCGATGATTCTTATCACCACAAAAGAAACACAGTCTCTCTCTGAACCTCCTTAGCTTCTCCTGGGTCGACAACCTGGTTCTGCCAATGTGCATGGGTTCCTCCGGCGACTCTTGTTGAGATGATAATTCTGAGGATCTGGTCTGGACTGGCGACACTGTCCTGGAGTGAAGACAACTTGACCTCTCCTCCGCTCCCGAAGCTGTTGATCAACCCTTGTCGCCAGCTGTTCAAAACCCCTGAGGGTCTTTGGAGGGTCCCGAGCCGCCAGTTCATCCTTTATACAGTCAGAGAAACCTTGGTGGAAGGCATCATGCAAGGCTTCGTTATTCCAATGACAGCTAGACATTAGAGCATGGAAATCAATAATATACTCTGTTACAGGTCTCGTCCCTTGTTTCAGAGAAAAAAATTACCTGGCTGTCTTTCTCTCAGGACGAATGGGATCAAAAACTCTCTTTAACTCATCAGAAAAATCAGGAAAAGACCCACAAATAGCAGAATCACTCTCCCACTCAGCTGTTCCCCACAGCTTAGCTTTACCAGACAACAGGGAGATAGGATAAGCCACCTTGGCCCATTCTGTGGGAGAAGCAGAGGGTTGAAGTTCAAACAATAATGAACATTGAGTCAAAAAAGGCCTACACATGTTGAGGATCCCTATCAAAACGCTCAGTAGGGGGGATCTTGGGCTCAAATGAAGGATCTGCTCGTGGCCTGCCAGCAGGGGGAGCAGAAGAGTCACCCTGGGCCTCAGAAACTTTGAGGCTAGTGTTGTATTCTACTTTTTTGGGGCTATTTTTATTATGCAGTACATATGTTTTAATTATATCTTTTTTTAAGCTTTAGAAGTAATAGGCCTGTTTATATTATTCAGGGTAGTAAAACATGACTCTCTTACCAGTATTTTATAGGGTTTAAGGTTTTAAGTAAACAAACTCTTGAGTAAAGATATGAACTGAAAGCAGGGAGGATCAGTTATAACTCTGGTTCATGTTACAACCCGAGTTCATGGTACTCCTGGTACGGTCAGGAGACCTGGAGAAAATAAATGATCTGTCAAGATGTAGAAGGAGGAGAGAGGAGTCATGTGACATGTTCTTTGTTCTTTTGGAAATAAAAATGGTACAGCCTTGTAGAAAAGCGAGTCAGATTTTGTCTGGCTCCCATCTGCAGGTGCGTCCTTTTGAAACAGATATCTGTTTGTGTGTGTTGTTTTTACTCTCTGTCTCTCAGTTCTGGGTCTTATTTTGAAACAGTTCCCGCTGGGGTTTTGGAGTTCGGCGCCCCCACCCCTCGGAGTAAAAAAAAAGTGAGTTCCAGAGCACATAAAAAAAGAAGCCGACAAAATGGTGGAGGATGCGGGCATTTGATTTGGTTTTGAGTTTTCTCAGGGCTGGGAGAGATTGAGTGTGAGTAATGAGTGTGGCATAACTGATTGATACATGTGTTTGTGGCAATTATATTTATTTTGTGTTTTTTTCTTTGAGTTCAACAGAGAATCGGAGAGCGACTGGATTGATCCTTGCTAATCAACACCCGGGTGGTTTTGTATCAATCTGGAAAAGCGCTAACACCAAATTAATAGGTATTGATCGATTTAAACGTTCTCCATTTAATGTTGACGTGTTGTTCTTTCGGTTGAGGGCCGACCGAAGTGCGGACCAGAGGCTTGAGAGTTGGCCGCTCACTTCCGATGGGACGCTGTCGGAATTCTCCCAGGCTGGCAAATGGGAAGGTAGACAGCAGCAGAGCCTGTGTGCTCTCTGTGTTGAGACGGATTACCTTGGAGAGGCCGGCGTATCTTCCAAACGCACGTTTGAGCCACGTGAATTGGATTGTGTTTAAAGGTCCGGCTTTAGGTGGCTCCGGTAGAGGTTAGTGTTTGATGAGATTGTAAAAATTGTTGTTCTTTCTTTCTTTCTCGTATGAATGTGTGTGTGATTGGAGAAGTGGAGGTGACGGAAAAGAAAGGCTACCATGTAGCTTTTTGAACTCCGGCCTCATATAAACTTCTCATTTAGGGGAACTAACCGACTGAATCTAAAACCATAATTCCTCTGCGAATCTTAAACGCCTAGACAATGCCCGCGCTTCTTGTATAGACTATAAGCGTAGAAGCTTGACATTGTAGAGGAATAAGGGAATATCATTTTCAGTCAGCTAAAGTACCACCATAAGCTAGCTTACGGCTAATATACAGTTTGGATGAGTTTCGCCTGGAAATAAAGGCGTTCAACCTTGTGCAACTACGTAAACACGTCTAAAGCATTGTCTAACACATATATATAGGACTGTTATTATGGATAACTGGTAGTAAACTCTTTAGAATATATATAAAATAACTTTTTTATGGTAACGGAGCGGTCACGTTTGGCTTCCGGTTGAGCTAGGTTGCTCATGATGACAGCTAATCTTTGGTAGCTTAGCTTCCAAACTGTATTTATTTGGCTCGGTTAAACAGTCATTCGAGTATTGATGGCGAAGTGTGGTTTTGTTGGAGGCATTTTGTTCTTGTCTTTGGTTGGTTTACTTATGAGTACGGTTTGTTAGGTTTAGCATCGTAGTGAAGAATTAGCCATCTGTGCACCGGCGTATTCATTCCGCGGTGTGACCCGGAAGTTTTATTGGGCCGGACTTTGATCTGTCAGTCCGGCGGAGTTTTTTTTTTTTTTTTTTTTTTTTTTTGGAGCAAACAACTGTTGACGATTTTGTGTTGCAAAGCGAGTTTTAAACGTATTTCTTTCGGTATATGTTTTAATGATAAATAAAAATTGCTTTATATTGGGAGAATTCTATTTTTTCGTGTGTTTCACCGAAGTGTGTGTCCCGAGTTTTGGCGCAGGCCGGACTCTATTAGGAATTCTTTGATTTTTAGATGAAACGGCAATAATCTCCGTATATAAATAAATTAATGATAAGATAAACAGTGCGTTATAAATCTTTTTAGCTTTCCTTCGTTTCGGCTTTGCCTAAAACATTATTAAGGTTAATGTTGCATGAATAAATAATATATAAACTCCTTCACTATAAAAAGAAATAAATTAAATAAATAAAAACTGTGCCTGCCTTTACTGTTAACTGCATTAATATTGGGATAAATTTGGGCCAACGAATTGATAGTTTATCAATTAAAGTAAATAATTTATAGAGTTAATACAAATAACCTACTTTGTTAAATTTTAATCCATTTTGGATTTTTGTTACGAATTTTCAATGGCAGCCGAATATAAATTACTCCCTGCTCCACAGGGACAAAACTGGCGTACTTTAGATGCCCAATTGTTAATATACATTTCTAAATAATATTCTGTTTTAGTTGATAAGCCCGGTAAAAAAGATAAAAACCAGTTCCAGGGCCTTATGACGGCCATGTGGGCTCGTCATGGTGCCCGAGGAGACGACAAAAGAAGTTTGTCACAAATGTGTTTTGAGGAAGGGAAACGTTATGCAGATAAAGCTAAAACAGCAAAGAGCATCACTGGTGCTAAAATGAGACACTTAAAAGCTGAGAAAATGTGGAAAACATGGGGTTTAACAGGACAGGGTATTGATCATTTGTGTGTTACTGCAGAAAATAGTTTTTCGGCAGACCATGTTCCTCCTCCATATCAACCTATGTACCCCATATTGACGACCTCTGGTCAAACACATATTTCATGGGGCTTGGAGACAGACAATGGCCTGATTATACTTCAAAACACGCAGGGTGACGCATCGAGTTCACCATCTCTTTGTGAGCCACCCCCGGTGGGCATTACTCCCCCCCTTCCTTCAAGCAGTGCAGTGTTGCACTGGAGTGGCCTCCCACAGAGGTCTGTAGCCCATGAACCATTGACTAAAAAACCACAGGGTGATTTAAAGGTAAAAGATGATGGACAAGATTATAAATTGCGTTTTGAAGTCACCGTTAAAGGGGTTGTAGAACACACTGGGGAGGAAAAGCGACAGCTACTAAAATTAGTAGAACAGGACACCGATAAATTGTTCTTGGCGTATAATGCTAAATTGATGGATGAGATGGAGCAGCACGAACACAGGTTAACTAAAGTTCAGCGACAGATGGATGGGGTGCTGCAGGATCAGGAAAGATTAGCATCTGTGGTAAGGGGTCAAGTTGCAGACCTTTCAGGGAGTGCCAGCCCCAGTCAACGTGATGAATGTGCAGCAGTTCTACAGGTCGAAAATATGCAGACGTTGGGGGACAAGGGGAGTGAGGGACCATTTATGAATACCAGATCTAAGTTGCCACTGGGGGCAAGTGGAGGCCCTGATTTAATGCTTCCTTTAGTGGGAGCATCAGATGGTTCAGTAATTTACAAACCATGGAAGATGGCTGACATATCTGCCATCATTCTGCAACTCCCTGCTTTGACTGGTGGAGGAAACTGTTGGATAAATAAATTAAATCATCTGACTTCAGAGCAGCATAAATGGTATATGATGGAAGCTGAAGCGCTTCCACACATATCGCTTTTGTTGCATCCGAAACATCAAGCTAAAGATTTGGGGGGAATGGTTAAGAGGGGAGTTGAATTAAAGGATTGGGTTTCTACCCAGATACCTTCAGTCTCTTTTTCTCCTTCTACTCAGATGTACAAAATAGACACGCAGCTCTCTGATACTACCATTCTGGAACATTTGCAGCTTTCTAGAAGTCATGGCAGAGAAAAAACAGATCATCCTGATGCAGTGGAGGCCTTAAAGGTCGTGCCTGACTCTTTGTGGTCAGATGGTCCCACTGATGTCGGTCTAGTGCAAACCACACCCATCACATTTGAGATGAAACATTCTGATCCAATCTGGCGTTCTCAGTACCCACATAAACCTCAGGCTGAGGAAGGTATTGCAGACACTATTGCAGGCTTACTTGAAGCTGGAGTTTTAGAACCATCAAACTCTTCATATAACACCCCTATTCTTCCTGTGGAAAAACAAGGTACTGGTAAATACAGAATGGCACATGATTTGCGTGCTATTAATGAGGCCCTTAGAACCCCTCCCATTTCTACACCGAATCCGTATACAGGTCTGGCATCACTGACTCCTGATTTAAAATGGTTTACCTGCATAGATTTGGCTAATGCATTTTTCTGTTTACCGCTCCATCCTTCTGTCAGGGATATTTTTTCATTTACATTCAGGGGCAGGAAGCTACGTTATAGTAGGCTTCCGCAGGGTTTTGCTTTATCTCCAGGTAGTTTTAATCAGGTGTTGAAGCAGTCATTAAGCACTGTACAGCTCCCTCCAGGCTGTGTACTGACCCAATATGTGGACGATTTACTTTTAGCATCCCCTACTGTTGAAAAGTGCATAGCAGCGACTCTAGTTGTGTTGCAACATTTGGGAAAAGAGGGATTCAAAGTCTCCCGCGATAAGCTTCAGTTGGTCAGGCAGGAAGTCCAGTTCCTGGGGCGAAGGGTGACCGCTCAAGGGGCTGGACTGACGGACACCCACAAGAATGCTATTTTGGCCCATTCTAAACCTCTCACTGTTAAATCAATGCTGTCATTTCTGGGACTGACAAATTTTTCCAGACATTATGTGCCTAATTACACAAACCTTACCACACCACTCAGGGCTCTTGTAAATGCTCATGGTATGAAAAATCTGCATGCTAAATTAGAATGGGACATACCAGCTGAGGAGGCATTTATTAAGTTGAAAAAGGCTCTAGCACAAGCAGCTGATTTAGCCACTCCTGACTATACGTGTCCATTTTTTCTTAACACATCAGAAACAGATGGGGTGGTTAATGGGATTTTGTTTCAGAAAAAAGGTGGTCAGAGATACATTCTTATGTATCTTAGCATAAAGCTGCAAGCTATTGAAATGAGACAGCCGCCTTGCACGAGACATGCAGCAGGAATTGCACATCTAGTGGAAAAAACTTTACACATTGTCAGGGGTTATCCACTTAATGTTTTGACATCTCATGGAGTCATGGCATTGGTTAATTCTGAGAAGTTTACTCTTTCTACTTTGCGTCAGCAGCGGATTAGCAGAGTTTTGGAGGCACCAAACATTATTTTTACGCATGAAGGAATAAACATGGCTGACCAAATCACCGCCTCTTGGGAGCAGCATGACTGTGTCAGGCTGAATTCTGTTGCTCAAAAAATACGTCCTGATTTACGGTCTGATCCCTTATCTACAGGTTTTGTGCTCTATACAGATGGTTGTTGTTTCAGAGATGGACAGGGCCAGTTGAGATCAGGTTTTGCAGTTGTTGAGCAGAATGGAGATTCACTACAGACTGTCGTTTCAGGGAAGCTGGACGGCAAGCAGAGCACACAGCATGCTGAGATAAGGGCTCTTATTGAAGCATGCAAATGGGGAAGAGATAAAGACGTCACGATTTACACTGATTCAAACTACGGGTTTTCTGTCATACATTATGAATTACCACAGTGGAAGAGAGCAGGTTTTGTTACTGCTACTGGTAAACCTGTACACCATCATGCAGATATTATGGAGCTTTTGGATGTTGTACAGTTACCAGCTACCCTCGCTGTTCTTAAGTGTAGGGGTCACAGCAAGGCTGACACCGTTGACGCGTGGGGAAATAGGGCGTCATCGAGCGGTCTAATTCAACTTTAAATTTACAGCTGGCAGAGAACCACAGGTTTCATCGCACCCTGACCCGGACCCTCGCAGTGATCATCAGCATCTGAAGGACTTGGTCTCCTCCTTCCTTCCGACCCCTCTCCTGTCCCTCACGCTGCAGCAGCTCTCTGCTGACCTGGGAGAATCTCTTTGCAGCGGGTGGTGTCGGTTCTGACTAGGCGGTGTCGACTGCCGAAGCCAGGAGGCGGGGCCTGACCCACCCAGAAGATTGGTTGAAGTTGCTGTAATCATACAGTGTAATCTATATGTGCAAAAAAATTGGGCGAGATAAGCAATTTGGACTTGCTTTTCTCGAAGAGGGATTGTACCGAAGAGAAAAGATCGCAAGAAATCTAACACATTTCACAGCAGGTTTTGACCACCTCACAATCGGTGGGGGAAGCTATTGGAGGCGGGGCCTGTCTGTGCATTTGTGTTTATTGGGGGAAATGTTCAGTTAATGAAGTAACTGTCATTTCAGTGAGGGCGATCTGCATAAAAGACAGTAACTTTGGGAAAAATAAAGAGTCCACTGTACTGAATCATTTCATCACTCTGGTAGCCACCTGCTGCCAGAGAAATAAACAAGAGCGAAGACTAGAGAACAAAATAATAAAGACTGAACACTTATTAATCATTTTTCTTGTATTTTACAGGTTGTTTAACCAATTTTTATTTACAGGTGCAGATTGCTAGACACTGCCTAAGAGGGTGTCAAAGAATTTTTAAGTAGTCGATTTGTAGGATTTTTTTCTTAATATTCAGTTTTTACGGTTTTATAAAACTTTTTAGTAATAAGATAAAACATTTTAAGGAGTGTTTAAAGTATAATCAGGTTGACTGACTACTAATTTGTGTTTTACTTATCCTTTTTTCATTATGATGTGGTTTTTGTAGGATGTTTTTGGGGTTGGTGACAATTGCTAGAGTTTGCTTTTACTAAAAGAATATTGAGAATTAGGTTAAAACATAAAAAACAATAATGATAATAAAAAAAATATTGCTTAAAGGTAAAGAAAAAAAAACAGACTCTTCTCACTTTGAATAATCATGTTAGAAAGAGGGACAATTTGTTAAATAATATGTTTGGTAAATGGAAGACTCTGGCAATGTCTATAATGGTTTCTTTAGCAGTATTTGTGTCAACTATGGTGTTATGTGGATGTTGCTGTATTCCTTGTATACGTTCTTTGCTCACAAAGTGTATTGAAAAAGCTGTTGGTGATAATGTGCAAGGTCAATATCTGTTACTCCCTCACATGGAGCCTGAAGGAGAAGTACAGAGGAGTGGTCAATCTATTTGAAAAATAGATTGAAAGAGGGATTTGTTGTATTCTACTTTTTTGGGGCTATTTTTATTATGCAGTACATATGTTTTAATTCTATCTTTTTTTAAGCTTTAGAAGTAATAGGCCTGTTTATATTATTCAGGGTAGTAAAACATGACTCTGTTACCAGTATTTTATAGGGTTTAAGGTTTTAAGTAAACAAACTCTTGAGTAAAGATATGAACTGAAAGCAGGGAGGATCAGTTATAACTCTGGTTCATGTTACAACCCGAGTTCATGGTACTCCTGGTACGGTCAGGAGACCTGGAGAAAATAAATGATCTGTCAAGATGTAGAAGGAGGAGAGAGGAGTCATGTGATATGTTCTTTGTTCTTTTGGAAATAAAAATGGTACAGCCTTGTAGAAAAGCGAGTCAGATTTTGTCTGGCTCCCATCTGCAGGTGCGTCCTTTTGAAACAGATATCTGTTTGTGTGTGTTGTTTTTACTCTCTGTCTCTCAGTTCTGGGTCTTATTTTGAAACAGTTCCCGCTGGGGTTTTGGAGTTCGGCGCCCCCACCCCTTGGAGAAAAAAAAAGTGAGTTCCAGAGCACATAAAAAAAGAAGCCGACACTAGCAAGACCCTGCACTGTCTCCTGTATGCTATGCTCTAGCCCAGTAATTGAATTATCCACCTTGGCGCACCAATCAGAATTTGGCTGTGGGTCCATTCTGGCGGGATCGTACTGTAACGATCAGTAAATCGTTCGGTCAAGACCAGAACCCAGAACTCAGCTAAAACACAGATAACAGTTTAAAAGAGTTTATTCAGGGCTGGGGTGAAGATGCAGGTGGCCAAGGTCCAATGGGGTAACGGCACAGGCGGTTGGTCTGGAGGGCAGAGATAAGTCAGCAATATGACAGACTCAGGGGAAAAGACAGGAGATAGAGTAATTACCCCACAGCAGAGGAAATCCATGTCCTGGAGTCCACAGAAGGAACCAAATGTGAGGTTCAGAAACCATGATGGTCTGGGGGGGGTGAGTTCTTGGCAGACAGGAAGGTGCAGACTTTAATACAAGAGGGAGGGTCCAAAAGCAGTCTGGGTCATACACGGGGAGGTCCAACTTCCAAAGGGTCCAAGGTCGTGAGGGCTTTAATCCAGGTAAAAAACAGGCAAGGTCCAAAACACTTAAGCACTTACTGGGAGGATCAGAGAGAGGCAGAGGTCAGCAACAGGCAGGGTTCAGGCAACAAGACTGAAGGTAAAACAGAGCAAGGGCTTGAAGGCTGTGACAGAGGCAATAGGCGATCTCGCACTGAGCAGCCAGCAGCCAAGTGCTTAAGTAGAGAGTGGAGCAGGTGTCAGCAATCAACAGTCAGCCACTGCTGCAGCGGAGAGAGCAGGAGGCCTGACAAGCAGTGCAAAACAATGACAAATAAAACATGTTTGGCAGAAAGGGTTGATGAACTAATAAAAGCAGTTCCGCCTCCCCTTTTGCTACTCCTCGTTGAATAAGTGAAGTTAAAATTTGGTGGGGAGGCCTCTGTAAGAACAGCAGGGGCATCTGCACTCAGCCACTTTTCTGTTAAATATACACAATGAAAACTATGGTCTAAAATCAGATCATTTATTATAAAAGTTTTGTTCAGCAGAGAGCGAACATTAAAAAGTGCCATATTAATAGTGGTTGGAAATTGAGTGACTGTATGATTTACTGCAGATGGGACTTTTGGTGGCTGTTTGAGATTATTAGGGTTGGATTTGTTTTAAAAAAAAATTATTTTTCCGCTCTCTGCTGATAACAGGTATGAGTGATTTAGTCATATCCAAGTCCGATATGTGAATTACTGTTAAAATCAGGACTGAGTTCATAGAAACAGGGACTAGCTGCACATCAGGATGTGGTGGAAGGGGCAGAGAGGGCAGGGGCAGCTGGGGCCGGTGTGGTTGACGGGGGGGACGTGGGCATGCCAGACTTATTGCCAGCATGCGGGTATCTTGTCTGTTAAGATGTAATCCTTCCGGCCCAAACAATTGACTCCTGCCCCTGAAAAGGTTAAAATTGTCTATAAAACCAATATTGTGCATCACGGTGGCAGAGGAAAGCCAAGTGTTCAGAGATAAAAGACTGCTAAAACGACCAGTTCCTCTGCCGACAGTGAGGGTGGGGCCAGAAATAAAAACAGACGTGTGTATTTTAAAAGATTAAACAAATGAATAAAATCCAGCTTCAGGAGCTCAGACTGCTGTTTATGAATCTCGTTGGTTCCAGCGTGAATTTTAACTCTACTCATAGTTGTGTAACGTTGGATGTGGTTCAGGATCTGTTCAGCAATGTCCTTTACCGTGGCTCCAGGAAAACACAGAGTAAGGGCTCCTCTCATCCTTACATTCCTGATAATAGAATCTCCGATGATGAGCGTGGTGGGCAGCTGGTCTGCAGGTTGATGTTGGGCAGATTAGCTTCCCCAGGACTGCAGCGATGTGTAGTCGGCGCCAAGGGCTCGTTCCATGGGTTGGAGGTATAGTGGAGCATTCGGCAAGTCCTGGCTGCAGTCCTGGGTTTGGCGCGACGTGGAGGGCTGCGGAAGTCCGGATGCTGGGAGGGGATGGGCGGCGGTCCTGCGGAACTGAGGGGCTTCAGGACGGTCGGAGGGACAGTCAGAGGAGGAGTTGTTCCCCAGACCACCAAACCGGTTTGACAAAGGCAGGCCGGTTGCTCCGGGCGCCCCCACCGCGGCCGGGCCCGACCATGGACCAGGCACCCTAGAGCACCGGTGTAGAGCTGATGGGGGCTTTTGGCTTAGCCCTCTGTTGGAACCAGCGCTCCTTCTCTGCAGCTGTTGTTGCACCGTCGGTGTTCTGACGATCTGTGCGACCTCATCAGAATGTGCTACCGTAGCACGCATAGATAGCTATGTCTATCTGTCGGTGCTACCCCTCGAAAAGTGCTACCGGTATGTTTACATGCCGAAAAACAACTGTTAGCTTATGATGTTAAATATAATCATCGGAAAATATTTTTCAAGTGACGGGATTGAAGTGGCAGTTTAGCAGTAATGCCTAAGATAGCAACAATTTATATTAATATGAAAACTTTTCTTTCAATCAACAGAACATGCTACCCATTTAATATAAAACTAAAACTAGCAAAACATCCACGGAAAACCTTGATCAGAATATCCCTGTTAACATAGGCTACGTGGGTAGCACATATAGATGCACTAAAAACAGTGATCAGAATATCCTAATATATGTGGGTAGCACATATAGATGCACTAAAAACAGTGATCAGAATATCCTACCTGTTACTATACGTGGGTAGCACATATAGATAATTGTACTGATCTGTAGATGACTGATAACTCTGGAAATCTGTTATTAGTTTGTAAAGCAGCTAATGAATATATACCAAGCCAGTAAGACGTAGACCAGATAGCGGTATTATTAGTCCAGAAAATTAAAATGTAGTATGATTATAAGCACAAATAGCCCGCAAAATACATTTCATTTATTCTACAACTCTAATTAATGGGACTTGTATGCGGTATAATGATATCACAGAAGTGAAACTAACATACAAGGGCTGTCATGTAAACTTGAAACAAGTAGCTTAAGGAAAGCCTTAAAATATTTTGAATAAAAATTAGCCAGTAGGCTAATAAAATAATTTGAATAAAACTCACCGTAAACGTCAAAGAAATAAAACAGACGAAATGGAACTTCTAAGTAGGAATTCTCGATGACAGATTTGCTGAGTAAGCAAATTGTGACGTAGTATCGAACTGCGCATGAGCAGTGCTACAGGGTAGCATGGATTGAGGGGTAGCACAGATAGTCGGAACACCAGCATTCGGCAGTCTGAGTCCGCTTGGAGATTCAGTGATGGATCCCCCCTGCAGCTTCACTGGGCTGGCAGGGAATCTTGTCTGCCAGCTGAGCGCTGTTGGCGATGGCGAAAGTCCGGCTGAAGATGATGTCCACGTCACGCTCTTGGTCCTGTATTTGATGGAGCGTCGGAGATCCTCTCCTCCAGAACTTTCTGAGTTAGTTAAACACAGCCATCACAACCGGGGGTACAGGTGAGTGAAGGCATGATGAAATAAAAAGTAGTCCGTACTCGGATTAAAAACGGCCCCGATAAAAACAAATTGCTAAACATTAGTGGTGTTAAAATTGGTCATAAAAAGGATCTGGCCTGAGTTGGCAAGTCTTTCAGTTGAATGGACGACGATGCATGACTAAGGTGAAACATAAAACATCCGAGGTGTTACAGGAAAGCTGTGGGTCAGATGAGGGTGGGATGTCTGTTTGGCTGGGGATAGGAGAGGAGGATGCTGAGCCAGTTCCTGAACTGAACCTATTGAAGAATGCATTCAGTTCATCGGCGCTGTCCAGACCTTCATCTATCTAATCCTTCCTGTGCTTAAAGCCTGTGATCTTTTTCATTCCTAACCAGACATCTATGATATTGTTCCTCTGTAGTTTGTTCTCCAGCTTCTTCCTGTATGCCTCTTTGCTGTCTTTGATCTTGACCTTAAGTTGCTTCTGTATACTCCTCAATAATTCCCTGTCTTCCTCCCTGGAGGCTCTTTTTTCTTGTTTAGCAGTTCCTTCAGGTCACTGGAGATCCAGGGTTTGTTATTAGGGAAGCATCTCACTGTTCTGGTGGGGATGATCTTGTTCACACAGAAGTTTATATAGTCAGTCACACACTCAGTCATGGCATTGATGTCAAAAATGCCATGTGCTTGGCAAAAAGTCGTCCAGTTTGTGGTCTCAAAACAACACTTCAGGGCTTCTTCAGCTTCCTGTGACCATTTTCTCACAGTTCTTGTTGTCAAAAGTAGCCTGTGAACAAGTGGTTTACGTTCTGAGCAGAGAATAACAAGATTGTGATCTGTTTGTCCCAGAGGAGGTCCTGGTTTGGACATGTATGCATCCTTACATTTGAATAAACCAAATCCAAGGTCTTGTTTTCTCTTGTGGAGCAGCTGACAAGCTGTTGAAATGTTGGAAGTGTAGTAGAGAGCGAGGCATGATTAAAATCACCAGATATTGCCACAAATGCACTGGGATGCTGGTCTATAGCTTAGTGACAACAGAACTGAGGACATCACATGTATTGTCGGCAACGCCTGAAGGTGAAATGTAAACAACTGCCAAAAGCACTGGTGAACGCTCTTGGTAAATAATATGGATGAAACTACTGCCAAGAGTTCAATATCTGGGCTGAAGAGACAACACTTAACAGTAACATGTCCTGGATGACACCATCTGTTGTTAACAAGCACGGCTACTCCACCTCCTTTTCTTTTCCTGCTCGTTCCTGACTGTCTGCTCGTACAGTCAGGAAGCCTGGCAGAGAGACGTTGGAGTCAGAGATATGATCCTGCAGCCACGTCTCAGTGAAACACATAACACTGCATTCCTGATACTCTGGCTGAGTCCTTGTAAGGGCTTGGAGTTCATCCATCTTGTTAGCCAGTGATCTCACATTGCCCATTATTAATTATGGAAGAGCTGGTGTGAACTTCCTCCTTCTCTGTCTCCTTTTTGCTCCTGCTCTGCATCCACGTCTCCTCCTCTTCAACTCATCAGGGATTTGTGGCCTCAATTAAGCTATTTTTTTAGCTTTGGCAATGTTAATCAGCTGCTCCTGGCTGTAAACCACCTTGTTGCCATGGTTATGCACCATAACAAGTTATCAAAAAGTGAAGAATTAACAGCAAAAATCCTTCCAGCTTCACAGCACCAAAAACTAGAATGTACACAGGTAAAAAAATGCAATCTTCCTCAAGAAAACAGAGGAAACAACATCCGTAAAGCAAAACTCAGTATTTGGCCAACAGAACCACTCCAAAATGCAGCCACCCAGAGCAGCGCAATTCTAGAATTTTACTCAAGTAAAAAGATGGTGCAGTAAAACTACTCCTAAAAGTACATTTTTCACACAAAAAAACACTTAAGTAAATGTAACTGAGTAAATGTAACTACCATCGTTACTACTCACCTCTGTTAATAATGTGTGAATTCATGATCTCTGAATTGTGCTAATCAAAGTCAAGTCTGGTATTTTTCCGCTGTCATCCTTTAGATGTTGACCTGACCGTTATTCCAAACAGGATTGTAATGGGTTGACATGCTGTTCTTAAAGGTTATTTTCCGATAAAAGAGGATTTGTTGGTGAAATTAAGAGTTTAGTTTGATTGGAAGATTATTTACGGAAGCGTATTAAAACACTAGATCCTGTATACCATGCAACACTAAGATTCGTATCAAATTCTGGTTACCGTACTCATCACTGTAATTTGTATGAGACTGTTGGTTGCCCTTCTTTACACAGCCGTAGGGAGGAGCATTGGTATATTTTCCTTTTTAAGGCCATTTTATGTGAATTGCTTCCATATCTATGTTCCCTCTGTTGTATTCTACTTTTTTGGGGCTATTTTTTATTATGCAGTACATATGTTTTAAATATATCTTTAGTAAGCGTTTAGAGGTAAACGGCCTGTTTATATTATTCAGGGTAGTAAAACATGACTGTCTACCAGTATTTTATGGGGGTAAGGTTTTAAGTAAATAAACTCTTGGGCAAAGATATGAACTAAAAGCAGGGAGGATGGGTTATAACTCTAGTTCATGGTACGGCTATAAAACCAGGTCAGGAGACCTGGAGAAAATGTATGACTTGTTAAGATGTAGGAGGAGGAGAGAGGAGTCATGTGATATTTTTCTTTGTTCTTCTTTAATAAAAATGGTACACCCTTGTAGAGAAGGGAGTCAGATCTTTTCTGGCTCCCATCTGCAGATGCGTCCAGTGTGAAACAGATATCTGTTGTTGTGTATGTGTTATTTTACTCTCTGTCTCTCAGTTCTGGGTCTTATTTTGAAACAGTTCCCGCCGGGGTTTTGGAGTTCGGTGCCCCCACCTCTCTGAGTAGAAAGTGAGTTGCCGACAATATAGGTTACGAAGCCGACAAAATGGTGGAGAATGCGGGCATAATTTGGTTTTAAGTTTTCTCAGGGCTGAGAGAGATTGAGTGTGAGTAATGAGTGTGGCATAACTGATTGATACATGTGTTTGTGGCATTATAGTAATTTTGTGTTTTTTCTTTGAGTTCAACAGAGAATCGGAGAGCGACTGGATTGATCCTTGCTAATCAACACCCGGGTGGTTTTGTATCAATCTGGAAAAGCGCTAACACCAAATTAATAGGTATTGATCGATTTAAACGTTCTCCATTTAATGTTGACGTGTTGTTCTTTCGGTTGAGGGCCGACCGAAGTGCGGACCAGAGCTTGAGGGTTGGCCGCCTCGCCTCCGGTAGGACGCTATCGAAGTTTCTCCAAGGCTGGCAAACGAATAGTAGACGGCAGCAGAGTGTGTGTGCTCTCTGTTGTCCAGGCGGATTCCCTTGGAGAGGCCGGCGTATCTTCCAAACGCACGATTGAGCCACGTGAATTGGATTGTGTTTAATGGCTTTAGGTGGCTCCGGTTGATGTTAGTGGTTGATGAAATTGTAAAATTGCTGTACTTTTTTTCTTTCTAGTGTGAGTGTGTGTGTGATTGGAGAAAGTGGAGGTTACGGAAGGGAGCTACCAAGTAGCTCTTTGCACACCGGCCTCATATAAACTTCTCATTTAGGGGAACTAACCGACTGAATCTAAAACCATAATTCCTCTGCGAATCTTAAACGCCTAGACAATAGACAATAAGCGTAGAAGCTTGACATTGTAGAGGAATAAGGGAATATCATTTTCAGTCGGCTAAAGTACCACCATAGCTAGCTTACGGCTAACACACAGTGTGGATGAGTCTCGCCTGGAAAAAAGGCATTCAACCTTGTGCAACTACGTAAACACGTCTAAAGCATTGTCTAACACATATATAGGACTGTTATTATGGATAACTGCTAGTAAACTCTTTAGAATATATATAAAATAACTTTTTTATTGTAACGGAGCGGTCACGTTTGGCTTCCGGTTGAGCTAGGTTGCTCATGGTTACAGCTAATCTCTGGTAGCTTAGCTTCCGAACTGTATTTATTTGGCTCGGTTAAACAGTCATTCGAGTATTGGTGGCGAAGTGTGGTTTTGTTGGAGGCATTTTGTTCTTGTCTTTGGTTGGTTTACTTATGAGTACGGTTTGTTAAGTTTAGCATCGTAGTGAAGAATTAGCCATCTGTGCGCCGGCTTATTCATCCCGCGGTGTGACCCGGAAGTTCTGTTGGGCCTGACTTGATCAGTCAGTCCGGTGGAGTTTTTTTAGCAAACTGTTGACGATTTTGTGTTGCAAAGCGAGTTTTAAATGTATTTCTTTCGGTATATGTTTTAATGATAAATAAAAATTGCTTTATATTGGGAGAATTCTATTTCTTCGTGTGATTCGCCGAAGTGTGCGTCCCGGGTTTTGGCGCCGGCTGGACTCCATTAGGAATTCTTTGATTTTTAGACGAAACGGCAATAATCTCCGTATATAAATAAATTAATGATAAGATAAACAGTGCTTTATAAACCTTTTTAGCTTTCCTTCGTTTCGGCTTTGCCTAAAACATTATTAAGGTTAATGTTGCATGACTAAATAATACATAAACCCCTTCACTATAAAAAGAAATAAATGAAAATTAAATAAATAAAAACTGCGCCTGCCTTTACTGTTAACTGCATTAATATTGGGATAAATTTGGGCCTACGAATTGATAGTTTATCAATTAAAATAAATAATTTACAGAGTTAATACAAATAACCTACTTTGTTAAATGTTAATCCATTTTGGATTTTGTTACGAATTTTCAATGGCAGCCGAATATAAATTACTCCCTGCTCCACAGGGACAGGAGTGGCGCACTTTAGATGCCCAATTGTTAGTATACATTTCTAAATTATTTTCTGTTTTAGTTGATAAGCCCGGTAAAAAAGATAAAAACCAGTTCCAGGGCCTTATGACGGCCATGTGGGCTCTTCATGGTGCCCGAGGGGATGATAAGCGGAGTCTCTCACAGATGTGTTTTGAGGAAGGAAAACTTTTTGCAGATAAGGCTAAAACAGCAAAGAGCATCACTGGTGCTAAAAGCTGAGAAAATGTGGAAAACATGGGGTTTAACAGGACAGGGTATTGATCATTTGTGTGTTACTGCAGAAAATAGTTTTTTGGCAGACCATACTCCTCCCCCGTACCAGCCCATGTACCCCATGTTGACGACCTCTGGTCAAACACATATTTCATGGGGGTTGGAGACAGACAATGGCCAGATTGTACTTCAAAACACGCAGGGTGACGCACAGAGTTCACCATCTCCTTGTGCGCCATCCCCGGTGGGCACCTCTCTTACTCCCCCCCTTCCTTCAAGCAGTGCAGTGTTGCACTGGAGTGGCCTCCCACAGAGGTCTGTAGCCCATAAACCATTGACTAATAAACCACAGTGTGATCTAAAGGTAAAAGATGAGGGACAAGATTATAAATTGCGTTTTGAAGTCACCGGTAAAGGGATTGTAGAACACACTGGGGAGGAAAAGCGACAGCTACTAAACTTAGTTAGCAACAAAGCAGAACAGGACACTGATAAATTGTTCTTGGCGTATAATGCTAAATTGATGGACGAGATGGAGCAGCACGAACACAGGTTAACTAAAGTTCAGCGACAGATGGATGAGGTGCTGCAGGATCAGGAAAGATTAGCATCTGTGGTAAGGGGGCAAGCTGCAGACCTTCCAGGGAGTGCCAGCCCCAGTCAACGTGATGAATGTGCAGCAGTTGTACAGGTTGACAATGTGCAGGTGTTGGTGGACAAGGAGAGTGAGGGGCCATTTAAGAATACCAGATCTAAGTTACCACTGGGGGCATGTGGGGGCCCTGATTTAATGCTTCCTTTAGTGGGAGCATCGGATGGTTCAGTAATTTACAAACCATGGAAGATGGCTGACGTATCTGCCATCATTCTGCAACTCCCTGCTTTGACTGGTGGAGGAAACTGCTGGATAAATAAATTAAATCAGCTGACTTCAGGGCAAACCCTAGCGGTGGGAGATTGGAAAGCCATTATGGGTAGGATGTTGACATTGACAGATTATAATGAGATGATGCTCCAGTGCCAGCTAGCACGTGTACTTGATGAAGCCCCCTTCACGCATCATGCACATGATCTTGCCGAGTGGGTCAGAGGAAAATATCCTACTCCGCCCGCGTCTAAAATTTTGAAATTTCCCTGGTCAACTGATGTTACTCCCGCAGAACATATGGCAAAATGTAAAGATAAATGGGTTGCCGTTACTGGGGAACACCCCCGAGATCCGGGGAATAATCGGATTTGGTTTAGAGAAGCAGTTTTAGCAGGCATGCCAGAGTCTGTTGCTACATTAATGAAACGGAATCCTGATTCACACATTTATGATCAGCCTACATGGGAAAGACACGTAACATATTATTTACAAGACGTGCAAGATTCTGCGTTAAAGGACGCTGAGGAGAATAAGAAAATGGAGACTGCTTTGTTAAAGCTACAGTTAAAAGAGGCTCAGAATAAATTGACTGACTTGTATCAGTCTAAAAAAGTGAAGCAGATGGTGGCTGAAGCAGCACCTACTGTTGGATCAGCGACAGTGCTGCCTTCTTTTCCTGTGATGTATGCTGGAGCTGCGCCGAATCCGCCATTTACTGCTCCTTATAGGACATGGCAGCCCCGTGGCAGGTCGCGTGGCAGGGCCAGGTTTGGGGATTTTAGAGGCATGGGGAGAGGGCAGCCAGGTGCTAACGGTTGTCGCAGGTGTGGCTCCAATGAACACTGGGTGAGGGAGTGCCCACACCCACAAGGGGGCGCTATACCTCCCGGTCAGCCACCTCTACATATGGCTCCGAATCAGCATATGGCTCCTCCCTCCTACCCAGGAGGACAGAGTGGGCCTCAGTATTGACAATGCCCACAGAGTACCTTAGTGAGCAGGACTAAGTGGGATCCGATGCTCACAATGGACGTACATGGACATTCATTGCCATTCCTTGTCGACACTGGTGCTACTTTCAGCACGTTGGACAGAGTTTTACCAGACGTCAATTTTTCTGGGAACACAGTGTCTGTAATGGGAATCTCTGGGGCTCCAATGATTCTCCCTGTCACTCAACCATTGCCTGTTTCAGTGGGAGATCAAAGACTATCACATCCTTTTGTCATTGCTCAAACCACGCCTGTCAACTTGTTAGGCAGAGATCTGCTTATCAAACTTGGTGCTTCGATCCTATGTACCCCTGATGGACTTATGGTGATTTTTCCGAATGGTCGTACGCATTGCTGTGACACCATGAGTGGTCAATTTTTGCTGAAGGATGACACTTCACAAGTGGCTGATATTTTCTGGGCCAGATTGACTACGATGTCTGCACATGAATCTTCTGCGGCTGACTTTCTGAGATGCTGGAAGCCTTGGCTGCTTGAACTCCTGCCTTTTGTTCCACCGCCTGACCCGTTCCATGTTACCTTCCTCTATGAGAGAAGCGATCCTACTTTATATCAGGAACAATTTGAAACAGAACTTGAAGGCCAAAGTTGGTCTGTGGCTTCGGGTCCATGCTTTGTGGGGAAGGAGGGTGTGGCACTGTATGCTGATCTGACTTCAGAGCAGCATAAATGGTATATGATGGAAGCTGAAGCACTTCCACACATATCGCTTTTGTTGCATCCGAAACATCAAGCTAAAGATTTGGGGGGAATGGTTAAGAGGGTAGTTGAATTAAGGGATTGGGTTCATACCCAGATACCTTCAGTCTCTTTTTCTCCTTCTACTCAGATGTACAAAATAGACAAGCAGCTCTCTGATACTACCATTCTGGAACATTTGCAGCTTTCTAGAAATCATGGCAGAGAAAAAACAGATCATCCTGATGCAGTGGAGGCCTTAAAGGTCGTGCCTGACTCTTTGTGGTCAGATGGTCCCACTGATGTTGGTCTAGTGCAAACCACACCCATCACATTTGAGATGAAACATTCTGATCCAATCTGGCGTTCTCAGTACCCACATAAACCTCAGGTTGAGGAAGGTATTGCAGACACTATTGCAGGCTTACTTGAAGTTGGAGTTTTAGAACCATCAAACTCTTCATATAACACCCCTATTCTTCCTGTGGAAAAACAAGGTACTGGTAAATACAGAATGGCACATGATTTGCGTGCTATTAATGAGGCCCTTAGAACCCCTCCCATTTCTACACCGAATCCGTATACAGCTCTGGCATCACTGACTCCTGATTTAAAATGGTTTACCTGCATAGATTTGGCTAATGCATTTTTCTGTTTACCGCTCCATCCTTCTGTCAGGGATATTTTTTCATTTACATTCAGGGGCAGGAAGCTACGTTATAGTAGGCTTCCGCAGGGTTTTGCTTTATCTCCAGGTATTTTTAATCAGGTGTTGAAGCAGTCATTAAGCACTGTACAGCTCCCTCCAGGCTGTGTACTGACCCAATATGTGGACGATTTACTTTTAGCATCCCCTACTGTTGAAAAGTGCATAGCAGCGACTCTAGTTGTGTTGCAACATTTGGGAAAAGAGGGATTCAAAGTCTCCCGCGATAAGCTTCAGTTGGTCAGGCAGGAAGTCCAGTTCCTGGGGCGACGGGTGACCGCTCAAGGGGCTGGACTGACGGACACCCACAAGAATGCTATTTTGGCCTATTCTAAACCTCTCACTGTTAAATCAATGCTGTCATTTCTGGGACTGACAAATTTTTCCAGACATTATGTGCCTAATTACACAAACCTTACCACACCACTCAGGGCTCTTGTAAATGCTCATGGTATGAAAAATCTGCATGCTAAATTAGAATGGGACATACCAGCTGAGGAGGCATTTATTAAGTTGAAACAGGCTCTAGCACAAGCAGCTGATTTAGCCACTCCTGACTATACATGTCCATTTTTTCTTAACACATCAGAAACAGATGGGGTGGTTAATGGGATTTTGTTCCAGAAAAAAGGTGGTCAGAGATACATTCTTATGTATCTTAGCATAAAGCTGCAAGCTATTGAAATGAGACAGCCGCCTTGCACGAGACATGCAGCAGGAATTGCACATCTAGTGGAAAAAACATCACACATTGTCAGGGGTTATCCACTTCATATTTTGACATCTCATGGTGTCATGGCATTGGTTAATTCTGAGACGTTTACTCTTTCTACTTTGCGTCAGCAGCGGATTAGCAGAGTTTTGGAGGCACCAAACATTATTTTTACGCATGAAGGAATAAACATGGCTGACCAAATCACCGCCTCTGGGGAGCAGCATGACTGTGTCAGGCTGAATTCTGTTGCTCAAAAAATACGTCCTGATTTACGGTCTGATCCCTTATCTACAGGTTTTGTGCTCTATACAGATGGTTGTTGTTTTAGAGATGGACAGGGCCAGTTGAGATCAGGTTTTGCAGTTGTTGAGCAGAATGGAGATTCACTACAGACTGTCGTTTCAGGGAAGCTGGACGGCAAGCAGAGCGCACAGCGTGCTGAGATAAGGCCTCTTATTGAAGCATGCAAATGGGGAAGAGATAAAGACGTCACGATTTACACTGATTCGAACTACGGGTTTTCTGTTATACATTATGAATTACCACAGTGGAAAAGAGCAGGTTTTGTTACTGCTACTGGTAAACCTGTACACCATCATGCAGATATTATGGAGCTTTTGGATGTTGTACAGTTACCAGCTACCCTCGCTATTCTTAAGTTTAAGGGTCACAGCAAGGCTGACACTGTTGACGCGTGGGGAAATAGTGCAGCAGATTTGGCGGCGAAAGGAGCAGCAGGTTACCTGTCACATGTCCACACGCAGCTGATTGTCACGTCAGCACAGGAAATGTCAGACAGTTTTGCTGAGGAAGTGAAGTTGGCACAGCAGGCTGCTGCGTCGCAGGAGATAACTGTGTGGAAGGATAGAGGTGCGATTTTTTCTGATGGTTTTTGGCGTGGGCCTGATGGCCGTTTGGTTTTACCGGCCGCGTTAAAACCCACCCTTTTTCAGGAGGCTCATGGTGCGGCACATGTGTCATACACTCAGATGAAACGTAATCTTTGTTTTTGGTGGCATCCCTTCCTGCCACATTTAATTAAGCGTTTTTGAGTGAATGTGTGGTGTGTGGTCAATTTAATCCTAAGCCTACTATCAAGCCAGAAATGGGCGCCTTCCAGGACTTGTGCAGGCCTGGCGAGGAGGTCGTTATCGACTATACAGATATGGTGACCCCTGTTAGAGGTTTCCGTTACCTGTTAGTGATGATTGATCCACTAACCTCGTGGGTTTCAGCTTTTCCTGCAAAACGGGAGGATGCTCAGACAGTGGTGAAGTCTTTGATAAACCACTGGATTCCGTGCCATGGCTCTCCGACTAGGATCAGGTCTGACAATGGCACACATTTTAAAAATAAACATCTCCGACAGGTTGAGGAACAGATGGGAATAACCCACAAGTTCGGCACTGTTTACCATCCGCAATCTCAGGGCGTCATCGAGCGGTCTAATTCAACTTTGAAGTTTAAGCTGGCAAAGATTACAGCTCAGACGGGACTTAACTGGCTGAATGCACTCCCCATTGCGTTGTTGTCCATGAGATCATCTGTCTGTAGAACAAAAGGTCTCACTCCTTATGAGATGTTAACCGGCCGAATTTTTCCTGGTCCGTGGGCGGGCAGAGAACCACAGGTGTCACCGCACCCTGACCCGGACCCTCGCAGTGACCATCAGCAGCTGAAGGGCCTCGTCTCCTCCTTCCTTCCGGCTCCCCGTGACGTGCAGGGACCTGCGGTGTTTCCTTCCGAGGCTGGGCGTGTTTGGCTAAGGGTGTATAAAAGAAAGTGGCAGGAGCCAAGGTGGTCTGGCCCGTTCCAGGTTGCTGCTCGTACAACCCATGCTGTCCAGCTACGGGGAAAGGGTTCTACTTGGTTTCATTGGTCTCAGTGTGCTCCGGCCCCAGGCCCCTCTCCTGTCCCTCACGCTGCAGCAGCTCTCTGCTGACCTGGGAGAATCTCTTTGCAGCGGGTGGTGTCGGTTCTGACTAGGCGGTGTCGACTGCCGAAGCCAGGAGGCGGGGCCTGACCCACCCAGAAGATTGGTTGAAGTTGCTGTAATCATCCAGTGTAATCTATATGGGAAAAAAAAATTGGGCGGGATAAGCAATTTGGACTTGCTTTTCTCGAAGAGGGATTGTACCGAAGAGAAAAGATCGCAAGAAATCAAACACATTTCACAGCAGGTTTTGACCACCTCACAATCGGTGGGGGAAGCTATTGGAGGCGGGGCCTGTCTGTGCATTTGTGTTTATTGGGGGAAATGCTCAGTTAATGAAGTAACTGTCATTTCAGTGAGGGCGATCTGCATAAAAGACAGTAACTTTGGGAAAAATAAAGAGTCCACTGTACTGAATCATTTCATCACTCTGGTAGCCACCTGCTGCCAGAGAAATAAACAAGAGCGAAGACTAGAGAACAAAATAATAAAGACTGAACACTTATTAATCATTTTTCTTGTATTTTACAGGTTGTTTAACCAATTTTTATTTACAGGTGCAGATTGCTAGACACTGCCTAAGAGGGTGTCAAAGAATTTTTAAGTAGTCGATTTGTAAGATTTTTTCTTTATATTCAGTATTTACGGTTTTATAAAACTTTTTTAGTAATAAGATAAAACATTTTAAGGAGTGTTTAAAGTATAATCAGGTTGACTGACTACTAATTTTTGTTTTACTTATCCTTTTTTCATTATGATGTGGTTTTTGTAGGATGTTTTTGGGGTTGGTGACAATTGCTAGAGTTTGTTTTTACTAAAAGAATATTGAGAATTAGGTTAAAACTTAAAAAACAATAATAACAAATTAGAAAAAAATATATATATATTGCTTAAAGGTAAAGATAAAGAAAAAAAAATAGACACTCTTCTCACTTTGAATACACATGTTAGAAAGAGGGACAATTTGTTAAATAATATGTTTGGTAAATGGAAGACTCTGGCAATGTCTATAATGGTTTCTTTAGCAGTATTTGTGTCAACTATGGTGTTATGTGGATGTTGCTGTATTCCTTGTATACGTTCTTTGCTCACAAAGTGTATTGAAAAAGCTGTTGGTGATAATGTGCAAGGTCAATATCTGTTACTCCCTCACATGGAGCCTGAAGGAGAAGTACAGAGGAGTGGTCAATCTATTTGAAAAATAGATTGAAAGAGGGATTTGTTGTATTCTACTTTTTTGGGGGCTATTTTTATTATGCAGTACATATGTTTTAATTATATCTTTTTTTTAAGCTTTAGAAGTAATAGGCCTGTTTATATTATTCAGGGTAGTAAAACATGACTCTGTTACCAGTATTTTATAGGGTTTAAGGTTTTAAGTAAACAAACTCTTGAGTAAAGATATGAACTGAAAGCAGGGAGGATCAGCTATAACTCTAGTTCATGTTACAACCCAGTAAATGGTACTCATGGTACGGTTAGGAGACCTGGAGAAAATAAATGACCTGTCAAGATGTAGAAGGAGGAGAGAGGAGTCATGTGATATGTTCTTTGTTCTTTTGGAAATAAAAATGGTACAGCCTTGTAGAACAGCGAGTCAGATTTTGTCTGGCTCCCATCTGCAGGTGCGTCCTTTTGAAACAGATATCTGTTTGTGTTGTTTTTACTCTCTGTCTCTCAGTTCTGGGTCTTATTTTGAAACAGTTCCCGCTGGGGTTTTGGAGTTCGGCGCCCCCACCTCTCTGAGCAGGAAGTGAGTTGCAGAGCACATTATGATAAGAAGCCGACACTACCCAGATAGCTTCAGTCTCTTTTTCTCCTTCTACTCAGATGTACAAAATAGACACGCAGCTCTCTGATACTACCATTCTGGAACATTTGCAGCTTTCTAGAAATCATGGCAGAGAAAAAAACAGATCATCCTGATGCAGTGGAGGCCTTAAAGGTCGTGCCTGACTCTTTGTGGTCAGATGGTCCCACTGATGTCGGTCTAGTGCAAACCACACCCATCACATTTGAGATGAAACATTCTGATCCAATCTGGCGTCCGCAGTATCCACATAAACCTCAGGCTGAGGAAGGTATTGCAGACACTATTGCAGGCTTACTTGAAGTTGGAGTTTTAGAACCATCAAACTCTTCATATAACACCCCTATTCTTCCTGTGGAAAAACAAGGTACTGGTAAATACAGAATGGCACATGATTTGCGTGCTGTCAATGAGGCCCTTAGAACCCCTCCCATTTCTACACCGAATCCGTATACAGCTCTGGCATCCCTGACTCCTGATTTAAAATGGTTTACCTGCATAGATTTGGCTAATGCATTTTTCTGTTTACCGCTCCATCCTTCTGTCAGGGATATTTTTTCATTTACATTCAGGGGCAGGAAGCTACGTTATAGTAGGCTTCCGCAGGGCTTTGCTTTATCTCCAGGTATTTTTAATCAGGTGTTGAAGCAGTCATTAAGCACTGTACAGCTCCCTCCAGGCTGTGTACTGACCCAATATGTGGACGATTTACTTTTAGCATCCCCTACTGTTGAAACGTGCATAGAAGCTACTCTAGTTGTGTTGCAACATTTGGGAAAAGAGGGATTCAAAGTCTCCCGCGATAAGCTTCAGTTGGTCAGGCAGGAAGTCCAGTTCCTGGGGCGACGGGTGACCGCTCAAGGCGCTGGACTGACTGACACCCACAAGAATGCTATTTTGGCTCATTCTAAGCCTCTCACTGTTAAATCAATGCTGTCATTTCTGGGACTGACAAATTTTTCCAGACATTATGTGCCTAATTACACAAACCTTACCACACCACTCAGGGCTCTTGTAAATGCTCATGGTATGAAAAATCTGCATGCTAAATTAGAATGGGACATACCAGCTGAGGAGGCATTTATTAAGTTAAAAACAGGCTCTAGCACAAGCAGCTGATTTAGCCACTCCTGACTATACATGTCCATTTTTTCTTAACACATCAGAAACAGATGGGGTGGTTAATGGGATTTTGTTTCAGAAAAAAGGTGGTCAGAGACACATTCTTATGTATCTTAGCATAAAGCTGCAAGCTATTGAAATGAGACAGCCGCCTTGCACGAGACATGCAGCAGGGATTGCACATCTAGTGGAAAAAACATCACACATTGTCAGGGGTTATCCACTTAATATTTTGACATCTCATGGAGTCATGGCATTGGTTAATTCTGAGACGTTTACTCTTTCTACTTTGCGTCAGCAGCGGATTAGCAGAGTTTTGGAGGCACCAAACATTATTTTTACGCATGAAGGAATAAACATGGCTGACCAAATCACCACCTCTGGGGAGCAGCATGACTGTGTCAGGCTGAATTCTGTTGCTCAAAAAATACGTCCTGATTTACGGTCTGATCCCTTACCTACAGGTTTTGTGCTCTATACAGATGGTTGTTGTTTTAGAGATGGACAGGGGCAGTTGAGATCAGGTTTTGCAGTTGTTGAGCAAAATGGGGATTCACTACAGACTGTCGTTTCAGGGAAGCTGGACGGCAAGCAGATCGCACAGCGTGCAGAGATAAGGGGTCTTATTGAAGCATGCAAATGGGGCAGAGATAAAGACGTCACGATTTACACTGATTCGAACTACGGGTTTTCTGTTATACATTATGAATTACCACAGTGGAAAAGAGCAGGTTTTGTTACTGCTACTGGTAAGCCTATACAGCATCATGCAGATATTATGGAGCTTTTGGATGTTGTACAGTTACCAGCTAACCTCGCTGTTCTTAAGTGTAAGGGTCACAGCAAGGCTGACACTGTTGACGCGTGGGGAAATAGTGCAGCAGATTTGGCGGCGAAAGGAGCAGCAGGTTACCTGTCACATGTCCACACGCAGCTGATTGTCACGTCAGCACAGGAAATGTCAGACAGTTTTGCTGAGGAAGTAAAGTTGGCACAGCAGGCTGCTGCGTCGCAGGAGATAACTGTGTGGAAGGATAGAGGTGCGATTTTTTCTGATGGCTTTTGGCGTGGGCCTGATGGCCGTTTGGTTTTACGTGCCGCGTTAAAACCCACCCTTTTTCAGGAGGCTCATGGTGCGGCACATGTGTCATACACTCAGATGAAACGTAATCTTTGTTTTTGGTGGCATCCCTTCCTGCCACATTTAATTAAGGGTTTTTTGAGTGAATGTGTGGTGTGTGGTCAATTTAATCCTAAGCCTACTATCAAGCCAGAAATGGGCGCCTTCCAGGACTTGTGCAGGCCTGGCGAGGAGGTCGTTATCGACTATACAGATATGGTGACCCCTGTTAGAGGTTTCCATTACCTGTTAGTGATGATTGATCCACTGACCTCGTGGATTTCAGCTTTTCCTGCTAGACGGGAGGATGCTCAGACAGTGGTGAAATCTTTGATTAACCACTGGATTCCGTGCCATGGCTTTCCGACTAGGATCAGGTCTGACAATGGCACACATTTTAAAAATAAACATCTCCGACAGGTTGAGGAACAGATGGGAATAACCCACAAGTTCGGCACTGTTTACCATCCGCAATCCCAGGGCGTCATCGAGCGGTCTAATTCAACTTTAAAGTTAAAGCTGGCGAAGATTTCAGCTCAGACGGGACTTAATTGGCTAAATGCGCTCCCTATTGCTTTGATGGCCATGAGATCATCTGTCTGTAGAACAAAAGGTCTCACTCCTTATGAGATGTTAACTGGCAGAATTTTTCCTGGTCCGTGGGCTGGCAGAGAACCACAGGTTTCACCGCACCCTGACCCGGACCCTCGCAGTGATCATCAGCATCTGAAGGGCCTGGTCTCCTCCTTCCTTCCGGCTCCCCGTGATGTGCAGGGACCTGCGGTGTCTCCTTCCGAGGCTGGGCGTGTTTGGCTGAGGGTGTATAAAAGAAAGTGGCAGGAGCCCAGGTGGTCTGGCCCGTTCCAGGTTGCTGCTCGTACAACCCATGCTGTCCAGCTGCGGGGAAAGGGTTCTACTTGGTTTCACTGGTCACAGTGTGCTCCTGCCCCCGACCCCCCTCCTGTCCCTCACGCTGCAGCAGCTCTCTGCTGACCTGGGGGAATCTCTTTGCAGTGGGTGGTGTCGGTTCTGACTAGGCGGTGTCGACTGCCGAAGCCAGGAGGCGGGGCCTGGCCCACCCAGAAGATTGGTTGGGGTTGCTGTAATCATCCAGTGTAATCTATATGTGCAAAAATTGGGCGAGATAAGCAATTTGGACTTGCTTTTCTCGAAGAGGGATTATACTAAAGAGAAAAGATCGCAAGAAATCTAACACATTTCACAGCAGGTTTTGACCACCTCACAATCGGTGGGGGAAGCTATTGGAGGCGGGGCCTGTCTGTGCATTTGTGTTTACTGGGGGAAATGTTCAGTTAATGAAGTAACTGTCATTTCAGTGAGGGCGATCTGCATAAAAGACAGTAACATTGGGAAAAATAAAGAGTCCACTGTACTGAATCATTTCATCACTCTGGTAGCCGCCTGCTGCCAGAGAAATAAACAAGAGCGAAGACTAGAGAACAAAATAATAAAGACTGAACACTTATTAATCATTTTTCTTGTATTTTACAGGTTGTTTAACCAATTTTTATTTACAGGTGCAGAGTGTTAGACACTGCCTAAGAGGGTGTCAAAGAATTTTTAAGTAGTCAATTTGTAGGATTTTTTCTTAATATTCAGTTTTTACGGTTTTATAAAACTTTTTAGTAATAAGCTAAAACATTTTAAGGGGTGTTTAAAGTATAATCAGGTTGACTGACTACTAATTTTTGTTTTACTTATTCTTTTTTTCATTATGATGTGGTTTTTGTAGGATGTTTTTGGGGTTGGTGACAATTGCTAGAGTTTGCTTTGTACTAAAAGAATATTGAGAATTAGGTTAAAACATAAAAAACAATAATAATATAAAAAAATATTGCTTAAAGGTAAAGATAAAAAAAAAAAACAGACACCCTTCTTTTTTGGATAAAATAAACATAGGATCACACCACAGACAGAAATGTGCATCTTTGGGAAAATAAGAAGGTGCTGTGCGCCACAGGTTTTTGCATGGTGTTATTGGTCAATATTATCTTTTACTGTTGTGGTGAATGGCCCTATAATAGTTCTACAAATCAAACGCAGGTTGGAGTTCACTCAATTAGACAGAGAAGAAACTTAATGGCTAAACCATCTCCCTCTTCACGGTGCGGTACTTCCGAGGCACATCATGGATTTTCTCAATTTTGTATACCAAAAGGACGATCTGCAGTGATTACTATTCCTTTAAATACATTGGTTTATAAGGGACAACAAGCAAGTAAATATAAAACCTACCCCTTGTGGTACATAACAAATGATCAAAAAGATACTAGTTGGTCCACTTTAATTGCTGATCCTTTAGGATATGACTGGAGAAGGTATACCACTACCGCTTTTGCAAAACACATGCGTCCCTTGGTTAAATTGGATAAGACTGCAGATAAATTACTTCTTACGGTTAATTTAACTAAGAGTGATCTCCTCCCCTTAAAATATCTCCAGAAGGGGGAAGGTTGTACTCTCTTTATAATTTGGGTTTATAAAGGGGGAAAAGATGTTCAATTTCCTATTACAATATGTCAAGACACTCTTAATGTTTCCACCTCAGTAAGTCAAAATCAGGCCTCAGCAGCAAGAGGTAGTATAATTAAAGAAGAACCATCTGTGGACGATTACTTTGAAATGATGACAGGAGTGGGAGGCTCCACTAATAATTGGTTGCTTATGGTAGAACATGCAGGACAAGAAGCGAGACAGGACTGTGTTGTGTGCATGGGAGCCCGACCTGTTCTCAAGGTGGTCCCTGCACCTTTTGAGCTCAACACAACTTGTCTGGTTTCCCTGCTATCTAGTGAAAATCCAGTAAAAGATTGTAGTAACTGGGAAAAATTATTCCCTATAGCTGATAACAGAGCTACCCCACCCTTCTTTGATAGTAATGTAGCTCCAAATAATTTTACTTGTTTCAAAACTGGTAAGCCTGAAAATAAACTAGTGGGTTCAGTCAACATTACATATTGTAATTCAATCCAAACTTTCCTTAAATCTTTTCAGGCTCGTGCTGACATCTGGTGGTGGTGTGGAGGAAAAATTCTCCGCTCCATTTTACCTAGTAATTGGACAGGATTGTGTGCACCTGTTACATTAATTATGCCAGTAGCAATATTTACTTATGATCCCACAGGAGACCAGACACTTCTCACTTTGAATAATCATGTTAGAAAGAGGGACTTAAGCCACGAAGATGATCCAACTTATATTGATGCCATTGGAGTTCCTAGAGGTGTTCCAGACGAATATAAATTGGTTAATCAGATCTCAGCAGGATGGGAATCAAGTATTTGTTGGTGGTGTACCCTGAACAAGAACGTGGATAGAATAAACTATATATACTATAATGTACAGAAATTAGCTAATAATACTAGAGATGGGTTTGAGGCTGTTCACGAGCAACTTAAAGCCACCTCCTTAATGGCCTTTCAAAATAGAATAGCGGTCAACATGATCCTGGCTCAGAACGGCGGCGTCTGTTCGCTCTTTGGTGATCAATGTTGTGTTTTTATCCCTAATAATACTAATGCAGACGGTAAATTAACTAGGGCAGTAGAAGGACTCAGAATACTTTCAAATAGGCTAAATGAACAATCAGGTGTAGATACCTCAATGTGGGACGATTTGTTAAATAATATGTTTGGTAAATGGAAGACTCTGGCAATGTCTATAATGGTTTCTTTAGCAGTATTTGTGTCAACTATGGTGTTATGTGGATGTTGTTGTATTCCTTGTATACGTTCATTGCTCACAAAGTGTATTGAAAAAGCTGTTGGTGATAATATGCAAGGTCAATATCTGTTACTCCCTCACATGGAGCCTGAAGGAGAAGTACAGAGGAGTGATCAATCTATTTGAAAATAGATTGAAAGAGGGATTTGTTGTATTCTACTTTTTTGGGGCTATTTTTTATTATGCAGTACATATGTTTTAAATATATCTTTAGTAAGCGTTTAGAGGTAAACGGCCTGTTTATATTATTCAGGGTAGTAAAACATGACTGTCTACCAGTATTTTATGGGGTTAAGGTTTTAAGTAAATAAACTCTTGGGCAAAGATATGAACTAAAAGCAGGGAGGATGGGTTATAACTCTAGTTCATGGTACGGCTATAAAACCAGGTCAGGAGACCTGGAGAAAATGTATGACTTGTTAAGATGTAGGAGGAGGAGAGAGGAGTCATGTGATATTTTTCTTTGTTCTTCTTTAATAAAAATGGTACACCCTTGTAGAGAAGGGAGTCAGATCTTTTCTGGCTCCCATCTGCAGGTGCGTCCAGTGTGAAACAGATATCTGTTGTTGTGTATGTGTTATTTTACTCTCTGTCTCTCAGTTCTGGGTCTTATTTTGAAACAGTTCCCGCCGGGGTTTTGGAGTTCGGCGCCCCCACCTCTCTGAGTAGAAAGTGAGTTGCCGACAATATAGGTTACGAAGCCGACACCTCCTGGCTCCTAAGATGCCCAACACAGGCTGTAACTTGTGATCACATGGGCACCATATGTTAGAACAGGGTAAACGGTCACAAACTGTTTTTGATAAAAGTGCTTTCAAAACTTTTTCACCCTCATCCTGGTCTAAATTGCAGAATCATTTTACATTTGTTAATTCACCAACATTGACATTTCAAAGCTAGGATAAAGGATTTTTTAAATTACCAGATGCACATGTGTATTAACTGAGCGCTGCAGGCGAGCACTTTCAAATGATGTGATTTATCTTTCTATCCTTGCTGTATGTTGCCTATTTTTATTTAGTACTTCTTTTATTTTGAACCATTTTAGCTGCTCTTTTGGCTAGGAGTCCGTTGCAAAAGAGAATTTAATCTCAATTGATTATTTTTTCTAGTAAAATAAAGGTTACATAAATAAATGAAAAAAGCTCTGTTTTTCTGAATTAGCAAGATAAGTTTCCCAAAAAAATGTAAAGACTGCCCTCAGTCAGGTTTTAGAGCTCAACATAGCACTGAAACAGCACTGGTGAAGGTTACTAATGATCTTCTCATGGCCTCAGATAATGGACTTGTGTCTGTTCTGGTTTTGTTAGATCTCAGTGCTGCTTTTGACACCCGTTCGATCATAATATTCTCTTAGAAAGGCTTGAACATGTTGCAGGGATCAAAGGAACAGCACTAGGATGGTTTAAATCATATTTGTCTGACAGATTCCAGTTTGTTCATCTAAATGATAAATCATCTTCACTCTCAAAGGTTAATTGTGGAGTTCCACAGGGTTCTGTGCTTGGACCAATTCTTTTCACCATATATATGCTCCCAATTGGTAGAATCATTAGACAGCATGGGATACATTTCCACAGCTATGCCGATGATACACCACTATATTTATCCATAAATCCTGATGAACCCAGTCAGTTAGGTAGATTAGAGGCATGTCTGGAAGACATAAAAACATGGATGACCCTAAACTTTTTGCTTTTAAATTCTGACAAAACAGAAGTTGCTGTCTTTGGACCAGAAGTTCTTAAAGAGAAACTGATTAGTTAATCACTTCATCTGGATGGCATTAAATTGGCCCCCAGTAATAACGTAAAGAACCTCTGCGTTATATTTGACCAAGACTTGACATTTAAATCCCATATTAAACAGGTTTTTAGGATTTCTTTCTTTCACCTCCGGAATATTGCTAAAATTAGAAACATCCTGTCCAGGAGTGATGCTGAGAAACTAGTCCATGCATTTGTTACCTCAAGGCTGGACTACTGTAATTCTTTACTATCAGGTAGTCCACAAAATGCCATTAAAAGCCTTCATTTGATCCAAAATGCGACAGCAAGAGTTCTGATGAATATTAAAAAGAGAGATCCCATTTCTCCTGTTTTAGCTTTCTTTCATTGGCTCCCTGTTAAATCCAGAATAGAATTTAAGATCCTTCTTCTTACATACAAAGCCCTTAATAATCAAGCTCCATCATACATCAGAGATCTAATTGTTCCATATGTTCCTAACAGAGCCCTTCGCTCTCAGACTGCAGGTTTACTTGTAGTTCCTAGGATTTCTAAAAGTAGAATGGGAGGCAGATCTTTTAGTTATCAGGCTCCTCTCCGGTGGAACCAGCTCCCAGCTTTAGTCCGTGAGGCAGACACTTTGTTTACTTTTAAGGCCAGGCTTAAAACTTTCCTTTTTGATAAAGCTTATAGAGTGGCTAAGGTCATCCTGAGCTATCTCTGTAGTTATGCTGCTATAGGCTTAGACTGCTGGAGGAAAGACATTCCAATTTTCTTCACTCTGCTACTTCCTTTTCTCCTACGACTCTCCAGTTGTATTACAGTACATTCTGTTATTTCGGCTGTTAACTTTGTTTTCTCTCAGTGTTTTCTCTCCATAGAAGATATACCTGGTCTGGTATCCTGCTTGGCTGCATCTGCCACGGTCGTGGCAGATGGCCGCTCCTACTGAGCCTGGTTCTGTTGGAGGTTTCTTCCTGTTAAAGGGGAGTTTTTCCTCTCCACCGTCGCTGCATGCTTGCTCAGTATGAGGGATTGCTGAAGGATTGCTGTGGTTGGAAAGTCTGCCCAACCTCACACCAATGACTGACGCAATCTGCTGGGATTCCTTAAATAGGAAACTTTTTAACTGATTGGAATGTTTGTATAAATGTATTGAAATGACTTCTTGTTAAGTGCCTTGAGACGACACCTGTTGTGAATTGGCGCTATATAAATAAACTGAATTGAATTTTCTGAAATAACTAGACAAGCTTCACAAAAAAGAAATTTTTTTCTGAAATAAGATAAGTAAAAAAAAAAATGCTACTCTGTTTTTCTGAATTTGGACTGTGGGAGGAAGCTGGAAAGAACACACACATGCACGGGGAGAGCATGCAAACTCCATAAGAAAGAACCCAGGTTGGGATTTGAACCCAACCCTTCTCAATGCAGGGCAACATTGCTACCAACTGCACCATCGTGCTACCAAAAATAAAATAACAAAATAAATAAAAAGCTCTTTTTTTCTGAATTGACAAGAGAAAATGTGGAGGGGCAGAAAATCCAACGGGGCAGGACACCTGGACAAGGCAAGGCAAGGCAATTTTATTTGTATAGCAGACTTTCAACAAGGCAATTCAAGGTGCTTTACATGACTAAAGGGTAAAATAAAAATATCAGTAGAACACAGATAAAAGCATATATAGTAAAAACAGCAATAAAGCAAGAAGCACGCACAAAACATATGATACATGAAAACAGTACTCAAAGGCAGTTCTAGACAGATACATTTTTAGTTGGGATTTAAAAGAACTCAGTGTTTCAGCAGCTTTCCAGTTGTCTGGAAGTTTGTTCCAGATTAGAGGAGCATAGAAACTGAAAGCTACTTCTCCATGTTTGGTTCTTATTCTAGGGATGTTGAGTAGACTGGAATTAGAGGACCTGAATGGTCTGGTGGGGGTTAGTAACAGTAGATCTTCAACATATTTTGCTGCTAAGCCATTCAGTGATTTATAAACTAGTAAAAGTATTTTGAAGTCTATTGTCTGAGCTACAGGGAGCCAGTGTAAGTCTCTTCTTGAAGACAAAATATAACATTGGAAATTAAAAGTAAAAGTAGCAAATTAGCATGAAACACACATTACACATGATGCACAATAACACGATACACAATAAAGCAAGAGAAAGATCAATAGAGCAAGAGAGCATGAACACATTTCATACATTTGACATCAATCATTTACTCGAAGGCAACTCTAAACAGATGAGTTTTTAGTCTTGATTTATAGCAGTTCAGAGTTTCAGCAGCTCGTCAGGAAGTCTGTTCCAGAAAAGGGGAGCATAGAAACTGAAAGCTGCTTCTCCATGTTTAGTTCTGAGCTTAGGGATGTTTAGTAGGCAAGAGTTGGAGGACCTGAGTGGTCTTGGTGGTTGGTATAGTAAAAGCAGGTCTTCAACATATTTTGGTGCTAAGCCATGTAATGAAGCACTTTTTAGAAAAGGCAAAGAAGCATGAGCAACACTACATTACATTGTAATGTTGCTTTTGTTGTTTTCTTTAATGTAAATAAATGCATTGTTGTGATTTCTCAGTACATTTTCACTTACTGCTGGTATATATCTAGCCATCATAGTCATAGCCCTCCCTGGAGAAAATCCCACCAGCCGCCACTGCTCTGCACCGTTCACAACCAAACATGATTACATTTACACTCTTTACCAGTAGGTGGCGGTAATGCACCTCATTAGTTGTCAACCGCCGAAATTCGAGAAACATGATTTGTTGGTCAAAATCAGCAAGCCACTCATTGTTTCTTCCAGGCAAGCCAAATATGGTAAAAAATGATCTGTAACTGGAAACTTGTAATTTGAAACTTGTAATTTGTATTTTTAAAATATGTGCAAGTTACAAAACGTAAGTTACAAGTACAAAACGTAAGTTACAAGTACAAATAATAAGATACAAGTACAAAACCAAAAGTTACAATTACAAAACTAAAGTCCCAATTCTAGCTCTATACATGACTACCTGTCGTCATTTTAACAACAAATCGATCAGAAGTGCTGTGAAGACTGTCGGATCGGCCCCTCTGGCTGCAGTGCGCGCTCCCGAAACAGGGGAACAGAATATTTTAGGGAAACAGATTTTCGCACAAGACCTGTCCATCGCATTTTGCCCTGTCGCGGTGCGGCTGGTGCCTATCCCCAGCGGTCATCGGCCGAAAGGTGGGGTACACCCGGGATATGTCGCTAGTCTATTGCAGGACAATGCCATGTAATGCCACAGTTTATCTCGTCATTTCAGAAGAACAGAGCTTTTTTTGGTTTTGTGTTGCCATTGCGCTTTTTGACTAACTTAGGCTGCCGTAGTTAGAAGATTCCTCCACTGTTACCATAGAGATAGTTTAAGTTGCGTGAGATACATAAACAAAACGTGGGACATGTGGGTGGGAATGAACTCGGCTACAGAGGTTTTTAATGATGAAGAGGGCGACGAGGTAACATGTATGGATGCAGAAATGAAAAACAACGCGAGGGACGGTGGAAGCTCCACGTATTTGAATGAAAGCTTGTTAAATTCACCAGAAAGAGCTGCTAGTATTCTGCTGCAGGACTCAGAGCGTGATGAGCAAACCCAGAGCGAAGACATTTACCAACTACCTGCTAATATTTGTCTGAATATACGAAGGTAACTTAAATAGTTAATAACTTAACATTAAATAAAGTTTAAAAATGGTCTGAAAATGTAAATGCTAATGATAAACCTCTAAATGTAGCAAGGTTCACCTATTCAATCTGATTTGACTAAAATATATATTTTTATCCATGGCGACAGGTACGACGGAGCAACCAGTGATGGACAGTTTCATGGAGAAGGGTTTGCTTTTTTTCAAGGAGGACATGAGTACAAGGTGCATTAACCGACACAAAAATGGAAATTGAAATACATTAAATTAAAAAAATTCTTTATTTATCGCAAAGCGAAATTAAATATTGTAACTCACATCGTCCAAGTATCTTTAAAGAGTCATTCTGGATGGTGATGCTGTGGGCAGGAATGATCTGCAGTAGCAGTCGGTCTTGCAACAAATTTGAAGAGGCTTCTGACTGAAGACAGTTGCTGTATGACAGCCTCATCACCATCATGAAATGCTAACTGCTCAATTTCTGGGCAGCAGAGATGATATTCAACATTAACATGTCCTGGATTACTCCATCAGTTGTTGGCAAGCCCTGCTAATCCACCTCATCTGGTTTTGCCGCTCCTCTTTAAGGGGCTGTTTACACGACAACGTTTTTCAGCAAAACAGAGGTTTTTCTCTCCAATTCGGTCTCTCGTTTACACGACAACAGGAAAACGGGGGGGCGAAAACGCAGCTTTTGGGAAACGGCTTCCAGAGTGGAGAGTTTTGAAACGCTGGGAGATTCGTTGTTTGTAAACGCAAGCCGGAGACTTTTGAAAACGATGACGTCACTGCCAGCCACCTACGGACATGTTGCACTTGCGCACTCCGCCTTTCTACAGAAAAACAACAACAATGGCGGATCCAGGTAGGCGGTTACTGCTGATGCAGCTTCTGAAGTTATTTGGTCGCATACAGTACGTGCGTCAAATAATCAATATGCCTTTATTTGAGCGGAGAACTACAAAAAGACCGCCATTGTTAGGTATCATGAAATGTTTCTTTTCCGGGTTGTGAAGGGGAAACCTTGGAACACTGCATACACGGGGCAGACTGCCATCTATTGGCCGGGCATATGTACTACATAGTTTTCCATCGCGCGCCCTGTCTTGTAAACGCAGCGCTTTTTCACCCGCGTTTTCAAAGAAAAACGGCAACGTTGTCGTGTAAACAGCCCCTAAATTTCTGTCTGGCCATATGGTTGGAAAGGTGGGGGGAGAGTTGTTGGAGCTTTTGTGATGCAAATTAGCTGCTTAAAGTTGTAACAACAATACAATGTTGCCACAGTTACGCATAATAACAACTGTCTGATGGTTGAAAATGTAAGAGCAAAAATCCTTCCAGCTACACAGCATCCAAAACCAGAGGGAATTATTGTCCAAACACACAACACGTCAACCAAAACAATAAAGAACAAAAGTCTAGAAAAAGAACAAATCAGAACTAACGTTACAGAGCTACTCCAACATGCTGCCACCATGAGTGGCACAATTCTAGAATTGTGAGTCTATGCAACACAAAGCAACTTTATTTTTATCATATTTTATCAAACATTCATGTAAATTGTTTTATGAAGGGAATTTTCTCCGGAGGACTCATGGATGGACTTGGCACCTTCACACAGGCAAACGGTGTGAAATATGAGGTAGGGTCTCTTAAGTGATGCACCTATCATGTTGATGACCTTTCTGGACGTGTTTCCCACACACATGGGTTAAATTGTTGTATTTTCACTGAAGACATAGATGAGCTCAACAAAACCGTCAAAGTGAGCTAAAATTTTTAATGTTGACAGGGGGACTTTGTGTGCAATGTGCCAATGGGCCAGGGCATCTACACGTGGCTAGATGGTAGCACCTATGTGGGGGACATCTGCAGAGGTATAAGACAGGGGATGGGGACCTACAGATGTACCAAACATGGTGTGTGTTACAGAGGGCAGTGGCACCAGGGTAAGAGGCATGGACAGGTAGGATTTATTCCTTTACCTCTCGTGTAGTTCTTCCGCTTTTTAAATGTTTTTTTTTTCTCCACTTAGCTTTAGAATTATATATACTGGCTGAAACATATACAAACACCCCACTGATGATAGATAAATGTTCCCAAGCAATACTCAGATATACTACAGATTTTTGTAGCCATCAACAAGCTTCTGGTATGGTCCTAATTGGATATCTGATCGCTCTTCTTCGCAGAATTTGTAAAGCTAATTTAAAGGAATTGGTTTACCTTCACCAAGCTTTTAAACATTGGCCTCAAATATGCAATATGGTTGTGGTCATTCTGGAAGCTCAATATTTATCCAATCCCAAAAAATTTTATGTCTTTGGGATAATTGTACTGTAGGAAAGCCCAACTGTCAACTATTTAGATGCTGAACTGAATTTAAAGACTATTGAGGAAATCATGTTTCTTCATTTTTCCACCCACTTTGTGCAATGTGCCAGCATCACTGGCAGAGAAACAGGCCCTCACCATGATGCTACCACCACCATGCTTGTCAGGTGGTAGTGATTTTAGGTTTAAAAGCCTCACCTCCAAGCATACCTCTTGCTATCGTGGTCAAACAGCTCAATCTTTGTCTCGTCTGACCATGTAATTTCTTAACAGAAGACATTTGGCTTGTCTATAAGAGTATCTGCTAACTTCAGTCCTTTTTGAATGTGTTGATTTTGCCTTTGGAATGACCAGAGCTGGATAGAATAGCCATAAAATGTACTCAAGTAAGAGTAGGATTACTTACAGCTGAAACGAGAAGTTTACTTACACTGTATAAAAAGATATATTCCTTTTTTCTCACTGTCTGAAGTCAAATCAGTCCAAACCTTTCTTGGTCTTGGTCAATACATTACCATTGTTGTCCTTAAGCCTCTTTGTAACCGCTTTGACTGTCTGCTTAGGGTATGCTCCCAATTGGTAGAATCATTAGATAGCATGGGATACATTTCCACAGCTATGCAGATGATACACAACTATATTTATCTATAAATCCTGATGAACCCAGTCAGTTAGGTAGATTACAGGCATGTCTGGAAGACATAAAAACATGGATGACCCTAAACTTTTTGCTTTTAAATTCTGACAAAACAGAAGTTGCTGTCTTTGGACCAGAAGTTCTTAAACAGAAACTGATTAGTCAATCACTTCATCTGGATGGCATTAAATTGGCCCCCAGTAATAACGTAAAGAACCTCAGCGTTATTTTTGACCGAGACTTGACATTTAAATCCCATATTAAACAGGTTTCTAGGATTTCCTTCTTTCACCTCCGGAATATTTCTAAAATTAGAAACATCCTGTCCAGGAGTGATGCTGAGAAACTAGTCCATGCATTTGTTACCTCAAGGCTGGACTACTGTAATTCTTTACTATCAGGTAGTCCACAAAATGCCATTAAAAGCCTTTAGTTGATCCAAAATGCGGCAGCAAGAGTTCTGATGAATATTAAAAAGAGAGATCACATTTCTCCTGTTTTAGCTTCCCTTCATTGTCTCCCTGTTAAATCCAGAATAGAATTTAAGATCCTTCTTCTTACATACAAAGCCCTTAATAATCAAGCTCCATCATACATCAGAGATCTAATTGTTCCTTATGTTCCTAACAGAGCCCTTCGCTCTCAGACTGCAGGTTTACTTGTAGTTCCTAGGATCTCTAAAAGTAGAATGAGAGGCAGATCTTTTAATTATCAGGCTCCTCTCCTGTGGAACCAGCTCCCAGCTTTAGTCCGTGAGGCAGACACTCTGTTTACTTTTAAGGCCAGGCTTAAAACTTTCCTTTTTGATAAAGCTTATAGTTAGAGTGGCTTAGGTCATCCTGAGCTATCTCTGTAGTTATGCTGCTATAGGCTTAGACTGCTGGAGGACAGACTTGCCAATTTTCTTCACTCTGCTACTTCCTTTTCTCCTTTGACTCTCCAGTTGTATTACAGTACATTCTGTTATTTCGGCTGTTAACTTTGTTTTCTCTCAGTGTTTTTCTCTCCATAGAAGATATACCTGGTCTGGTATCCTGCTTGGCTGCAATGCCCTGTTGGACGGGGGGCATCGACTGGGATGGTGCTCCCAGTAACTGAACATCCACTGTGTCCTGTTATCAACTTTTTACTTTCTGTAACATAGAAAGTTCTCTTATATCAGATCTTCTGTTCCTTCTGTGTTTCTGCTCTGTCTTCTCAAACCCCCAGACGGTCGTGGCAGATGGCCGCTCCTACTGAGCCTGGTTCTGTTGGAGGTTTCTTCCTGTTTAAGGGGAGTTTTTCCTCTCCACCGTCGCTACATGCTTGCTCAGTATGAGGGATTGCTGAAGGATTGCTGTGGTTGGAAAGTCTGCATCAACGGGGCCCAACCTCACGCCAATGACTGACGCAATCTGGTGGGATTCCTTAAATAGGAAACTTTTTAACTGATTGGAATGTTTGTATAAATGTATTGAAATGACTTCTTGTTAAGTGCCTTGAGATGACATCTGTTGTGAATTGGCGCTATATAAATAAACTGAATTGAAACTGAATTGAATTGAATAGGGCTGGGCGATTATGAAAATAAAATAATAGCGATTATTTTCACTATATTGAACCAATATCGATTTTCGATTCGATTTTTGTCTAATCAAAACAATAATAAAAACAGTCAAATATAGCCTTAACCAGTGGCGTCGTCTGGCCTGGGCGTTCCCGGCTCTAGCCCCGAACATTTCTAATTAGGCCCCGAATGTTTTTTCACTCCTAAAAGGATAAGTTTATATTAACTGAGCTGCCCTATGACATTAATGAAGACGGCAATTTTGTAATTTCCTGGCTTCGGTGAATGCAACAGAGCCACGATGACCGATCAGAGAGGAGTTGTATTGAAACAGGGAATCCTCCATGTTTTATTGACTCACAGCCCAGTGTTTAATCAAAACTCTCGTATTATTTTTGAACGGTCCCGACAGAAAATGGATTGGCTGGATAACTGACGGCTTGGTTTTAATTAACTAGGAAGAAACCTCGAGCAGAACCAGAACCTGGCTTAGTACGAAAGGCCATCTGCCATGACTGACTGGGGGTTGAAGAAGACAGAGCCGAGGCACAGAAATAACAAAAGAACTGATGTAAGAGTACTTGCTTTATTAAAGAAAGTAAAAAGTTGATAACAGGACACAGAGGATGCTCAGTTAATGGAGCATCATCCCAGTTGATGCCCCCTTCCAACAGGGCATTGCAGCTAAGCAGGATACCAGACCAGGTGTAGCTTCCATGGAGAGAAAAACACTGAGAAAAAACAAAGTTAACAGTCGAAATAACAGCATGTTATACAACTGGAGAGTAGTAGAAGAGAAAAGTAGTGTTCAGTCTGTTTTCCAACAGTTTAAGCCTATAGCAGCATAACTACAGAGATAGCTCAGGATGACCTAAGCCAATCTATAAGCTTAAATATAACCAATCTATTTTATGAAGTTCACCAGTTCCACCTGCAGCAAAACCGCCCCACAACATCAGGGCTTAAAGTGAAAAAAAATCCTGAGCCTCAACTTTTTTCCAAGGAGTAGGTTGCAGTGAATCCAATACATATACAGTATAGGCAATTTGGCAAACAATTTTTAGCATTGGGCTTGGTAATGTACAAGATGACCTACAATTCAAATGTGATTTTTAGAAGTAAAGATTATTAAGTTATAAATGAAAACACGTGAAACTCAGTCAAGCTAATTAAATAATTTAATTCAGTAAAGGGCAATTTATACAAAAAACATATAAATTATAACTTTTTATATAATTTTTGTTCAAAACAATGGCAAATTAAGTTATAGGAAATACATTACATTGGGTCTTGACTCCTCTCCTTTTTAACATATTTGCAGAGGCAGTTCATTTTAACAAAAAACAGTAAAGTGCTCCAAGAAGTGGTAAACTGAATAATATGAAACAAATACAAATAAATACAGAATTGCTAAACTAAAGCTTCCGTGCAATGATCAGAGCTGAAGCATTGCTATTGCTGATGTTTACTTTCTTGCTTGCAAGATGATGTGTTATTACTCTGGATGCATCATCATCAAAAAAGCGAACCATTACATTCAGTATTTTTTCCATGTTTTGGGTGATTGCTTCATCAACATTCAGAGAAACATACATCCTTTGAGCTGATGAGACATACATTTCTTGAACTCCATTGCTATGCCATGTGTGTTCATATAACTGGCATGCTGATTGGAAACGGACAGTTTTGTTAAAGCATTTTTATCAACTGCTACTTTTTTACACAGATCTATGAGTGGTTGAGCGATCGTAAATGATAAATCGTGTTCTGCAATGAACGCGCACACACGTATTTTCAAGTGACAAACACGATCGTTCATCGGGGCCGCTGCGTCCGCTGTGGCTTTTGCTCTCGGGAAACGGCTTGTGTGTTGGAGCGAGCGGACACCTGCTTTATGTCCGGCGTCTCGTCCGTGACGGTGAAGAGTTTTTTTCCCGCTAGTTGCATATACTAGCTTCTTGGAGCACAACACACAAAAGCAGGTACCAGGCTCCCTTAGCTTCCCAAACGGCTTGCCGTCTTCGCCCTTTTCATCTACCCATGCCCAGCGCCACTTGTTTTTAAGACCCTTGTCAACAACGACGTCTTCCCCTGGCTCCATGAATTTAGCGTCAGGTTTCTTTTGAGTGTTTTTTTTTTCTCTGAATCATAGTCAAATGGCGGAGATCCGGCACGGTGCCGGAATACTTTAAGCCCTGGAACATGATTGTGCTAACCCCATACTTAGCTAGATGTATGTTCCCAGGCCAAAGAGTCTCCTCCTTTTTTCTCCAAATGTAACGATGGTCATCTTGCCCAAACGATTATACTTTAGTTTCATCAGACCACAAATAAAGGGTTTGTCCCTGTGTTCATTTGCAAACTGCAATTTAGCTTTTATGTTTCCTATGGAGTAATGGCTTCCCTCTCGCTGAGTGACCTTTTCATCCAATGTTGGTACAGGACACGTTTCACTGTGAATAAACATCTTCACAATGTCTTGGTTTTTGTTCCAGGGTCAATTTAAACATTTCAGACCAGAACCCATCTCCTTCGTGAGTGGTATGATGGTTGGATAATCCCACCGTCTATACTTGTTTATAACTGATTAAACTGATGAAAGCACCACACTTCCAGCATCTGGAAATTGTTCCCAAGGATGAACCTTTTGACTTTCCCATCGTGTCAAACTAATAAGCAGTGCATTTCAGGTGTGGCCTTACATCCAGTGGTGACCCTCTAATTAATTCAAATGTACCAGTTAACCTATCATAAACAGACCACAGTTTGTGAGACTGAAGAATTGTGGGTCAAACCAGATGGTAAGCAGCACGGGAGCACCACAGGGGACCATACTCTCATCATTCTTTTTCACTCTGTACACCTCAGACTTCCAGTACAAATCAGAGACCTGTCATCTGCATAAATACTCAGATGACTCTGCAATTGTCAGGTGTATCAGAGATGGACAAGAAGCTGAATACAGAGAGCAGGTGGACCGCTTTGTGACATGGTGTGGAAACAATCATCATACCTTGAATGTGAACAAAACAAAGGAGATGATTGTAGATTTCAGAAGAAACGGGGATAAGTCAAACACTGTTTCCATCATAGGAGAAGAAGTGGAGGTGGTTGAGGAGTATAAATACTTCAGAGTTCACCTGGACAACAAACTGGACTGGACAATGAACAGTGAAGGCGTTTACAAGAAGGGTCAGAGCAGACACAGACTCATTGCCGGCAATGCAAACCAAACTCTTGACACCGGTCGTACAGGGACCTAACAGCCCATATCAAGGGACCTGGTACCCCATACTCCTGCAGTACCCCCCATAGGAGTTCCTGAGGGACACGGTCGAACAGCTTCTCCAAGTCCACAACTTGGAGCGATCTCCCGAGCTTTTTAACCACCTCGGTGACAAGCCACCAGAGATTGGAGAGCCCAACCCAAGGTCCCCAGACTCTGCTTCCATATTGGAAGGCATGCCGGTAGGATTGAGGATGCCACTGATCCAAAACGTCCCGCATCGAGGTCAGAAGCACACCAATCCCCACCTCTGGTGTCCACCAGCGGGTTCAAGGGTTGCCGCTTCGACAGGCACTGACCACCTTGCGGCCACAGATCTGGTCAGCCGCCTCGACAATGGAAGCACGGAACATGGCCCACTTGGACTCAATGTCCCCTGCCTCCCCCAAGATGTGTTCAAAGTTCTGCCGGAGGTGAGAGTTAAATAAAGTCTTATTGAATTGAATTGAATTGGATGGAATCAGGAATTTCCAATCATTGCCTGGGCTTTCCCTCATTGTTTAAAGACACAGCAATCCTTTTGTATGTAAACTTCTGATTCTGATGACATTCATTAATAAATCTCTGACATATTGTTTCCCTCGTCATTGTGGTATTTAGCAAATGGACATAATTTTCATGATTGTAACTGACCTAAAGCAAGAAAAGTTAGGTCTCCCAGACTTTTTAGTCAGTGTATGTAAACTTTTGGTTTCAACTGTAAATATATTGTTACACAAGTAGAAACAGAAATTACCGTCCGCAACATGACTCAAATTCAAATTCAAATTCAAAATTACTTTATTAATCCCAAAGGGAAATTAAATGTTGTTGTAACTCATTAAGCAAGTTCCTTCAAAGATTTGTTGTAGATGCTGATGGCTGTGGGTAGGGATGATCTCTTGTAGCGCTCTGCAGAGCTGAAGAAGCCTCTGACTGAAGACGCTCTGTAGTTGTATGACAGTCTGATGTAGAGGATGCTCTGGATCTATGGCGTCTTCTTTTCAACTCATCAGGGTTTTGTGGCTGTAGTTGAGGTATTATTTGAGCTTTTGTGATGTTAATCAGCTGCTGCCAGTTGTAAACCACCTTGATGCCATGGTTATGCATCATAACAAATGTCCAAAAATAAAAAGTATCAGCGAAAATCCTTCCAGCTGCACAGCATTCAAAACCAGAGAGAACAGTTGTCCACAAAAACAATGTTTCTACCAGAAATGGAAGAATAAAAGTTTAAAAAAAGAAAAAAATATGAACCAAAGTAACAGAGCTACTCCAACATGCTGCCACCTTGAGCGGCGCAATTCCAGAATAATAATAAAGTAATAGTTAAAAGGGTAAAAAAAAAAGTTAAATAGACTACTCAGGTACTGAACTGTTTGAGCTGAACATCTGGTTTAATTTGTGAAAAGATGTGATCGGACAAACAAAAATATAATGTTATGTACTAATTCTGTAATTTTAAAGAAAAGAAAAGAAAAAATTGTGAAAATAAATGACATCATTACAAAATAAATTCAGACAGAAGAAACACATTTGCAAATCCCACTTTTTTACAGCATTAAGCTCTTGAAAGAGCTAACCCTAACGCTTTAAGATTTAAAGCCAAAACTAGTACCCACCTCTGGGACCTCCAGGTCTAAGCGTGTGTGAAATTCTTACCATATGTGGATAATAGAAAATCCTCAGAAAATTCAAACTTGTGTATCCTATTGTTGTTTTTGTTTGTTTTATTGATATCATATTTTGTACTATAAATAAGACAAAAAAACACTCCAGATAAATTATTAAAAGCTCAAATTTAACATTATTATGACACTTTTTCCCATGATGGGTATATGTACTGTAAACTTTTGACCTGAACTCTGTCTATTTAGGGTACAGTGTATTATAATGAGGACAAGACCTCTTGGTACAAAGGGGACTGGGTGATGAACAAGAGAGATGGATGGGGAGAGCGGTGGTAAGTGTGTCACATACATAGTTTCTCATTTTTTTGTTGATATTATGGAGATATTAAGTGTTTTTTAAGCAGTTACCTGTCTGGAAACGTTTACAACGGTGAGTGGAGGAACAATCTGAGACATGGAGAGGGCAAGATGAACTGGATCAAACTGGGACAGCTATATGTTGGAAACTGGCAAAAAGGAGTCCAGGTGTGAAAGTTACATTGTTGTGTGAACACATACGTAGCTACAGTAGCTGTACAGTGGTGTTGTATCATCCCTCTTACTGCTGACATGGAAAAAACCGGCAGCTTAGTGTTTTATGGAACACTTCAGTCATTTTGCGAGAATGTCATATTCTCACATTATGTTAACTGGATGGAAATTTTGATTCTGAATCTTCCAGCATGGTTCGGGCACACACATCTGGTTTGTGAAGCGAGTTGATGGATCCCAGTATGCCCAGAGCAATCAGTACCGGGGGGATTTCTTTGAAGGTCGGAGGCATGGAAAAGGAACCTTTTACTATGCTGGTGGTGCAACCTACACAGGACAATGGAGGAACAATAAAAAACACGGACAGGTTGGCTAATCATACAGTAGTGTTGTCTGGGAAAAATAGAAGGTTTAAGAAGTTAACTTAAAACTCCATTAGAAATCAGATACAGACACGGGCAAATGTGTGGGTACCCCTAGTAAACACGTTTCCAGATTTACTGGAGTCACATAATGTCACACTTACATTTTATTTAGTCAGTGGTGGAAAAACACATGTAAACCAAATATTACAAGTAGCACAAATAAAACCTTTAAAATAAATGTTTTACCTTTGTGTTGCAGACTGCCTCTGAACTTCTGTTTAGTAACCCATGAGTTCTATTTGTATAAATATGAAACAACAAAGAGACTTATTTTTACGAGGACACCACAACTCCCTAACAACTATCTGACGCTACATGGCGACCAATTTTTTAAAGTAATTCGAGGAAAAGGTATTTTCTATTATACCATCAGAAACGTAAACATTTGGAGTTTGTTCCGCTCTGCTGGGATTTTAACTGGAACTGTGGGCTTTGATTAGATGAGACTTAGATTGAGCTCAACACTCCAGATAAACATGACCTGAAACACATGAAGAAAGTGCAGCTCAAGAAATGTGAATATTGTGAAAAAGTTCCATATGTTCTGTCACTCATTTCCGAAAGTCAAACTCATAAATTGAATCTATTCATTACACATAGAGCTAAATATTTCAAGCTGTTACTTCTCATAATTTGATTGATTATGGCTTACAGGGAATGGAAACCCAAAATTTAGTGTTTCTCAAAATTAGAATATTACATAAGATCAAGAAAACAAGGATATTTTAAACAGAAATTTCAGGATTCTGGAATGTATGTTCATTTCAACAGGGAGCCAATGAAGGGAAGCTAAAACAGGAGAAATGTGATCTCTTTTTAATATTCATCAGAACTCTTGCTGCCGCATTTTGGATCAACTGAAGGCTTTTAATGGCATTTTGTGGACTACCTGATAGTAAAGAATTACAGTAGTCCAGCCTTGAGGTAACAAATGCATGGACTAGTTTCTCAGCATCACTCCTGGACAGGATGTTTCTAATTTTAGCTATATTCCGGAGGTGAAAGAAAGAAATCCTAGAAACCTGTTTAATATGGGATTTAAATGTCAAGTCTTGGTCAAAAATAACGCCGAGGTTCTTTACGTTATTACTGGGGGCCAATTTAATACCATCCAGATGAAGTGATTGACTAATCAGTTTCTGTTTTAGAACTTCTGGTCCAAAGACAGCAACTTCTGTCTTGTCAGAATTTAAAAGCAAAACGTTTAGATTCATCCATGTTTTTATGTCTTCCAGACATGCCTCTAATCTACCTAACTGACTGGGTTCATCAGGATTTATGGATAAATATAGTTGTGTATCATCGGCATAGCTGTGGAAATTTGTCCCATGCTGTCTAATGATTCTACCAATTGGAAGCATATATATGGTGAAAAGAATTGGTCCAAGCACAGAACCCTGTGGAACTCCACAAGTAACCCTTGAGAGTGAAGAAGATTTATCATTTAGATTAACAAACTGGAATCTGTCAGACAAATATGATTTAAACCATCCTAGTGCTGTTCCTTTGATCCCTGCAACATGTTCAAGCCTTTCTAAGAGAATATTATGATCGACTGTGTCAAAAGCAGCACTGAGATCTAACAAAACCAGAACAGACACAAGTCCATCATCTGAGGCCATTAGAATATCATTAGTAACCTTCACCAGTGCCGTTTCAGTGCTATGATGAGCTCTAAAACCTGACTGAAACTCTTCAAACAGCTCGTTACTGTTTAGATGCTCACAGACTTGATTAGCAACAATTTTCTCAAGGATTTTGGATAAGAAAGGAAGGTTAGATATACAGTGGCTTGCCAAAGTATTCGGCCCCCTTGAACTTTTCCACATTTTGTCATCACATTACAGTCACAAACATGAATCAATTTTATTGGAATTCCACTTGAAAGACCAATACAAAGTGGTGTACACGTGAGAAGTGGAATGAAAATCATACATGATTCCAAACATTTTTTGCAAATAAATAACTGAAAAGTGGGGTGTGCGTAATTATTCAGCCCCCTGAGTCAATACTTTGCAGAATCACCTTTTGCTGCCAATTACAGCTGCCAGTCTTTTAGGGTATGTCTCTACCAGCTTTGCACATCTAGAGACTTAAATTCTTGCCCATTCTTCTTTGCAAAACAGCTCCAGCTCAGTCAGATTAGATGGACAGCGTTTGTGAACAGCAGCTTTCAGATCTTGCCACAGATTCTCGATTGGATTTAGATCTGGACTTTGACTGGGCCATTCTAACACATGGATATGTGTCTTCCGCCACACATACCGTTTTGCATTTTGGCCAAAAATTTCCATTTTGGTATCATCTGACCAGAGCACCTTCTTCCACATGTTTTGCTGTGTCCCCCACATGGCTTGTGGCAAACTGCAAACGGGACTTCTTATGGTTTTCCTTTAACAATGGTTTTCTTCTTGCCACTCTTCCATAAAGGCCAACTTTGTGCAGTGCACGACTAATAGTTGTCCTATGGACAGATTCCCCCACCTGAGCTGTAGATCTCTGCAGCTCGTCCAGAGTCACCATGGGCCTCTTGGCTGCATTTCTGATCAGCGCTCTCCTTGTTCGGCCTGTGAGTTTAGGTGGACGGCCTTGTCTTGGTAGGTTTACAGTTGTGCCATACTCCTTCCATTTCTGAATGATCGCTTGAAGAGTGCTCCGTGGGTTGTTCAAGGTTTGGGAAATCTTTTTGTAGCCTAAGCCTGCTTTAAATTTCTCAATAACTTTATCCCTGACCTGTCTGGTGTGTTCTTTGGACTTCATGGTGTTGTTGCTCCCAACAGTCTCATAGACAACCTCTGAGGCCGTCACAGGGCAGCTGGATTTGTACTGACATTAGATTACACACACGTGCACTCTGTTTAGTCATTAGCACTCATCGGGCAATGTCTATGGGCAACTGACTGCACTCAGACCAAAGGGGGCTGAATAATTACGCACACCCCACTTTTCAGTTATTTATTTGTAAAAAATGTTTGGAATCATGTATGATTTTCGTTCCACTTCTCACGTGTACACCACTTTGTATTGGTCTTTCACGTGGAATTCCAATTAAATTGCTTCATGTTTGTGGCTGTAATGTGACAAAATGTGGAAAAGTTCAAGGAGGCCGAATCTTTTTGCAAGCCACTGTAGGTCTGTAATTCACTAAGTCATCTTGATCAAGGGAAGGTTTCTTGAGTAAAGGTTTAATTATAGCTATTTTAAATTCTTGTGGTACGTATCCGTTTACTAAGGATAGATTAATCATATCCAAAATGGGGCCAAGAACCAAATAGAACACTTCTTTAAATAATTTGGTTGGAATTGGGTCCAACATACAAGTTGAAGGTTTAGATTAGGCTAATATTTTTGATAATTCCTAAAGCTTGACTGAATCAAAACAGCCTAAGCACAAAATAGGTTCTACAGTTATAGAATAAATTTTATTTATGAAGAATCCCATAAAATCATCACTGCTAAGAGCTGGGGGAATAGTTGGCTCAACAGAGCTATGACTCTGTGTAAGTTTGGCAACTGTACTAAAAAGAAAACTAGGATTGTTTTTATTCGCCTCTATTAATGATGAAAAATATGCTGTTCTAGCTTGTTGAAGGGTCTTTATACAGCAGTAGACTGTTATTCCAGGTTAAATAGGAATCCTCTAGATGTGTAGAGCGCCATTTTCTCTCCAACTTCCTAGTATTTTGCTTTAAAGTATGCAACTCTGCGTTAAACCAAGGAGTCAGCCTCCTATGGTTAGCCACTTTCTTTTTTAAGGGGGCCACACTATCTAATGCCAAACGCAATGAGGACATAACGCTGTGACCCAGACCATCAATTTCTGAAGGGTTAGAGATAGAATTGCTGCCATCCACTGTGTTACTCTGAGACACTGAGGAAAGTAAGAATGGAACAGATTCTTTAAAAATTGTTACAGCATTGTCTGATAAAGCTCTACTATAATGAAATTTTCTTTAAGAATTAAGATGCTCAGTTAAAGTAAATTCAAAAGTTATCAAGAAGTGGTCAGACAGGACCGGGTTATGTGGGTGGACTGTTATTTCCTCACACTCAATACCGTATGTCAGTACAAGGTCCAAAGTGTGTTTGCCCGAGTGGGTCGATCCCTGTACTTTTTGAGTAAAGCCAATTGAGTCTAAAATACCACTAAAGGCTGCATTTAGGCTATAATTTTCAGTATCCACATGAATATTGAAGTCCCCTACTATAATGACCCTATCAGTATTTAATACTAAATCAGATAAAAAATGTGAGATCTGATCCAAGAATTGAGAGTAAGGGCCTGGTGGACGATACAAAACCACAAACAAAAATGGTCTTAATGTTTTGCAACTTGGATGAGGAAAATTAAACTGAATTGAATTGAATTGAAATTAAATCTTTTAGGTGCACTTGTACGGTGAAGCACCTCATGATCACTATTAAGTACAATGGAGGACATTTGATGCTGTGGGCCTCTTGCTTTCAAAGGCTTTGGGAACATTATTAGAAAGAACAATTTACAAAATCAAGATATTTTAAATAAAAATCTTTTACGCTTTGCCAGAAAACTGGTTGTTAACTGGTCTTTCAGCAGGGCAGGGATCCAAAACAAAATAATAAATCATCCCAAAAAGTTGTTAACTTTCTTCCAGAGCTATCTTAGTCCCCAGCCCTAAATTCTAGCTATACCTATGGCACGAGTACAAGAGTCTTTATAATCTAAAGAGACTGAGTGAAAAGGAATGGTCAATGATCATTCTCTCTGTATGATAAAGGCTTTGTAAAACTAAGTAAGACTAAGTTCTGTTTTCATTGCCAAAGGGGGATTGTAGAAAGAGACACTAAATATACCATTGGTGATTTTGCTAACACATCTATACCAGAGCTGCCAATACATTTGTCCATGTCTATAGATTGAGATTTGTTAGAAGAAGTTATGTTTGAAGCATTCTAAAAATGTGTGTACCACTCGTTTTAGGGCAAACTCACTGCCAAGACTGGGCGTGTATTTGAATGCGAGTTTGATGATGATCTGATGATAGCCAGCTTGAATCAAAACAGAGCTCCAACACCTCTCGGTAAATAAAAACCTTATTGGAATGTACATTCTAAAAACATGTTTACATTTTTAACAGTTTCAAATTGTCATTATAGGCGTCCTTCCACTGTCAGATAGCGACTCATCTATACTAGGAGCTGACATGGCTCTCAACATTGTAGGTCTCCTGGAGAAGATCCCAAAGAGAAATCGTGAGACTGAGCGCAAGCAGGTCAGCTCAGGTCTTCGTGTGTACCATTCAACTAGTTATTTTCCCCTTGTGTTCTCTACCTGATTCTGTGGCTGGGGTATCACAGGTGGAGCTTGTGGTGCTGAGCCAACACGTGGAGCTGAGGTTCATTTATAGTTTCTACAGCAGACTCGGCCGTTCCCATCCTCCTGACAACATCTTCCTGTTGTCCCACCTGCAGTTCTGGCGCCTGCTCAAAGATTGTAACATCCACTATCACGGTGTTACTCTGACACAGATTGAGCGCTTCTTCAGAGGTAAAAGAGAGTGGTTTTTAACATTATACAGGACTGATAATCTACAATAGATGTTTTGACGTTTTGTTCTATTGTCTTCATTCTGTGTTTCAGAAGAGGTGGGTTTAGCAGAGACTTGCTCTCCTTTCACATCCATGCAGCTTGATGAGTTTCTCATGGGTCTAGTGACCGTGGCCTACTTCATCTACAGGAAAGATTTAGCGTAAGGAAAACATCTCTTCCAGTACATATAGTGCCTTGCTGAACCATTCAACTTTGTTGTGTTTTACTGGGAATTTATCTGATATACCAAGAAAAAGCAGCAGATACAGTGGGGCAAAACTTATTTGGCAGCCACCGATTAAGCAGGTTGTGACACTTAAAAGAGAGTCTGTCAGCTTTGACCAAAACTTCTGGTCTCAGATATGTTTAGGGAACCTTTAAATTAACAAAAAGTGAGCAAAGTAAAAATGGAACAGATTCTTTAGAAATTGTTACAGCATTGTCTGATAAAGCTCTACTAAAATGAAATTTTCTTTTAGATTTAAGATGGTCAGTTTAAGTAAATTCAAAAGTTATTAAGAAGTGGTCAGACAGGACCGGGTTATGTGGGTGGACTGTTATTTCCTCACACTCAATACCGTATGTCAGTACAAGGTCCAAAGTGTGTTTGCCCGAGTGGGTCGATCCCTGTACTTTTTGAGTAAAGCCAATTGAGTCTAAAATAGCACTAAAGGCTGCATTTAGGCTATCACTTTCAGTGTCCACATGAATATCGAAGTCCCCTACTATAATGACCCTATCAGTATTTAATACTAAATCAGATAAAAAATGTGAGATCTGATCCAAGAATTGAGAGTAAGGGCCTGGTGGACGATACAAAACCACAAACAAAAATGGTCTTAATGTTTTGCAACTTGGATGAGGAAAATTAAGGGTTAGTTGTTCAAAAGAACTGTAGCTATCAATTGGTCTGGGACTAATTAGCAAATCAGAACGAAAAATGGTTGCAACTCCTCCTCCTCGCCCAGTATTTCTAGGAATGTGAAAATTTAAATAACTGGAAGGAGTTGACTCATTTATACTGACATAATCCTCCTGCTGCAATCACGTTTCTGTGAGACAAAGCAAATAAATGTGATTATCACAAATCAAGTCATTTACTAACAAAGTCTTTGAGGAGAGAGATCTTATGTTTAATAAACCACATTTAATAGATTTATTTTTCTGTTCAAAGTCGTATTTATCTTTATGAGATTTCCATAATTTGCTTTTGTTGGCTTAACTTTTAATCCATTTAATTTTGGCCGTGGGCAAGACACTGTTTCTATAGGGTAATGGGTGGGTAACAGTACAGAAGTAGCAGAGAGATGGGTTAAACTACGACTCTGCTTCCTGGTCTGGACCCTGGGTTGTCAGTGTTTTGGAGGACTAATAAATTCAGCCATATTCCTAGAAAGAAGAGCTGCTCCATCCAAAGTGGGATTGATGTCGTCTCTCCGGATCAGACCAGGTTTTCCCCAAAAAGTTTGCCAGTTATCAATGTAGCCCACATCGTTTGCAGGACACCACCTAGACAACCATTGATGGAATGACAGCATGCGGCTAAACATGTCGTCACTGGTCCGATCAGGCAGGGGACCAGAAAAGATTACAGAGTCTGACATTGTTTTGGCAAGTTTACACACCGAAGCAACACTAATTTTTGTGACGTCCGATTGGCGTAACCGGGTGTCATTACCGCCAGCGTGAATAACAATCTTACTGTATTTCCGCTTATCTTTAGCCAGCAGTTTCAGGTAGGATTTGATGTCGCCCGTTCTGGCCCCTGGCAAGCATTTGACCATGGTCAATGGTGTCTCTAATGCCACGTTTCTGACTATGGAGCTGCCAGTTACCAGGGTCAGCTTCTCAGCGGGTGTGTCGCTGAGTGGGGAAAATCTGTTAGAAACGTGGACCGGTTGATGGTGGCCCGTGGGCTGGGTCCTAGAACTATGCTTCCTACGTACAGTCACCCAGCCGGCCTAAGGTCCCGGCTGCGCGGGCTCTACCGGAGGACTGCTAGGGAGTTCTTTCCTTGTTGGCTCCGCGCTGGCTAATGGGCTTCGGCTATCTCCTTGTTTTTCAACAGGGCGGAGCCGTGCTTCTAATTCTGATACCCTCGCCTCCAAAGCTACAAAAATATTACATTTATTACAGTTACCATTATCACTAAAGGAGGCAGGGAAGTAACTAAACATCTGACAGAGAGAGCAAGAGAGAAGAGAAGGGTTAGAGACAGGAGAGAGAAGAGTAGCCATAGCCGCAATGAAGCTAAGCTAACTGAGCTAGCGAGACCTTACCACCCCAAGAAAAGCTGTGTGAAACACAAGGAGTTCCCAAAACGTAAAGTACACCACCACAAAACGTGTGTTTTAGTGTGCTTGTGTGTTAAAATAACTTAGAAAGGCCTCAGCACAGAGAAAACAAGATCAATTCAAGAGAGTCTGAACACCAAACAGCTCCACGGAGCACAACAGTGACAACAGGAAATGACGCAATACGGCTAACCCCGTCACAGAGTACCAACCAACACTGTCATGGGCCGTCTTATCTTTCAGAACTGTTTTTACCATATGAACCTTCGCAGTCTCTGCGCTCCTCTGGCAGCCGTCTCCTTGTCATCCCAAAAGTCTGGAAACACACTCATGGTGAGGCGTCTTTTCAGTTTTATGGCCCTCACCTCTGGAACAGGCTGCCAGAGGACCTCAGGGCCACAGGTTTCGTTCATGTTTTTAAGACCAGGCTCAAGACTCACTTTTCTACCCTAGCTTTTAATTGAGTATTATTTATTAGTATCTACTTAATTGCTCTGGATGTTTTACCTGATTAAACTTTATCAATGTTTTACATTAAATGATTCTAAATTTTATCAGTGTTGAAATTTTATCAGTGTTTTACTATTTAATCTCATACTTATCTACCCTTTATTTTAATAATTTTACCTGTTATTTTCATCCTTCTTCCAGTGTTTCCTCTGTGGGAGCCCTCTGCCTCGGGAGTGGTGGTTCGGCTGTGGCTGCCCTGGTACTCTTCAGTTGGTGCTTGGGTGGAGGTGGGGGTCTCAGCCTTCCCTCCACTGGGCGCCCTGGGGCGGTGCTTCGGCTGTTGCTGTCGATCTGCTGCTGCCGATGCAGATGGCTCCCCTGATGGCGTTGGCGTTTCCTTACCTGGCTCATACGCACTCAGCCCAATGACCTTGTTTGCTGTTGCTTTTATGTGTGTGCATGCATGGCAGGTGGGGGGAGGGTTATGTGGGGTCATTTTAATCTGTAAAGCACTTTGAGATGCTATTTTGTATGAAAAGCGCTTTATAAACAAAGTTTGATTAGATTTGATGCCATCCATCCATCCATTTTCTTCCGCTTATCCGGGGTCGGGTCGCGGGGGCAGCAGCCTAAGCAAAGAGACCCATACTTCCCTCTCCCCAGCCACTTGTTCCAGCTCCTCGGGAGGAACCCCAAGGCGCTCCCAGGCCAGCCGAGAAACATGGTCCCTCCAGCGTGTCCTGGGCCTTCCCCTGGGCCTCCTCCCGGTGAGACGTGCCTGAAACACCTCACCAGGGAGGCGTCCAGGAGGCATCCTGACCAGATGCCCGAGCCACCTCAACTGACTCCTCTCGATGTGGAGAAGCAGCGGCTCTACTCTGAGCCCCCTCCGGATGACTGAGCTTCTCACCCTATCTCTAAGGGAGAGCCCAGACACTCTGCGGAGGAAACTCATTTCAGCCGCTTGTGTCCGTGATCTCGTTCTTTCGGTCACCACCCAGAGTTCGTGACCATAGATGAGGGTAGGAACGTAGATCGACCGGTAAATCGAGAGCTTCGCCTTTCGGCTCAACTCTCTCTTCACCACGACAGACCGGTAAAGCGCCCGCATAACTGCAGATGCCCCACCAATCTGTCTATCGATCTCCCGCTCCATTTTTCCCTCATTCGTGAACAAGACCCCCAGATACTTAAACTCCTCCACTTGGGGAAGGACCCCATCCCCGACCCGGAGAAGGCACCCCACCCTTTTCCGGCTCAAGACCATGGCCTCGGATTTGGAGGTGCTGATTCTCATCCCAGCCGCTTCACACTCGGCTGCGAACCGCTCCAGCGAAAGCTGTAGATCACGTTCCGATGAAGCCAACAGGACCACATCATCTGCAAAAAGCAGAGACCCGATCCTGAGGCCACCAAAACGGATCCCCTCAACGCCTTGGCTGCGCCTAGAGATCTTGTCCATAAAAGTTAGGAACAGGATCGGTGACAAAGGGCAACCTTGGCGGAGTCCAACTCTCACTGGAAACAAGCCCGACTTACTGGCAATGCGAACCAAACTCTGGAACCGGTCGTACAGGGACCTAACAGCCCGTATCAAGGGGCCCGGTACCCCATACTCCCGGAGCACCCCCCACAGGGCCCCCCGAGGGACACGGTCGAACGCCTTCGCCAAGTCCACAAAACACATGTAGACCGGTTGGGCGAACTCCCACACACCCTCCAGGACTCTGCTGAGCGTGTAGAGCTGGTCCAGTGTTCCACGGCCAGGACGAAAACCGCATTGTTCCTCCTGTATCTGAGGTTTGATTTGATGCATCGCTACAAAAACTATCCTCCTGAACTGGAAAAATAAAAATGCTCTTAATCAGTATCGTGATCTCTTGCTGGACCCCATTGGTCTTGAGACAGGCTCTGCCTCCACATCTGATCAATCTCTTTGGGCTCCTTTGATCTGCTCCATCACCTAGTGGCGGGCTTTTGGTTCTGTCTAATGGGACCTTGTTGCTGATGTGGGGGTTTTTGGGATTAGGGGCATTTGAAAGATGGTGCAGATTCGGTCACTTGCTGCGCCATGACACAGGCAAGGCAAGGCAATTTTGTTTGTATAGCACACATTCAACAACAGGCTAATTCATTGTGCTTTACATGATTAGGTGATAAAGAAAAAACAACATAAAGCATACGAAGAGCATATGACACAAAGTACATAATAAAGCATGAAACACACAAAACATGATATATGAAAACATAACTCAAAGGTAGCTCTAAACAGATGGGTTTTTAGCCTTGATTTAAAAGAACTCAGTGTTTCAGCAGCTTTTGCTGTTGTCTTGAAGTTTGTTCCAGATGAGGGGAGCATAGAAACTGAAAGCTGCTTCTTTAAAATCATTATATATTAATTGCACCTGTTTGAACTCGTTATTTGTATAAAAGAAACCTGTTCACACCTTCAAACATTCAGACTCCAACCTCCACCATGACCAAGACTAGAGAACTGTCTACAGACACCAGGAACAAGATTGTGCACCTTTACAACACTGGGATGAGCTGATTTACAATAGGCAAGTAGCTTGGTGAGAAGAAATCAACTGTTGGAGCAATAACTAGAGAATGGAATAAAGCCAAGATCACTGATAATCTTCCTCGACCTGGGGCTCCATGCAAGATCTCACCTTGTGGGGTACACATGATCTTGAGAACAGTGAGAAAATAGCCCAGAACTACACAAGGGAACTGGTCAATGAACTAGGACCACAGTAACAAAGGTTAATATTAGTAACACATGTTGTCATGGATTAAAATTCTGCAGCGCTTGAAAGGTCCGCCTGGTTAAGCCAGCACATGTCCATGCCCGTCTAAAGTTTGCCAGAGACCATCTGGATAATCCAGAGGAGGATTGGGAGGATGTCATGTGGTCAGATGAGACCAAAATAGAACTCTTTAGTATAAACACCACTCGATGTGTTTAGAGGAGGAAGAATGCTGAGTTGCATCCCAACAACACCATACCCACTGTGAAGCATGGGGGTGGAAACATTATGCTAAGGAAAGGATGAATAGGGCCATGTTTGGGCAAAAACCTCCTTCCATTAGTGAGAGCATTCAAGATGAAACGTGGCTGAATCTTCCATGACAATGGTCTCAAAACATATCGCCCTGGGAACAAACGAGTGGCAACATAAAAGGCATTTCAAGCTTTTGGAGTGGCCTAGCAAGTCTCAAGACCTCAATCCAATAAAGAATCTGTGGAGGGAATTGAAAGTCCATGATGCCCAGCTACAGCCCCAAAACATCACTGCTCTAGAGGAGGTCTGCATGGAGGAATGGGCCAAAATACCAGCAACAATGTGTGAAAACCTTGTGAAGTTTACGTTTGACGTTTGGCCTTTGTCATTGCCAACAAAGGGTATATAACAAAGTATTGAGAGGAACTTTTGTTATTGACCAAATACTTATTTTCTGCACCATTATACAAATAAATTCTTTAAAAATCATTCAATATGGATTTTTTTACATTCTGTTTCTCATAGTTTAAGTGTACCTATGATGAAAATTACAGACCTCTCTTATGTTTTTAAGTGAGACAACTTGCACAATCGGAGGCAGCCAAATACTTTTTTGCCTCATTGTATTGTGACGTGAGAAGAAAAGGATACGTGAATTTCGAGGTTTTTGCAAGGAAAGCTTTCCCTGTGCTAGCTCAAAAATTGCATCCCCACAACATGATGCTTCCACCACCATATGTGGGGATGGTGTGTTTAGAGTGATGTGCGGTACTACTGTTCCTCCACATGTAGCCTTTTTCCATGTTTAATTTTGCTTTCATCTGAATAAATCACCTTCCTCCACATCGTTACTGTGATCAAAAGTTCAAGCGGTATAAATACTTTTCCAAAGTGTCATAGTATAATAAAATAATACATTTCCTCACTTAATAACAAAAATATTTAATTGCGATCTAACTGGGTTTCGAAGGAAAAGCAATAGCAGCTTGTTTTTCTTGCAAAGACAAAGAAGGCATGATGAAGTAAAAGTAGCCATCATCAGCAGTTACGGTAGACAACAAACTGCTGTAAAAAGAGAGATGAGAGTGCGGAATTAGTCAGTCACAGGGTTGGTTGGATGTGGCTTGTTGCAATATTGACCTGCTTGGTGTGTGTCTGTGTAAATGATTGCTTGTCTTTGTTTTTAATTGAGTACTATGTAACCCCCTTTCTCAGTAAGAGCAAAGACAAATTTCCTGCCTGGCAGGACAATAAAGTATTTTCAAATAGATATTAAACATAACATCTTCTTTATTTACAGGTCCAAAAAGCACCTTTTGGCCGCCTGCCTATCCAGATTTATGACGGACGATGTCTTTCCAAATGCTAGGAACGTGAAAGGTTCAATTAAATTAAATTCTGTTTATTTATATAGCGCCGATTCACAACAGATGTCATCTCAAGGCACTTTACAAGAAAGTAATTTCAATACAAATATTCCAATCAGTGTAACGTTTTAGCTAGTTTACTATTTAAGGAATCCCAGCAGATTCCGTCGAGTCATTGACTGGCAGTTGTACGCTGTTGATGCGGACTCCAACCACAGCAGTCCCTCATACTGAGCAAGCATGTCAAAACAGTGTAAAGGAAAAACTCCCCTTTAACAGGAAGAAACCTCCAGCAGAACCTGGCTCAGTACGAGCGGCCATCTGCCACGACCGTCCGACAAAGCAGAAACGCAGAACCGATGCAAAAGCACTTTCCACATTAAAGAAAGTAAAAAGTTGCTAACATGACACGGGTGTTGTTCAGTTACTGGGATGCCCCCCGTCCAACAGGGCATTGCAGCTAAGCAGGACACAAGACCAGGTGTAGATTCGATGCAGAGAAAAACACTGAGAAAAAAAGAAGTTCACAGTCAGAATATCAGCAGGTAATACAACTGGAGAGTAGTAGAAGAGAAAAGTAGAGTGAAGAAAAGTGGTCAGTCTGTTTTCCAACAATCTAAGCCTATAGCAGCATAACTATAGAGAAAAAAGTTTTGTCTCATCCATGTTTTTATGTCTTCAAGACATGCCTGTAATCTTCCTAACTGACTGGATTCATCAGTGTATCATCGGCATAACTGTGGAAATTTATCCCATGCTGTCGAATGATTCTACTAATTGGAAGCATATATATATATGATAGACTGTATCAAAAGCAGCACTGAGATCTAACAAGACTAGAACAGTCACAAGTCCATTATCTGGGGCCATGAGAATGTCATTAGTTACTTTCACCAGTTCTGTTTCAGTGCTATGATGAACTCTAAAACCTGACTGAAGTTCTTCAAACTGATCCTTACTGTTTAGATGCTCACATACTTGTTTAGCAACAATTTTGCTGACTGCTGCTGACTTTATTTTACTGATATCCACACTTGCAGTACAATAAGGACTAGGCAATTAAAATGAGGGAATGTAAAATAAAATAATTATATACAAAATGGAATGTAAAAAATTAATTAATATTATTTATATTTGTTTTATTTTATTTCATTTAAAATGATTTTTATACATTACAATGAAAAAATTCAAACAACATCCGTAATGACAGAGACTGAGTTTGTGAATACATTTAATGGTTTAACAGGTAAAAATCCCAAAGTACGGCCAAATAAAAATATACAGAACTTTTTTTCCGGGTGCATATTGAATGTTTTCATAGTTATTGTGCAGGTCAAATGTATAATGGGACTCCATAATAAACAAATTCATAAATACATTAATTGAATACACACAACTAGAATACTGAATGAATGTATCTCTGATGGTGTATTCTCAGACACTAATAAAAAGTAATTCCCATGTAGTCTTACATGTTAACTCTGTACTTTTGAGCTGAATTTATTACTCTGGCTGCCTTAATCCAGGTTTCCTGTTCAGACAGCAAGAAGTCACAGCGGAGGCTCTGAAGGAAGCCAACAGGTCCTGGGAAATCTTTAATCATTTCTGCAGGGTCAACTCAGCCCACAGAGACAATAAATCCATGACCCACAGACAGATGCTGTGGATGTTGAAGGTGCCACAAGCTGCACACATACAAATACCTTACAGACACTATTACCTTCTCTTAGTTTGGTTTCCTAACTCGATAACTTAAAAACTGTCTACCTCATTCAGTTTGCACAGAGGTTAAAGATTCTGCTCAAACTTATACTACCATGTCCACAAACTAGTTAGTAGTAGTCAATTATTAATAACAGTCAATACTTTGTAAAACCGCCTTTTGCTGAGTTTACAGCTGCAAATCCTTGGGATATGCCTCTACCAGCTGTGTAAATCTAGAGACTGACATTTTTGGTAACCCTTACCCTTGTCAGATTGGATGGAGAGGTTCTGGAAACATCGAGTTCTAAGTCTTGCCACAGATTTATAATAAGAATTAATTTTGCACTTTGACTGGGCCATTTTTATATATATGAATATGCTGTGATCTAAACCAGTGGTTCCCAACCTGGGGTAGGAAAATCTACAATCGCTATTTAATTTTTGAAAATGAAAGTTTGTAATTAATCACTTTTAATGTTGTTAGGAGTTGGGGTGGTCTAGGCTTCTCACTATCGCCTACCCTACAGTATTACTAAAACATGTTTAAGCCACTGCATTAATAATGTATTGTTACCCTCCCAGGATCTTAGACTGTTTGATCATCAGCTGACAATGACCAGATTACTGGAGCTCATCTGTGACGGCAACAACCGGTCTTTCTGTGTAAAATTGGAGGTCTGCTTCTGCAGTGAATTCATTTGTCAATTCCCAATGACAGTGAATGGATTTCAACTTATCAAAATATGCTTCATTTTGCATTTCTCAACAGCAAGTTTTCCTTATGGTCTGTGCTGATCTCTTTTTGTAGATTGCATTCCTGGAATTTTTTGAAGTACTCCTGGGCTGTGCAGAAATAAAGTTTCAACAGGTTTCTGATGCTCTGGGGCAGGGCCTGGTCCAGATCGGGCCTCACAGCTACACCACAGAGAAACCAGCTGAGGTAGGAAAGTTCTAGAAAAAAGTACAGACTACAAACAAATATTTCCAGGTGGAGAGAATGTATTACTTTTCCTGCATAATATATGTGACACAAATTTGTGTGGGTGATAAAAATTTGCCAGAAGAAAAGAGTTGCATTGCTGTAGGCCAATCAAACGCGACACTGTTGCAAATCACTGTCGTGGTGTGGTTTAGATAGGACCCAAATGAAATGTTCAGGAATAAATAACAATGTCTAATAAGCAAAGACCAAAGCTCACATACAAGGAACGGGTAGGCAGAGGAAGAAACCAATGGGGTATGACTGAAAGAGGACTGCTTAAATGGTGAGGAGGGTAGTGAAAAAAACTGAATGGAATTGAATTGATGGTCCGTTTAAAGCTGAAGAGCCGGCGTATGTATCAAAATAACCAAAACAGTGCTTTAGAAGCACTGTGTTGATGCTCAATTCGTCTTAGCAGAGTCACATGATCAATTACATCCGAAGCTCCGTTTGGTACGTCACCGCTTTGCTACCCGATTCAAACGTTCAGAAAGACCTGAATCACTGGCTGAATCTGTGTTGTGTGTTCTGGAGGTGAGTGGCAACCAATAGCAAACAAGTGAGTGATCTGAAGAACAAGTGAGTAAATCAGCGACATGGGGCAACAAGTATTGTACCAGTAGAGTGGGCGTCCTATAAGTAGAGGCTATAATTCTCTATTGTTCTCGACGCGGCTGTCCCGGGTTCAATTACAGGCCATTTCCTTGTTGTTTTCATTCAGTAGTAGCCAACTCAAAGTTCCCATCCCTGCTGGCTGCCATTCAGCTGCCAGCAGACTCCCAGCAGAGTTCCAGCAGCTGGAGCATTGACTGGAGTGACCCCCACCAACCAGTTTTTACTGAAACTCCTCCCACTCAATGAAATACAGAACATGACCAGGAGATGGCGCTTCTCTCACAGAAAACAGTACACACCACCAGATTTAAAGCGCCGCCTCTGGCGGTGTGTGGAATTTCACATAATTCATAGAACCAAGAGTGACATACATGTGATTAATACCTACATGTGATTTAAGAAGGGAAATTATAACAGACCTAGCTACTGGAGATTCGCTGGCTACTGTTTTATCTGGAGTTAAATTATTGTAGCTAATACGTCCTGTCAAGTTTTAATCACAATTTATTTACTATGAATCGACATATAAAGAGGAAAAACTAAGCCTTTTGGAAGATGTTTGCAGTTGCAGGTATTCAGTGCATGCCTTCAACCAGGGAATTAGCATTATCCCTAAGCTCAGAACTAAACATGGATGTAGGAGCCATTCAAGGTGTTTAGTGGTTTCTCCTTTGTGTGGATGAGCACTGTGTGTGTGTGTGTGTGTGTGTGTGTGCACACATAGTGTCATGCGCTTCCGCATCATGGTAATTGGTGGCACCTTGGAAATGGGATTATTAAGTGCTTGCGCTCGCCCGAGCTCTGTTTTTTTGTTTGTGCTGGGCCTGTGTCATGGTGGTGGGGTGAGCTTGGGGAGAAACTTCTGTTGACCTCATTCATTTACATCAGAGCGATCTGCACTTGCCTTCAGGTATCAATGTCATCCACTTACCATCGTTCAAAGTAAGTCTCTCTTTCATCTCATGTTCTGAACAATAAACAACCAAGCGGGGCCATTATTCTGCCTGTGCGTCATCAGTCCAAAACTCCTTGACTTCAGCCTACCGTGGCATGTTGAATAAAGTCATGCCACAATATTATGTCAACAGAAGCTCAATTGTTGAAGCGTAGTTTCAACGTAATGTCGGACAACTCTGAACGTTTAAAATCGCTGACAAAGTTGTGATTGATAGACGTGAACGCGCATGGATTCCACGCAGTGCCCATTCATTCACAAATCTGCTGCTACGCTACACACGCCGTTTGTCACAGTCGCCTGTATTAAAATTTACGTCTGATTTCGTAAACGTTCTGGATCGCTTGTTTTCGGCGCTTTACAAAAGGTTAAGTTCTGTTTGTTTTGGGACTTTGCATTCACCGCTACAGAAAATAAAGAAGGGTGGAGATTAATCCCTGTGAATGGTTGGTGAAGCAAAAAGGAAATAAGAAGAAAATTAAAGAAATAAAGAAATAAGGCGCCGTGTTTTGTATTGCAGAATTTTGTGATTTCTGGATATTTTTGAAGGAAATATGTCAGATCAAGGAAATTTTTAAGGAAGATAAAATTATTCAGAAGAGACGATCAAAGCTTACATTTAAAGCTTTTGAACAGAAACTGGAAAAGCTTCAAAATGAAAGAAAAGGAAAAGTAAAACGGATCAAAATCATCATTAGAGAAATGACAGAGCTAATGAAAAATGCTGAAAATTCTGAAAAGATCCACTTATATATTGAACAAATGTCCAGTCTGTTTAAAGAGGCAAGCCAGCTGCATGATGTGATCATTTCTATGGTGCCTTTTGATGAGCAGGAAAAACAAAATGCATGGTTTGATGATGTTGAAGCGCATAAATCTACCTTTGTGGAGGAGGCAAATAAATGGCTTTTGGAGCTGCCAACAGTTGCTAATGTACAGCAAATACCACCAGATGGCGCTGTTGAACAAGAATGTCTCCCAAATGAAGAACCAATTACCAATGACAATACAACAAACATTTTGAAAACTGTAATGCATTTGAAAGGTACTGCAGTGGATATCAGACCAAGCGACCGTGTTTCTAATGTATCTGATGGAAAATTAAAGAAGCATAGCACTGTTGTGAGTAAATCGGCTGTGTCAAGCACTTCTTCAGCTCGATTAAGAGCGGAAGCAGAGACGGCAGCTCTTATGGCCCGTCAAAAACTATTGAAAGAAAAACAGGCTATGCAGGAGCAACAGGAACAATTAAGGAGAAAAATGGAGGAACAGCTACGGAAAAAAATGGAGGCAATAGACTTAGACATGGAACTCGCTGCCTTTATGGCTAAAGTGAATGTGTTAAAGGCTTCTGAAGGTTCTCAAGTGTCTGCTAAATCTGATGGTATGAACTCTTATTTAAAAGAAAGTAAAATTACACAATTAAATGTGGACGCTTCTACATTTGTGCCAGCTTTCACCACACAGCCATCGCAAGCAGACGTCACAAGGAACACTATGGCTACAGGCTATGCTGCAGTGAAGCCTAAAGCAAGTCGCCAATCTGAGCATCATACTACTTTCACCGGGGCCGGTCTGTCAGTATTACAAGCAGTTGCACAGCCATCAGTTCCTCATATACAGCATGACCAAACCACATCTACACCAGAGAACAGTTCTGAACAGCGTTTGGTTACAGTGCTGGAGAAACGGAATGAAATAACATCGCTTTTAGGGGCTGTTTCACGACAACGTTGCCGTTTTTCTTTGAATACGCGGGTGAAAACGCGCTGTGTTTACACGACAGGGCGCGCGATGGAAAATGATGTAGTACATATGCCCGACCTTTAGATGGCAGTGTGCCCCGTGTATGCAGTGTTCCAAGGTTTCCCCCTCACAACCCGGAAAAGAAACATTTCATGATACCTAACAATGGCTTTTTGTAGTTCTCCGCTCAAATAAAGGCATATTGATTATTTGACGCACGTACTGTATGCGACCAAATAACTTCAGAAGCTGCATCAGCAGTAACCGGATACCTGGATCCGCCATTGTTGTTGTTTTTCTGTAGAAAGGCAGAGTGCGCAAGTGCAACATGTCCGTAGGTGGCTGGCAGTGACGTCATCGTTTTCAAAAGTCTCCGGCTTGCGTTTACACGACAACGAATCCCTCAGCGTTTTCAAAACTCTCCACTCTGGAAGCCGTTTCCCAAAAGCTGCGTTTTCGCTCCCCCCCCCCCCCCCCCCGTTTTCCCGTTGTCGTGTAAACGAGAGGCCGAATCGGAGAGAAAAACCTCAGTTTTGCTGAAAAACGTTGTCGTGTAAACAGCCCCTTAGTTGAACAACAGTCACTTTTTCTGTTACCCAAGAGAGATCTGAAAGTATTTGATGGAGATCCATTACAATACCAAACCTTCATATGAGCATTTGAACACAACATTGAAGACAGAACTCCCAGTCACAAGGACTGTTTGTACTACCTTTGTGCAGTATACCAGAGGCCAGCCACGGGATTTGGTCCGAAGCTGTCAACATCTGCCACCTGCTCATGGGTACATTAAGGCAAAAGCTTTGCTACAGGAGCATTTTGGAGATTCATTCAAAGTAAACTGCCTATATGAACAAGGTGCTCTCATGGCCTTTAGTAAAAGGAGAAGACGTTAAGGCATTGCAGGCCTATAGTCTACTGCTACGTGAGTGCAGCAACTCTATGGGAGATTCAGTGGGTGACCTGAACGTGCCCACCAACATGCAAACCATTGTGAAGAAGTTACCTTACAAGCTGCGTGATCGGTGGAGATGTGTGGCCTGCGATATACAAGGAAGGTTTAATCATAGAGCAACATTCTATGACATTGTGGAGTTTGTTGAGAAGCAAGTTAAAATTGCAAGTGACCCTCTCTTTGGAAATATACAAGACATAACTGGAACTGGAAGAAAAGAGTCGAAAGCTGGATCTTTCCGGACTGGCACAAGACCTCGAGGCAGTAGTTTTGCCACCAATGTAGCACCTGCTTAGGAGAAAGTGGAGCCTGTGAACAAAGGAGAAAAGAACTTACTTGAAAGGATATGCTTGTTCTGTGGAGCTGGACACTCATTGGATGTTTGCCTTCAGTTGGATAAAATGACTCAAAATGAAAAGATGTCTTTCTTGAAGGAAAACAGGTTATGCTTTGGTTGTTTATTCACTGGGCACAGAAGCAGAGAATACAAAAGGCGTCTTACGTGCAGAGTATGTAACCTGAAGCACCCTACACTGTTGCATGTTCACTCCAAACTCAGGCAAAAAGGTTCTACACAGGCTAATTGTGGCTCAGAAAGGGCCAGAGAAGGTGCTGTGGTGTCTGTCCAGTCCAGTGGCTTAACTGGGGCCAGCAACCAGGACTGTACGCTGTCATTACTGCCCGTTCAGGTGAAGTTCAAAAGGGGACAAGAAATTCTGGTCACTAATGCATTCTTGGATCCAGGGAGCACTGCCTCGTTTTGCACAGAGCGACTAATGAATCAACTCAACCTCACAGGAAAGAAGCTTGGGATCCTCCTCAGGACGATGGGGCAAGAGAAAGTTGTGGACAGCTACATGTTGACAGATTTGGAAGTAGCTGGTCTGGAATCAAGCAACTTTCGTGACTTGCCGAAGATCTTCACACAAAAAAGCATGCCTGTCCACAGAGGAAATATCCCTCAGCTAAAGGACCTCCAACGTTGGCCACATCTGAGGCACATAAAATTAACAGAGGTTGAGGCAGATGTGGATCTCCTTATTGGCACCAATGTACCTCAGGCACTGGAGCCCTGGGAGGTTATTCGTGCAGAGGATGGGGGCCCTTATGCCATCAAGACTATCCTGGGTTGGACGGTAAATGGTCTGCTCAGAAGAGATTGTCAAATTGACAACCATTACAAGCAGCCGGATGTCACAGTAAAACGCATTTCAGTGGCAAGTTTGGATGAGCTGTGGGAGAAGCAGCTGAAGATTGATTTCCCTGAAACCCCGCTGGATGAACAGCATGGATTATCAAAGGAGGATGAGCGGTTCATGGAGTCTGTGTCTCCTTCAGTCAAGCTAATCGATGGGCACTATAGTATTAGGGTGCCACTAAGACAAAGATGCTTCAAAATGCCAAACAATAAGACAGTTGCAGAACAATGAGCGTTCAGTTTCAAAAAACGCTTGTCTAAAGATTTGTCCTTTTGCTCTGACTGTGTTAAGTTCATGTCAGAGATGCTGGAGAATGGTTACGCGGAGAGAGTTCCACCTGAGCAGTTGAGCCGATGTGATGGAAGAGTGGTATATACCTCACCGCGGTGTGTACCACCCAAAAAAGAAAAAACTGCGTGTGGTCTTTGATTGTGGGGCCACATTCCAGGGTTCCTCCTTGAACTCTCAGCTCCTTCAAGGACCTAATCTCACGAGCCAGCTCGTTGGTGTTCTGACCAGATTCCGAAAAGAACGAGTAGTGCTCATGGCAGACATTAAGGCCATGTTTCATCAGGTCCGAGTGCCACCTGAAGATTGTGACCTGTTAAGATTTTAGTGGTGGCCTGACGGAAACTGTGAAGGGGAGCTGGCCGAGTTCAGGATGGTAGCACATCTGTTCGGTGCCACGTCGTCCCCGAGCTGTGCTTGTTTTGCCCTTCAAAAATGTGCTGAGGACAATCAGAACCATTCCAGTCCAATTGCAATTAAGACTCTGCAACATCATTTTTATGTTGACGACTGCTTGGTGTCCATTGCCTCAGAAGATGAAGCTCTGTCTCTTTACAAGGAGCTCAGTGAGTTGTGCGCTAGAGGTGGATTTAAACTCACAAAATGGATTAGTAATTGCCGCACAGTCCTCGCTGCTATGCCATCTGAAGAGAGAGCCAAGGAAGTGAAAGATCTGGATCTGGAGAGTGATGCCTTGCCTGTGGAGCGAGTCTTAGGTGTTCAGTGGTGTGTGCAGTCGGACGCATTCAAGTTTAAGATCACACTCAAGAACAGTCCACTCACAAAAAGAGGAATCTTGTCCATTGTCAGCTCAGTTTACGATCCCCTTGGTTTTCTGGCTCCACTTGTTCTCTCTGCTAAGAAAATCCTCCAAAACCTCTGCAGGAGACGTCTGGGGTGGGACGATCCTTTGCCCACATCAGTAGCCACAGAATGGATGACTTGGCTTGACGATCTCCACCATCTGGAACATTGGGAGGTCAGAAGATGTTTAAAACCTGTGAACTTTAGTGAGATCACCTCTGCCCAGTTACATCACTTTGCGGATGCCAGTGAGGAAGGATTTGGTACTGCAACCTACCTGTTACTCCATGACAACTATGGGAGCGCTCACTGTGCATTTGTGATTGGAAAGGCGCGTGTTGCTCCACTTATACCAGTCACGATTCCTCGTATGGAGTTAACTGCTACGGTGATGGCCAGCAGAATGGACAAGCTTTGGAGGAAAGAGCTGCAAATGGATCTGAGAAAGTCAATCTTTTGGACAGAGAGCACCTCTGTTTTAAAATACTTAAAAAATGAGACATCAAGGTTTAAGATCTTTGTAGCAAACAGAGTGTCGGAAATACTTAAGTTGTCTAGTGTTTCCCAGTGGAGATACGTGTACAAACCCAGAGAGTATGGAGGAGCCTCTTGTTGGAGACCCGGACGTCAAAGTTGTAGTGGTGAATGCTGTACAAACCGATCAAGTAAGTCCAGTGGAGAAGCTTGTTAGCTATTTTTCTTCCTGGCATGGACTTAAGGCGGTTGCTTGGCTGCTCAAGTTCAGAAGTTTACTGTTGTCTCTGGTGCATCAAAGAAAGTTGCTAAGAGAGACTTTTGCTAAGACCAAGCCAAGTTATGAACAGCTGGAAGAAGAGGTACATAGCCAGATGGAACGTTACAAAGTTCAAGTACTGAAGGAAAGTCTAACAGTGGAAGATTTGGTTGCTGCTGAGAAAGCTGTGATAAAGTTTTGCCAAAGAACAGGGGAATGTGTCAAGAGAACAAGTCACCTCTACAAGCTAAACCCAATCCTAGAAAATGGTCTTATAAAGGTTGGAGGGAGGCTTAGTAGAGCAGCTATGCCAGTTGAAGCAAAACATCCAGTTATCTTGTCTAAAGACTTGCACATCTCCAGCTTAATTCTCAGCCATATACATCAAGCAACGGGTCACGGTGGACGCAACCATATGCTTTCCCACCTGCGACAAAAATACTGGATTCCTGGTGCTTGTGCCACCATACAGAAAGTTTTGACAAAGTATATTACTTGTTGAAGATTGTCTGCTACACCTGGACATCAGAAAATGGCTGACCTACCTCACAGCAGAATAACTCCGGATGAACCTCCATTCAGCCGTGTTGGCTTGGATTGTTTTGGGCCATTTGAAGTGAAGCGTGGACGTGCTATAGTTAAGAGGTATGGACTCATTTTCACTTGCCTGGCAATACGAGCTATACATCTCGAAGTCCAGTCCTCACTGGATACACATTCCTTCATCAACGGGCTCAGAAGATTTATTGCCAGATGTGGACAAGTACTGGAAATCCGTTCAGATCATGGCACGAACATTGTGGGCGCTGAACGTGAACTGAGGGAAGCTAGGAACAAGTGGAACCACAACTACATAAACAACATGCTGTTGCAGAAAGGCGTGAAATGGGTTTTTAACACCCCAGCAGCATCGCACCATGGAGGTGCATGGGAGAGATTGATTAGATCTGTTCGTAAAGTCCTCAACTCTGTCCTGAAGACTCAGTCGTTGGATGATGAAGGCTTGATGACTATCTCTTGTGAAGCTGAAGCAATAATTAACAGCCGTCCAATAACAAAGGCATCAACAGATCCCAACGACTTGGAGGCGCTAACTCCGAACCATCTACTGCTACTTAAGTCACAACCATCACTGCCGTCTGAATTGTTCGAGAAAACTGATGTTTATGCTCGTCGTCGCTGGAGACAGGTTCAGTACATGTCTAACTTGTTTTGGAAGCGTTGGGTGAAGGAGTACCTTCCAGGATTACAAGAGCGCCAAAAATGGAACTGTACTCAAAGGAACTTCATGCCTGGAGACGTAGTTATACTCGTGGATGAAATGTCACCACGCATTTCATGGATTACCGCAAGATTTTTGGATACCGTTTTGGACAAGAATCGACTAGTGCGTACAGTGAGGATTAAAACTAAATTGAGCATTTTGGACCGTCCTATTACCAAAGTCTGCCTTCTGCAGAAAGCGGATGGGCAGCGAAGATCATGTGGATTATAAACCTTTGGATGTGGATTACCTGTATGAACTGGGACATTGTCAACTATAGACTGACTTTCTATATGTGGACTCTAAACGACTCATCAATTATGTGTCTTTGCCTTTGTTTATAGTTCTGTCTCCTACATGTAATGGTGGTGGGTAATTATTGTTATACAATAATTAGGGGGCGGAATGTAGGAGCCATTCAAGGTGTTTAGTGGTTTCTCCTTTGTGTGGATGAGCACTGTGTGTGTGCGCACATAGTGTCATGCGCTTCCCCATCATGGTAATTGGTGGCACCTTGGAAATGGGATTATTAAGTGCGCGCGCTCGCCCAAGCTCTGTTTTGTTTGTGCTGGGCCTGCATCATGGCGGTGGGGTGAACTTGGGGAGAAACTTCTGTTGACCGCATTCATTTACATCAGAGCGATCTGCACTTGCCTTCAGGTATCAATGTCATCCACTTACCATCGTTCAAAGTAAGTCTGTTTCATCTCATGTTCTGAACAATAAACAACCAAGCGGTGCAATTATTCTGCCTGCGCGTCATCAGTCCAAAACCCCTTGACTTCAGCCTACCGTGGCATGTTGAATAAAGTCATACGCCACAATAATGGAGAAGCAGCTTTCAGTTTCTATGCTCCTCTAATCTGGAATGGCTTCCTGACGAGTGCAGGGCTGCTGAAACTCTGAACTGCTATAAATCGAGACTAAAAACTCATCTGTTTAGAATTGCCTTTGAGTAAATGATTGATGTCAAATGTATGAAATGTGTTCATCCTCTCTTGCTCTATTGATCTTTCTCTTGCTTTATTGTGTATCATGTCTTATTGTGCATCATGTGTAATGTGTGTTTCATGCTAATTTGCTACCTTCACTTTGAATTTCCAATGTTATATTTTGTCTTCAAGAAGAGACTGTGGAACATGTTATATTAATTTGCCTGAAGTAAACTGTTGAGAAAACTGGTACAGAATTTACAAGATATAAAATTGCAACTGGACATCAGAGACCTTTTAAACAAATGGTAAAGTTCTGAAAACAAAAACATTTGCTGAGCTATCTCAAGCAGATGAAATTAATAGAAAGAATATAGTTGTTTGTTTTTTAGTATTTTGTAAAAATAAGTAGGGCATTTTCAGCATGCATCAAATGTTTATTGCTTATTGGGGGTTTGTTTTAAATGTCCTACGTTTTTGAACTCACCATACATTTCGAACGTTCCTTGAATGCACCACAGGTGTGCGATGCAGCATTGTACAGACAAGCTTCTGCCTTAATTCCTGTTGAAAGATCGGTCTTATATACATGCAGATTAATTTTTTACTTTTGAATTAACATTAGGTACAAAACAACTTCGTTTGTGAGTGGATGAAATGAACCGAAAAAGGTTTATGATTGGTCAGTCGACATACTCTGATCATGCAGCATATGCATATATATATATATATATACATATATACATATATATACATATATACATATATATACATATATACATATACATATATATACATATATATACATATATATACATATATATATATACATATATATACATATATATATATACATATATATACATATATATATATACATATATACATATATATATATATATATATATATACATATATACATATATATATATATATATATATACATATATACATATACATATATATACATATATACATATATATATATACATATATATACATATATATATATACATATATATATATACATATATATACATATATATACATATATATATATATATATATATACATATATATATATATATACATATATACATATATATACATATATATATATATATATATATACATATATACATATATATATATATACATATATATATATATATATATATATATATATATATATATATATATATACATATACATATATATATATATATATATATATATATTCTAGAATTGCGCTGCTCTGGGTGGCTGCATGTTGGAGTGGCTCTGTTGGCTACATATTAAGTTTTGTTTTTTTGTACATTGGTTCCTCTTTTTTCTTAAAGAAGATTGCATTTTTTTGACCTGTATACTTTCTAGTTTTTGGTGCTGTGAAGCTGGAAGGATTTTTGCTGTAAATTTTTCCCTTTTTGACAATTTGTTATGATGCGTAACCATGGCAACAATGTGGTTTACAGCCGGGGGAGCAGCTGATTAACATCGCAAAAGCTGAAATAATACCTCAACTGAAACCACAAATCCCCGATGAGTTGATAAGGAGGAGACGTGGATGCAGAGCAGGAGCGAAAAGGAGACAGAGAAGGAGGAAGTTCAAGCCATCGCTTCCATCGATCATAATGGGCAACGTAAGATCACTGGCTAACAAGATGGATGAACTCCAAGCCCTTACAAGGACTCAGCCAGAGTACCGTGAATGCAGTGTTATGTGTTTTACGGCGACGTGGCTGCTGGATCATATCCCCGACTCCAACGTCTGTCTGCCAGGCTTCCTGACTGTACGAGCAGACAGAGATCTGAAGACGAGCAGGAAAAGAAAAGGAGGTGGAGTAGCAGTGCTTGTCAACAACAGATGGTGTCATCCAGGACATGTTACTGTGAAATGTCGTCTCTGCAGCCCAGATCTCGAACTCTTGGCAGTGAGTTTTCGTCCATATTATTTGCCAAGAGAGCTCACCAGTGTAATTTTGGCAGTTGTTTACATTCCACCTTCAGCCGTTGCCGACAATGCATGTGATG
>OY747721.1:47029342-47154342 GCA_963556495.2 Valencia hispanica | reverse complement strand
CTGGATCAGCTGCAGCTGTCTGATTGACTTTTTAGGCAGACCTGTGAAGACACTGTTGCAGTAATCAATCCGACTAAAGATAAATGCATGGAGGAGTTTTTATAGGTCCTGTTACGACATTAGTCCTTTAATCCTAGAAATGTTCTTCATTTGATAGAAGGCTGACCTTGTTATTACTTTTATGTAACCCTGGAGGTTCCGGTCTGATTCCATTACTACACCTGATCAGTGGTTTCTAGCTGTATTAACTGAAGCTGTGTACTGAGTCTTGATTGTTCCTCTTTAGGTCCAAAAATAATGAATTATGTTTTTTTCTATTCAGAGAGTGAAAATTATTGCACATCCCATCCATTGATTTGCTTAATGGTTTATTGTTGGTTTTACTTTATATGCTTTGTCTGTGTTTTACTGCTATTTTTTTTTATCTTACCCCTTAATCATGTAAAGCATCTTGAATTACATTGTTGAAAGTGGGCTATACAAATAAAATTGCCTTGCCTTAACGCATTTACTTAGTTTGGATGGGTTAGGGTTAGTCAGCTGGTGACATGTACAGTTGAGTATCATCTGCACAGTTTCTTATTGGTTGCAGCGGGAACATGTCGATTTTAAATAGGAGGGGTCCTAGGATGGAGCCCTGGGGCATCCCACATGTGATTATTGTCTGTTCTGAGGAAAAAATTGCCTATTGATACAAAGAAGTTCCTGTTCTTAAGGTAAGACTCAAACCAGCCAAGTACTGTGCCAGAGTCCGACCCAGCTCTCCAGTTGTTCCAATAGTATATCATGATTAACAGTGTCAAATGCTGCACTGAGGTCCAACAGAACCAGCACTGTGGTTATACCACTATCTGTATTTATGCGGATTTCAGTGAAAACTTTGACGAGATCAGTCTCGGTGCTCTGGAGAGCACGGAAACCAGACTGAAAAACATTAAAGCGGTTGGTCATTGTCAGGAAGCTATTTAACTGTTGAAACAGCTTTTTCAATAATCTGACTGATGAATGGAAGATTACAGATTGGCCTGTAGTTCTGCATTAGCATGTTGTACAGGTTGTTCTTTAGTAGTGGTTTGATAACTGCTGTTTTTAAAGCTTGGATGAAGACACCTAACATGAGGCATGAGTTAACTATTTGAATCAGATCAGACCTAATGACAGGGAAATCTTTCCTGGGAAAAACTGTGGATAGACTATCAAGGCATCAGGAGAAGGAACTTAATTGATTTATGATTTTATCAAGGTGTTTTTGGTTTAATTTATAGAATAAAGACATTTTCTCTACATTGGTGTTAATTTGGAATGACACTGGTAATGGGTTCGGTGCTGAAGTACAGATTGACCGTCTGACTGTTAGAATCTTTTCAGTAAAAAAGCTGGCAAATTCATAGCAGGCTGTGGTGGAGTTTAGTTCAGGGGCTACTGTCACAGGGGGATTAGTCTTTCCACTGTTGCGAATAAAGTCTGTGTATTATTAATGTTTTTGTTAATGATTTCTGAAAAGAACGATTCCCCATCTTTCAAAGTTAAGTGATATCTGTCCAGTCTCTCTTTGTAGATTTCAGTGAACCTGGACTCGAGTTTTTTTTTGTCTGAAATTTTGGTGAGGAAGTTATCTACCAGCATGTTTGCTGATTTTAAATTGGGAGAAAAAGGGGATGTGGTGGGAGAGTAAATTTGTTTAAAGGTTTCAACTGAAGTGTCCCCTAGAAAAAACGTTTTTCTCACTGTGGCTAGATAGTTTAGCAGAGATGGTACTTTCAAAGAAAACACAAAAAATTTCAGATAACGCAATATCAGTTAAAATGTTGCAGATATTTAAACCTTTGCTGATAATTAAGTCCAGAGTGTGTCCTCAATTGTGTTTTGCTTGTTTGACATGCAAACATCGTCAGTATGGACGCTGAAATTCCCCACAATGATTAATTGGTCATAGTCGATACATATTGCGGAAAGAAGCTCGCTGAAATCATTGAAGAAGTTAGTTAAGTTTTGGGGGTTTATATAAACTTAGGCTTTGATAGGGTCCTTAATTTGGAGCTTGATACTCAAAAGAGTCAAATGTGCCCAAGAATACCTTTTAAAGTTAGGCTAATTGAGTTATGAAAAATTGTGGCTATGCCTCCTCCTCATCTGTGTTTCTTGCCCTCGCTAATAAAGTTGTAATTTGGAGGAGTCGATTCTATTAATGTAGATCTTTTAATTATTTACCATCTCGCCAGGTCTTTCGATAGAAATGGAGCGTGTACATTATTCTCAGCGATGAAGTCATTCATTAGAAACGACTTCCCTGACAGAGCCCTGTTTGATAAAGCTAATTTAAGTAGTTTGATGATGGGTAGCTGAACCTTCTGATAAGTGATCAATTTGAGTTTTGGTTTAATATGAGAGCTTTTTTTTGTTTTCTTCTGGTTATAAGCACTGGAATACTGCTACTCAGGGTGGCCAGAGAAATTCTGGGAGATGATGGTAGTAGAATTACTGTCGGGTCACCTTTTATATCAGATATCTGTTATTACCGTAATCGTGATGTTTCCCCCCAACCACTCCTATGACAAACTCCCACCTCCTGAAACATGAGCGCCAGAGCATTTTTTCCACAGCAAACATCTCACAAGGAATTTGTTTAAACTAGAGACCACAGCAGATTTATTGAAAAAAAAATGAATAGATGAGAGCTTTAAGAACTTTGTATTTTGTGAAATCCTGCAGTTTAAGTCTAGACTTCATTACACAGCTGTGTTTTTGTTGTATGTGTAATTTTTGTGTGAGAAAAGAAGCCATACTGAATATTATTTTCAAAAATACTTCTGATTATCACTGTATGAACAGAATAAAAGCATAGCTAACTAATCATATGCTCTTATAGGAAGGAAATGCCACAGTGCAGGAGGTAGGGCAAGAAGACATCCAACATCGAGACCTAAAGAAACAACACCTTGCAGGTTCGGCTTAGTTTAGTTGAGTCTCTTGCACCTACTTGTATTTCTTCCTACAGTTGCTATGTTATTTTAAATGGTAAGAAAATGTTATACAGGTTGCATTCAGAGTAGAAAGGATGTTAGGCACTTACCTTGTAGTCTTAGAAAATACACACACACACACACACACACACACAGTATTACAAAACTGATGTTAGGAGGTAAAATTAGATTTTTGAGGCATTTGTGATTGGCTCATCATCTGCAGGAATGCTACACCTCGTTAAACCAGCAAATATTTGGTCTAATTACATCTTCTTTTTTTTCTAGACTTCCATGATCAAAACAATGTGAAAATAAGTGGAATAAGGGCTAGAGACCATCAAGTACAAAGGAGGATCCTGACTGTCCAACAGTTTTTTAACAACTGTTTCTATCCTGCAGTTGACCACCACTGGTTGGTAACAAGGCAAATGGAGATGCTCACCCAGGAGGTCCAAGATGGCAAAGTAATTCACTTTATAGAAAACTCAAAATGAGATGTTTTTCTTCTTGATCTGTCAGGCTAAAATAATACTGGGATGAGCAGCTAAAAATGAGTATTGTTAGCTTTCTATTAACCCATTACATGTCAGATGTTTAATTTCACTTGATATGCTGTCAAAAGGAAATTCAGACATTCAACTGTCAAAGTGTCATGACTTTAAGTCTGGGTTGAGACATAATTTAGCTATATACAGTACAGTGTATTATGGAAAAAATACATCTCTTTAACAAATGTGAGACTGTCCTTCAGTTATTTCCCGTTTTATCAAATTCTATACTCTTCCAGACCACCTGACCCCCAATTATGAATCATCTTAATATCCCTAATGTCTTTCCCTGTCTGCTTTTGTAAAATTGTTTTGCATCTCACCCCCCTTCACGCTGGACAGCAGCCGCTGCCCTCTGTCACCCCCAAACGGGACAGTGCGTGAGCTCATTGCCCAAGCGGTTGCGCCCCTCCCCGTCATGGGAGCACGGATTGGTGGGGGACAGTCTGGCTCTTTCCACACCCTCTCTAGACATTGTCAGTTGAAGGCCAGATTGAGTCTGTCGATCATCACAGCAGGGGTTTGTTTTCTGGCACCGTCCAGTCTTGAATGGAGTAACGTGGTAAGTAGGAGAGAGTTGCTCGATTCACGGTGCCAGCTTTCTCTTTCTTCCTGTTTTAAAGTCCACCACTAGCTGCTGCTCTCCCGCAAGCTCAGAGAGAAAAAAAATAATTCTCTCCCTCTCAAAGCAGACAGATTCAGAGAGCGTAAAAAATGCAAGTAGGAAAAAATAAACAACCAGAAAGGATCACTTTTTCTTTTTCTCACCCAGAAAACGGGGGTTCTTCTCAGGCAGCGACCGACACAGGGGTTCCTTGACGGTGAGTCTTTCTCTGTCCAATGCTAGAGAAAAAAAACCCACCCACTCGGTTTCGCCTGCTGAGGGCACATTGGGCGCCATTTATGTCATGGAAAGAAAATATCTTCTTCCTTCCATAAGGATGAGGCTGAAATCTGGATCAGCGTTCTCTTATATTTTATTACAGCCAGTCGTGTACTTGAGCCATCTGGGCAAACCCTCAAACTCTCTCGCAGCACAGATCATGTCTGCCTTTTCTGTAAGCAGCTTCTACCTTCGGTCTCCAAATGTTGTCTTCATTGCAAGGTTAACCAAAACACTCCTCACAGCAGTTAGATCAGACTAAGCGAAAGGCATCTTCACCGACTCAAATGATCTCTTATTAAGGCATATTCCCTAGATGCCTTTACTAATATTTAATCAATCAATTGACTATCTTGAAATATTGCTGTAACATCATGTATGGCAGAAAGTGGGTGTGTAGGGGGCGGGATATGATCCAAAATCACCTGACCACATTTCAAGGGTGTGTGTTGTTGGGTCTCCATTTTCTTCAAATGAACTGAACAGACTGTTGGACGGCTGGAAGCCATTTTCCCTAGATGGACTGAGCAGACCACGGTGACCCCCAACACACTCACATTGGTCCGTGGCCAGCAATGGGGACATCAACAATGACATCACGGCCTCCATTTAGCCAAAACTAGTTTTATGGCCCTTTGTCTCCGGACACCCCATGGGCAGTTCTCCATTTTGGCACAAACTAGTTTTATGACCTTTTGTCTCCTAGGCTATCTGTGAATTAAGACCCCCTGGAGCGAGGGCCACCTCCCTCCCTGAACAAAGCCTGAGCTGTCCGTTGTCCCTGATCCATTTCATGTTTAATTTTCACATATTGTTTTCTAAGATCTGTAGTAATTAGTAGCATGCTTTAGAATAGATGGGAATTATTGACAAAATGTTTTGGCTGTAAGGTTGATATATTTTCTTAATAGATTCCCTTTAGCTTAAAGAGAAGTAGTCTGTGTTTAAATGATATACTTGTGTACAATTATTGTCTACGGCGTGTGAATTTACACCTTCAAGAACAGACTGGTTGTCTGGTCTTCTAAAACAAAAGTATCTCTAGTTAGAGGTTGGTGCCCCGATTATCTTCAATAAACAAATTAAACTTGAACCTCATCAATAATTATATTAAATTTGATTATAATTATTGATGGTTATGTAAACCAGACAAAAACTCGCTCACTTTGTCACAACAGAGTGATTTATAAAGCGGAAATTGCGTGCAGTTGTGCATACTCAAAAGTCTGATCGATATTAAACTTACTTGGTGCAACTACTCGCCGGGCTTATGTACAGTTTTATTAAGGATTCTACAACAAGTTTTATAAAGGAGACCCCTGAGCAGAAAGGCAAAGCTCTCGATTTACTGGTTGAACTACGTTCCTACTCTCATCTGTGGTCACGAGATCTGGGTAGTGACCGGAAGAACGAGATCACGGACACAAGCGGCTGAAATTAGTTTCCTACGTAGAGTGTCTGAGCTCTCCCTTAGAGATAGGGTGAGAAGCTCAGTCATCCGGAGGGGGCTCGGACTAGAGCCGCTACTCCTCCACATCGAGAGGAGTCAGATGAGGTGGATCGGGCATCTGGTCAGGATGCCTCCGGGACGCCTCCCTGGTGAGGTATTCCAGGCACGTCCCACCGGGAGGAGGCCCAGGACACGCTGGAGGTACTATGTTCCTCGGCTGGCCTGGGAGTGCCTTGGGATTCCTCCAGAGGAGCTGGCCCGAGTGGCTGGGGAGAGGGAAGTCTGGGTCTCTTTGCTTAAGCTGCTGCCCCCGCGACCCAACCCCAGATAAGCGGAAGAAGATGGATGGATATTGCTGTACATAGGTATTGAACACCTGGCAATCAATCAATAATTCTGGTTCTCAAAGACCTGTTACTTTGCCTTTTAAAAGTCCACCTCTACTCCACTTAGCACCTGTCTGAGCTCGTTAAAGATACCTATCCACCCCTAGTCAGTGAGACTCCAACTATTACCATGGGCAAGACCAAAGAGCTGTCAAAAGATACCAGAGACAAAACTAGACCTGGAAAGTCTGGAAAGGGCTACGGGGCAATTGCCAAGCAGCTTGGTGAAAATAGATCAACTGTTGGAGCAATTGTTAGAAAATGGAAGAGGCTAAAGATGACTGTCAGACTCCCTCGGACTGGGGCTCTATGCAAGATCTCACCTGGTGGGGTATCACTGATAAAGGTGAGGGAGAAACTACACGTGAGGAGCTGGTCAATGACACGAAGAGACCTGGGACCACAGCTTCAAAGGTTACTGTCGATAGAACACTACTCCGTCATAGTTTAAAATCATGCATTGCACGGAAGGGTCCCCTGCTGAAGTCCTTACATGTCCAGGCCCATCTGAAATTTTCCAGTGACCATCTGGATGATCCAGAGGAGGCATGTGAGAAAGTCATGTGGTCAGATGAGACCAAAATAGAACTTTTTGGTCTAAACATCACTAGCTGTGTTTGGAGGAAAAAGAAGGATGAGTTGCATCCCAAGAACATAGTCCCTACTGTGAAGCATGGGGGTGGAAAAATCATGCTTTGGGGGTGCTTTTCAGCAAAAGGGACAGGACAACTGCACTGTGTTAAGGAGAGGATGAATGGGGCCATGCATTGTGAGATTTTGAGCATCAACCACCTTCTCAGTCAGAGCATTAAAGATAGGTCGTGGCTGGGTCTTCCAACATGACAATGAGCTGAAGCACACAGCCAGGATATCCAAAGAGTGACTCCATAAGAAGCGTATCAAGGTTCTGGAGCGACCTACCCAGTCTCCAGACCTAAATCCAATAGAAACTCTTTGGAGGGAGCTGAAACTCTGTGTTGCTCAGCAACAGCCACGAAACCGGACAGATCTAGAGAAGATCTGTGTGGAGGAGTTCGGCCAAAATCCGTTCCGGTTTGTGAAAACCTGGTCAAGAACTAAAGGAAACATTTGACCTTTGCAATTGCAAACAAAGGCTTCTGTACCAGATATTAACACAGATTTTTTCAGGCGTTCGAATACTTATGTGCAGCAATAAAATACAAATAAATTCTTTAAAAATCAGGCAATGTGATTTCCTTAATAAAAAATGCTGTCTCACAGTGGAAATGCACCTACAATGTGAATTTCAGACCCATCTATAATTTCTAAGGGTTAGGTGAGAGAACTTGTAAAATCACGGTGTTCAAATAATTATGTTCCTCCTTTATGCTGCAGATTTTTGATACTATTAAGTAAAACTAGACGATTTACAAATGGAACTTTTAATAGGAACTTGATGTAAAAACTGAACTATTTTCTACTGAATTTAAAATGAATATGAAAAACAAGTCAAATTTTTACAGATGTTAAACATGTTTTTAAAAAGACAAAACTGAACAAGTTAAGAAATGCTTTTATATTTTAGGAGGGGTGAAGACCATGAGGTCACTCGGACAAGTGGACTGGCGTATCCTATCCTTCAGGTCCGGGGTGAAGAGAAGTAGGGTTGACTCTGCAGTCTGCACCTAGAAATGAAGAAGATGGATTCAAACTGAAAGAAACGAACGCTTAAATGAATCAGTCATTAATTTAAGCACAGAACTGTTGTGTGCTGGTTTAAGTTAGTATTTTATTTTCGAAAGAAAAGTTAAAAATTAACCTGTAGCGATTGAGGGTTGAACACTGAGGTTACCGTAGACAGTGCTGTAGTGAAAGATGAACACATATGTGAACAAACCCCAAAGCAATCAGACAGGCAGCAATAAGCAGGAGTACAGTTTTAAACAATGGGACATTTATTAAGCAGAAAATAAAACTTTCAAACACCCTGTCTACACGGAGATGAAGCCATGTGAGGCATCCAATAGGTGTCTCATCCACAAGGAGCCGGTGTTTCAGGATGGTGTTTTAGTATTGGTGCAAACAATCTTAGTGTAAACGACCGTGTTTGAAACCAGGTCTGAGAGTGGAGAAATTTAACTGGCATGCGCTACTCTGTGGGAAAAAAGTTTAAAAAAACACGCCACTGTACTCTGTTGAGGTCGTTCTAAAGCAAATAGTGATCTTATTATGGATCCTAGAATATGATTTACTGTCCCTCTATCACCAGCAGCAAAAAATTGATCGGAGAACCACAGATACAGAATGCTTTAGAATAAAGCTCTCATCTGAAGCTAGATTTGCTGTGTTTGCCACCAGATTGACTGAGCATACTCTGTGTCCTTTCTGTGTTTTTCTGGCAGTGTCGCAGCACCACCAGTGGGCCCGACATATGTACTGCACCATTTTAAGCTGGTTTGTGTGAATTCATATGAACCAATGTTTTAATTATTGTGGTGCCATTTTTACAGACTTTTTGAAACTGTACCTGCTTTGGCTCAGTGTAGAGCAGGGCTAAGAATAGATTAGAATGTTGGTCACAACAAACTATTCATGGAATTCTATGGGGGGCAGTTTGTAAAGTTACACAGCCACAAGTTAATGGCAATAATATGGAATATTTAACCCGTCATAGGAGAAAAAAAATGGGAGTTCATTTTTCAAAGATATACTTGCGTCCATATTATTTATTCATTTATAAATGTCACAATATCAAACCAAGTATTTAGTTAGCAAGCTAAATCTTTAGTTTACAAATTCAATATTTAGCTGAAACTAAACATTTAGTCTACAAACTAAACATTCAACCTCAAAATGAATACTTAGTTAGCAAGCCAAATATTTAGCTAGAAAGCTAAAGTGGCTAAATAGACAGTGTTGTTCAGGTCACCTATTTATCATTGTTTATTTTCATCCCAATATGTCCAACATTCCAGCTTAAAGACCTCATGACACGAAGTTGACATTTTTAAACATAACATAAAGAAATCTGAACCCAATGGACAATGTCAAAGTCATAAACACGCCTTGCATAATCCTACTGAGAGCAAAAAAACGCTGCGGTGACTAGCATTTTACTACTGTATCGCTGCGCACTGAACGAGCAGAAAGCCGGAAGTGACGTTAGCGAGAGAACGCATTCTGTTTGTTGACACGTTTGACGGCGGCTTTTCAGCTGTGACTGGGACCGCTATTTTCTATTTTTGACAAAGAAAAGTGATTGCAATGCCTTGGCGTTGTGTTGGGGGATTTTGCTCATAATACACACAAGGACGGTGTCGGTTTATTTAAGTTTCCCAAAGACCCAGAGTTACTGTCTAAGTGGGTGAAACAAGTTAGACTTATCCGTGAGAACTCGGCTCCCTCCTCCTCTCTCCGCAACATTTTGAGCTGAATTGTTTTGATTACTATGATAAAGGAATCACTGGGTTGTTTGGTTCAACATAAGTGTGTGTTGCTGCTGACAGCTGTACCTGCAGTGTTCAGCAAGAGTGTGACAGCGTGGCGGCGGTACCATGGTGGTGCTTGTGGACTGCGATGCGACACTGACAGCGTCAGCATCCCTACTCCTACAAGCTCGACTTCCACTTACTGCCCAGTTAGATCTCGTGTTTCCAGAAGCATAGGCTCATTTTAGCCGGGGACATGTCTCCACCACTTTTCTAAACCTGATGTGGAATTTCTTACCAGCGGACATCTAACATCTACTTGTGTTCCCAGCACAAATTCCACATAATCAGTATCTGAACGGACTATTATTTAAATTACTCTATTGCACTTTCTCATACAGTCATGGTTTCTTTCTGCGCAGATGCTGCAGCGTTCTTTGCAGTGGATACATCAAGGTTTTAGTCCGTAAGCAAACACGTTCAGGGAGGACTCCTGGAGTGCCGCTGGTACCCGTTTCAAGATGGAAAAATACATCAATAAAATTCCATGGCTCTGGCTGAAGTTGCTTTACTGCAGGTTAAAAAATATTAATTCAATACTTTTGTTTGTTTACCACTCCCAAAGAGAATGGTGTTGATATATTGTGTTTGTGGAGCGAGCATGCCAGAATATTCCCCCAACTTTGAGCTGGCCGCGGAAAGTTCCCGCTATCCAGGCATCCTGCGCTGCCAGAGAGATTTTTTTCTGCGACTGAATTTGTGATTCAGGAACGGAGAGCGCAGATAAAGTCAGGGACTGTGGACAATATTTTGTTTCTGCACAGCAACCTCTGCATCAAATTTATTTCAGATGTACAATGTTTCAAAGAATTAAAAGGGACATGATTCATTGCAATATAATTTACAATCACTTGAGGATTGCGTTATTTTCTGTCTTTGATCGTTTTTTTAAAACTGTAGCCTAATGAAAGAATGCAAAGGCCGTTGTTAGCAGGGCTCCTTACGGTGTGTCAGGAAAATCGAGTGAGAAAATGAAGCAGGACATCACACAAAAGTTCACTTTCTGACGGGCGGCTCAACCACTCCACTACTCCATCAGGTAGTGAGTGCATTCACAAAAAGGAATAGGAATACCATCTGAAGTGTTTGTGTGATGAGCTTTTGCCGTCAGTTTATTATGACGCAACCTCTATTCATTAGTACAATAATCAGAAACACCTGTGCACCCAAACTAACAGTCGTCCTTCATTGTGAGAATGTACAATTTACACCACTGACCACTTGATGCAGACATTTTCTCTTACGCACAAGCAGGTGCACAATTCACATCTATAGATCATGAGAAAGTTGTGAGACTGCAGGTAAAATGTTCATATTTAGTACATGTTTTCGTCTGCTCCATGTGTGATGGCATGATGGAGATTCTTTGTTCAGATTGTTCAGGCTGAATATTGACTAAAATAAATGAAGAATTAAATAATATTAAATATGTTTCAGATTTTTTCAAAATTTAAAAAACTTTTGTGGAAGAAATGTAATGTTCTGTTCTGTGTAGTTCACATACTGATAGTTACCGAGTGTCTCTTCTTTATGATATGGTGACCAATCTGATTATGTGACACTATATGAATTTAGGTCAGGTCAAACCTGTTGATTCAGACTCTTACAGCCTGGGTTGGCATGGCAACTCTCTTTTACGTCTAAGAACGTCCTGACATACATTGATTATGCTTCTATATCAAATCTTCTACGCCTAATGAGTCAAATGCCTACTGAGTGAGAAATGTTTGTTTGTAATGTCATAGGTGATAGACTCTTGATTACTGAACCTATATAATCCTGTGTCTTGTTTTGGAAGGGAGGTCAGTATCGCATATTTCTCTGTTAACGCTGTACCTCCTTGTTTGATCAACCAAGTCTGTATTAAAAACTTCTAGAATCTGAAGGAATCTCTCTCATCTCTTTTATTAAAGAACTTCGATAAGACTGTCAAAGACAGAAAATAACGGGATCCCTGATTAAATTTAAATTATAGTAGAATTAATAATTTCTCTTTTATTGCTTTGGAATATTCCACCCCCGGGTAGCCGCCCCATTGCAGGACTCTGAACTGTTAGTTAAAGTTTCCCTGTACAGAACGGCAAGGGTTGTAAATGGAACGCGTTTTGTTATTGCGCATATAGCCTATGTAGCCAACGGCTGAATAATTATAGGCTATATGAATAATTAATAATTGTCCACAGAAGTTTTAAAAACAAACTGACACCCTTGTCCAGAAAAGACAGGTACATATTCAAAGCAGTTTTGCTATGAATATGAATAATTCAAACTCTATTTAGTTAGACTGACAAAGAAATTAAATAAACGTGTTTCACCTGAAACTAATAATTTGGTACGATAATCATAAAGAAGAATTGTAATGAAGTAAGTCTTAGGCTACTTGCTTTGTTGTTTTCCTTGAATGTTTGCCTACAATATGATTTAATTTTTCCGATATCAGTCTCAGACCTTATAAATAAGTACGTCTGGATTAGTTTATTATTTTTAGTTTTAAAACTAATTAACCATATTTACATTATGTAGGCTAATGTTTATTTTTCAGGTCACTACTAAAAGCACTACACATTAATATTATTATGCTCATTTATATCATTTTGTTAATTATTTGAAAGGAAAAGAAGCCACGATTAACAGTTATTTCTAATCCTTACCGAACTCGAATTATCTCATAAAATCAAGTCTGTTCGGCTCATAAATTTACACAACCACATACTTTGACAAGATGGATTATGTCATAATACATTTACATGAAGTCAGCTTTGTGTCATGAGATCTTTAAGGGGCGTTCACAACGGTCAGCGCGTCCAGGAAACAGGGCAGCTAGATTACATGCAAGTCTATGGTACCTACGCGTCAAGTGGGCGTCAAGCTGCCCCACAGCAAGTCGCGAACATCCACGCAGCTGCTGCTTGGACGTGTTAACGGACCGCCTGAGCAGCTGCTGCGTGAAGTTGGGTAAGCTGAACTTTTGGGGCAACAAACGCGGGGCAATCGTAGAGACTTTGTACTGACGTCATTACTAGGCATGGGCCGGTTACCGGTTTCAAGTGTTGTATTCTACTTTTCGGGGGCTATTTTTTATTATGCAGTATATATGTTTTAACTATATCTTAGTAAGCTTTAGAAGTAATAGGCCTGTTTATATTATTCAGGGTAGTAAAACATGACTCTTTTACCAGTATTTTATAGGGTTTAAGGTTTTAAGTAAACAAACTCTTGAGTAAAGATATGAACTGAAAGCAGGGAGGATCAGTTATAACTCTAGTTCCTGGTACGGTCAGGAGAAAATAAATGACCTGTCAAGATGTAGAAGGAGGAGAGAGGAGTCATGTGATATGTTCTTTGTTCTTCTGTAATAAAAATGGTACACCCTGGTAGAGAAGCGAGTCAGATCTTTTCTGGCTCCCATCTGCAGGTGCGTCCTTTGTGAAACAGATATCTGTTTGCGTGTGTTGTTTTACTCTCTGTCTCTCAGTTCTGGGTCTTATTTTGAAACAGTTCCCGCTGGGGTTTTGGAGTTCGGCGCCCCCACCTCTCTGAGCAGGAAGTGAGTTGCAGAGCACATTATGATAAGAAGCCGACACAAGGTATAATGCGGTATGAAAAAGTCAAGGTTTCAAAACCACTAAAATTTTCCGTCATACCGTCCCTGCGGTATAAGTTTTTTTTTTTTTATGTGACGTCTCGCCAGGGAGGAGGTAAAGGTCCCTCTCCCTCATTCTGTGTGAAGCTGCAACGTAAAGTGCCACTCCCTCCTCCCGCTCCCCCACGCACACCTGCGTTTGTGTGAGTGACAAACGGGCAGCGCTGCAGGCTGTGTGGTGACTGAAGAAAGCGAGCCCCCAGAACTTTTCCACCGTCTCTAAGCGGATGTTTGGGAATACTTCGGCTACGTAAAAAGCCAGACGTTTCACGGCTCTGAAGGAGGTCGCCAGACGACGTGCTTGAGAACAGTGGCAGCCCGAGGAGACAATACATCAAATATGATAGCGCATGTTCGGGAGCACCACCCATCGTTGTATGCTAAATACAAGGTAAAGTTAATGCTGTCTTGAAATGAGCGAGCGTATTAGCGTATGACATTAGTGAAATCGGCTTGTTACCTTGGCAGATATGGTAACTACCTTATCTTTTCTTCATCTCTATCCTTTAGTAACTTTTTTTTAAATGAGGCAGATATGGTAACTAGCATGCTAATGATGATTTATCTTAGCATGCTAGTTGTCTGCCTCACTAAAAAGTGTTTTTTCCATTAAAAAAAAAATACTGACATTCAAAATACACCTTTTAGAGCTGTAATCACAATACTGTGAAACCGTGATATTTTTGCCTACGGTTATCATACGGTCAGAATCTCATACCGGCCCATGCCTAGTCATTACGCCTTCCATGCGTGGATCGGCAAGTCATTCGTTCAAAATGGAGGATCAACTAATCGTCGCTGTCTGTAATTTTCATGAATTGTATGACACGTCGCAAATGCGCCCGATGACTGTGTTGTCTGGCTTTATCAATTTCGCCAACAACTAGCAACAGAGAAATCCCCGCCCGCGCACAGACATCCTGACATTCACTGGAAGAGCGCTGCCATGCCTCTCATTAACAGACATTTTATTGAAAAGTACCGAAAGTTACAATTAAATAACATGGGGATTGGGGGAGGGGAGGGGAGGGGGTTGTGCTTTTTTGTTTTTTTTCTAACTCTGCCTGAAAATCGGCAGTAGAGCAGCAACACAACAGTAACATGTCTGGTTAGAAGATTAAACATAATTTAGCTTAAAAGAAGTCATTGGTTAATATCTTAATCTTCCTCACAAAAGCCGCGGAAGTCGTCTTCTTCAGTGTCTTTTTGTCCTCTGAAAGCTTTTGTTGTCTTTTTACACAGACTCAGTTCTTCCCGCTGCCTCCTACAACGTCTCACCATCGATTCAGTGATGCCAAGCTTACGTACAGTATCTCCATTGCCTTTTACCTAAAAGCTGCATTTCTTCTTGTGTTTTCCATGATGAGGGTGTGTGCATGAAAACTACCGGTAGTGTTTTCTGCAGCGCATAATCTTTCCCCACAAGTCTCTCTAACTTTCACGCTTCCTGCTATAGCGCACCCGTTAGCCAGTAAAAATCTATAAATTATCTGCATCGTTGTATAGGACGCAGGGTCCAAAGCGTATGAAAAAATTAGCAGATTATAGTCAAAAAAATTACAGTAATGTGTTGCTGAAGTGGGAGGAAATGAATCCATGTGGTTAAATTTTACTTCTTACGGGGGAAAAAAAGATGGGGGGGGGGGTTGGGGTTAATACTTTTGCAAGGTAGTACTGTAGATTCCTGCTTAATTAAGTTTTAACCAGTGTAAATCCCATTAATGTGCATGCAGTGTTTTTTTAGACATCATTCATACCTGGCCCCAGATTAGTCAGCTGTTCTTCAGGTTGTCCTTTAGGACTCTCCATCTCTACATCTGCTCCCATAGAAGACAACATCTCCATGGTAACAGTTTCCCTTGGTGAGAGACTGCATCTCTGTGACGGCTGGAGATAGCGTTCAAAGTCCAGACCAGGAATTTCCTGCATTTGTAAAATCAGAATAAAATCTTTAAAATACATATAAAGGTTTTGTCTTGATAAATGCAGCAATATTTGGAGCATACCTCAATGACTGATCCATCTGGTGTGGCGGAGACGGATGGCTGGGTCTCCATCGGGACCTGCTCAGCTAGAGAGGAGAAGGTTGGTTGGACAGGCGTGACACAAGGAGACAGTGTGAAACTCAGGGCTGAGGGAGGCTGAGGACTCTGGTGGACTGAAGCAGGAGTTTTGCACGGTGACAAGGAATGTCTGGGTGAAAGAGGGGGAACATCACTGATGACTTCAGATGGGTTGTTGTCCACTTTTTCTACAGAAATAGCTGGAAGGTCCAGCATCTGTGTGGCCAAATCAGGAACAGTAGCTTCATCTTGTTTAGAGACATCTTCTGATTGTTGTTTTGGACTTTGGTCTGAGTGGGCCTCATCTGAAAGCTCTTCCTTCACAGGAGAAAAACACAGAGAGAGATTTACTGTGTCATTCTTCTTCTGGGAGGCCTGAGGAATTCCTCGCTGGGACTTTGGTCCTGCAGAGTGGACAGGCTGGGCGGGGGAAACAGAAGCATGAACAGGCGTCTGGGTCAATGCAAGGGACCGCCGAGTGACTCTTTTGGGTGAGAGACAACTTGCACAAGGAGAAGCCTGGGGCAACACAGCAGTGCTCAGGCAGCTGGATCGCCGTACTGAAAAACACAAACATATTCATGTTGGATCAATGAATTACAACAGATAAACAATAAAGAAGTGAAGCTTATTTGTCGCTCACTTGATGGTTTGGCTGGGCTCTCCACCTGGAAGAAACCTCCGTCAAACACAACAGTTTGAGCTACTGCTTGTGGCTCCTGACTGCTTTCCGCATCCTCTGTCTTTCCAGCATCTTTCTCTGCCTCAGCTGCCTGCTGTCGGGCTTTCATTGCAGCTTTCACAGCAGCCAGACGAGACTTGGCTGCAGCTTTCTGTCCCATCGGCTTGGCGGGAGCTGCTGATGTTTTCTTAAAAACAAACAAAAAATTGTCATTTTCACTGGTTTGACCCTAATCTTCAATTTTAGAGGTTATAAACATGGGAGAAAAACAGATACAAATGAAAAATTCAATACTAAAAATGCAGCCATTTTAGGCATACCCAAGTGCTACAGGGGTCATGGTAACACCACTCTTCAGTGTGGATGCTGTTACTGAGGAAAGACTCAAAGTTAGCACTTTTAGTAAAACTTTAGCAAATTAAAGTAATGTAAACATATAGCTAAGCTGCTCTGTTTTATCCTTTGAATAATCTAAAATTATTTAAATTTATAACAGAACATGGCAGATTAGGAAATATTGACAATATCTTAGAAATCTCACAGCTCAGGTAAGAGTCTACTAAAGCTAGGCATACACTGCAACATTTTAGTTGTCATTCAGCTCCAGCTGAAACTGTGCTACTAATTTACATTGCAGGGTTCAATAATTCACAGGACAGTAATCACGTTCTCAAGCTGTATGATGCTCGGACTGGATGCAACCTGACTATATGCGAGCAGAAATACTGGGGAAACAATATTTTATGAAGCTCTTGCTTCAGCAAGAGTTATGATGAATATTTTAAAGACAGATCACATTTCTCTAACCAAAAAGCTAGCTGAGCTGCCCACCCATAAGAAGCTAACAGCAAACTTCCTATACCTTTAACAGCCAACCACAGGCATTAAAGCATAATAAATTAAAACCCTACCTGTTTTCCTATCTCAGAAAAAGGCAAAAAAACAAAACAAACAAAAACACAAAAATCGCACCTTCTTTCCTAAACAGGTACTTAAAAACCGGACAGACCCAACGAACACGCTTAACGCAGCCTAAATCACAACCATAACAATCATGGCGGTTGAATTTTTGAAATCGGATAAACTGACGCTGATAGGGTGCCAGCCACAGGAATATCTGCCTTTGTTTGGGGCTTTTTCTCTGACGTCTCCATAAGACGTTTCACCCACTAAACAGAAAGAGATTTTTAACAATAGGCTTTTTGCTTACTTTGTTAAAATTACTGTTGAATAAATACAGCACGTTAAGCAAAAGAAGTTTGATTTTGCTGGATAATTATTTTTATCTAGTGGTAGACTCTAAAAATAAACTTTCATTTCAAGTTTAAGGACTTTTAAGATATATACATAAATTATAGGTTCTCATTCCCAGCTTTCTAGATATACTAAGTACAAGTTTATCATCTTAAAATATGCCTCCACAGGGCACCCTGTGTCGGTGCCTCGGTTGCTGCAGTTGATGTACTGCTGCCGGTGCAGATGGCTCCTCTGATGGAGTTTCCTTGCATGGTACATCTGCACTCAGCCCAATGTCCTTTTTTACTTTGTGTGCGCTTGGGAGTTGGGGGGTATAACTGACCATGCTTTTAAATCTGTGGGGGAGGGATGGGAATGTAGTTTTGTGTGGGGTCATTTTAATTTGTAAAGCACTTTGTGATGCATTAATTTTATGAAAAGCGCTTTATAAATAAAGTTTGATTTGATACTGTATATACTTTGCTGAAAGGTATTCCACTGAATGACTTGTGAGAGGTTAAATTTGATTCGTAGCCGTTCAACAGGACAATATCCTCACAAGGGGGCGACCAGAATGTCAAAGAGGTTAGATTTTTGTGTGATCGTATAATTTCAGATCTGGTCCTGAGGTGTTGATTGTGGCCTGATCACAAAAATCCTCTCAACTATGGAAAAATTGGCTGAAAAAGGACCAAAAAATAAAAAATAAAAAATCACAGTGTATGACCAGCTTTACTCTACAGGGAATCTACACAGGCACTGGTGGAACCAACGCTAAGCTTGCGAACGATGCCGATTGGTCGTTAATATAATAAGGCTAAAGACATGTCAATTCCAACCATTATGTCTTCATTTTAAAGTATAAGTGAGCTCCTGTTTGACTGCAGAGCTGTGTGACCTCGCCCCTGGTCCTGATATGAACAATTAAAGAGCAAGTCACTCCTCCTACCAGAGTATTACTCCACCCATGGTTCCTGTTTGGAAAAATGCCTGGCTGACCGAGGGACCCACGGCTGGGACTGACATTTTGACAGTGGCGCTGTGGCAGAGACAGATTGCGAGACAGATGGAGATTCTAAAGAGATGCTAAAGATTCTAACTTCATGCTATGCTAAAACAAACAAACAAAAAAAAGGGCTAACCTGTTAAACGGCACTAGTTTGCTATTCCAACTCAATATGGAGGCGTGTTCAATACTCTGCTGCTGTTATACCCTACAGGGACAGTGCAGCTGACATCACACGTACCAGCTAACGTCACATATCACTGCTTAGCCAATAGCGATGGCAGATTCAAATTCAAAATGTAGTGGAGACTTTTAACCTGAAGGGGGCGCCACACTGACAATTTTAGGCAGACAATTCCTTTTTTATATAAAATGCACTAAAATGGCAGAATAATGGACTACACATGTAGAGAGCACTATTAGAAACTCATTTACAGTTTATCAGCAAAAAAAGTTGATCTGGGGGTGAGTTGCTCTTTAATGGCAACCACAGAAAAGCTACTCAAGGCTCCCGCAAAGCTACAATAAAATAATTTAACAATCCAACACATAAGATCAATTAAGAGGTCTTTCTTCTTAAAAAAATTAAGCTTAATTTAAAAAGATCTTGTAGGAAACCAGCAAATAAATCTATTGATGTGGTGTGTATGTACAAAAACAACAAAAAAAAGCTAGGGAGCTGTAATGCAGGTTGCAGAAAAATGCAATCAGTAAAAATACGTATTGGCAGGTCAGAATATTACAAATTGATAATCAAAAACAGACCACAAATCTGATCAGTGCATCTATACTTGGTACATAGATATTAGTCTGAGACATAATGTACTGTATCAAAAATAAAATGAACAGCAAACAGAATAAACAATATTCATAACTTTCAGTACAGAACGGTAATACTTTTATTAAAGAATCTTCACCTTCACCACTTTCCTCTGTCGTGGTGGGGGTTTATGTTCCTCCGACCAGCCTCGGCCCTCTGCTTTTTTGAGGGCATTAAACTTCTTGTTGACGTCTTCCACCTGAAAGACCAGATAAAAACAGCACATCTAGGTATGGTGCTGCGTTTATGAGATCACAATCACTTTGTCTCTTTCTCAAACAATCTGTACCTGGAAATAAACCATGTCCCAGAAGCCCTGCAAGTCGGTGCAGGTGGTGATCTTCTCCCCACGGCCCAGCTCGCAGTCATCCACCAAACCACTAAACTGCTTGAAACGCTCCTTCATCAGCAACCTAGCTTGGCCTACTGCTGTCCGCATTCGGTCTCTCACTGTCACACAATGTTACAACAGCACAGTCAAAATGGCTCTGTTAGTGAAGTGTGCCACTTCTGGTGAATAGATAGCACTCACTCTCTTCTGGGATGGTCTCGTCCTCCACTTTGGACTCCCAATGGAGACAAAGATCTGTTAGCCTGTCTGTCTCATTGGACATTTCTGACCTGAATACACCAAAAAGAAACTTCTTTAATTTCTCAGCTATACAACAGATAAGAAGACAGCGATGAAAACATTTTACATCCAATCCAGCCCTACCTGAAGTAAGGCACATCATGCTTTGATTCCAGTGGACTACCTGAGGTTAAAGGGGCAAATGCTGGAGGAGAGGTAGGAAGAGGAGAGCAGTGAGGAGTCTTTGGGGGAGTGGGTTCCCCCGGCTGAGCTGGAAGCTCACCGCTGAATACCGGGGCTGGGGGAAGATTGAAGCTGGAACTGGGTAAGAAAATCACAGCACAACATTTAAGATAAAAACACGATATTTGTGAAATTTCCATTTATATAAGCAAATAAAGCATCAGTACCCCAGTAGTTTGTAAAAGCATCCATTCACGAACGGAACAATGTACTTGATGGTTCAAACCAAAAGTGTGTCAGAAAATTAACACCGCTAACTTGAGATACACAGACATGAGTATTTGGGCTGATATCGATATTTGATATTATGGCTGATAACCGATACACATTTCTCTACCCTTTCGACACCGTGAAACAAATGACCACACCGCCTAGATTGGTACTCCACTTCAGCAAAACACCTAAATCCAGTAAATCCTGCGCTGCATCAATATCCCCGTCAGATGACCAAACAAATACCACCTCGCCAACCCCCTCCCCACCTGAAAGACAAACTCAAATGGCAAAAGATGTAATAAGCACTGGTTGTTAATATCAGCCCAGTTTTGCTTATCTGACCGATGCCAAAGCATTGTGCATCCCTACCACAAATCAGACGGATATTTTAGTCTGTTATTTTGACCGATTGGACTAAAGAAATATAATCCGGTCTATTTTTACCCTTCAATTTTTAAGACGATAACATATTCAATGGCACTTTTTTAAAATTCAATTAAAATATTAAATCCGAACATGCTGAACAGAGAACTACATATAAAAGGTGAAATGAAAGGACTGAAATACGAACAGTTCACCCGCTGTGGCCTGAACTCACAGTCTCACATCTTCCTCCTGCATCACATGAAACTGAACTGATCACCTGCTTGTTTGTAATCAAATAGTAGGATTGCTGTATTTTGTCATGAGGTTGTGGATTTTAGCCTCGGACAGATGACTTCTCATGGGGCTTTAGATATTGTTCTGGAGGCTGAATCCTCACTCCGCTGCCACACTGGAGACTGGAACGTCAGCCACAGTTTGGAACTCAGGAAACATTTCTTCAGTTGAAGTGATCAAAAGTCAGAAAGACTCTAAACGAGCCATTTCATGACCCACAAGCTATCGCTTCAGCAGGAGGAAATCATGCAGCGGTGGTTGGCACGACGCCAGGCTCCTGCGAGCAACGCGCTCCAAAGCCTCAGTAACTCTTTAGCGCGCTGTCAGCTCAGAGTTAGAGAGATGTATTGGGTACGGTGTCCAGGTCTGAGAAGATGCTCTCATGGGATTTTATTTTTGATTGATTTAGTTACCTATACTCTGTGTTTAAAGCTGAAAATGTCTGAATACTAATCTGTTAAAATGACCGACTGCATTCAGATTTTACAATCACTGGTTTTTTTAAACTGGTCAAATACGGAAAATATTTGGTTACTGTGACCCCTGGTCTGAATACACCATCTCCACAGTCACATACCTCGGTGTGAGGAAGGCATCTGCTGAACGAGGGGTGAGTGGCTCGAACCTGAAGGATGACAGGCCGGCAGGGGGCTGAAAGACAAATCCTTCTGGAGCAAATGAAGGAGAAGCTGAATCCAGAGCATGGGCGGCTTCCTCCGGAGCTGGGTTCACCACCATCTCTTTCTCCTCTAGGCAAGGTGTTGGGCTTGGAGGACAGACCGTTTTCTCTTGTTCCTGGACCTGAGACTCCATGAGCTCAACCTCCTGACAAAATAAAAATGAATGCAAACAAACTGATGCAGGTTTGGGTTACTTTAATCACACCTTTATCCTGGATTATGGGACACTGACAGAAAACACTCACCTTGTGCTCATCAGGCTGGGCTGTGACGGTCACAGCTGCAGGTATGTAAATCCAAGAATTTATACTCACAAAAATCAGTTAATCAGTCCTAATACAGTTCAGAGCCTTGGCAAAATGTTGTGTACCTTTAGAGTTCCTTAATCCTCCAGATGAAGAGAGCAGAGGGTTAACAACTGCTCTGCTCCTTGTATATTTTCCATCTGAGAACAGAGAGGTAGATATGACATATTTTCACTTTTCTGGAGCAGGTACTAACTAGGGATGAGCGAGTACATCATTATCTGTATCTGTTAACCATATGAATTATCTGTACTCGGACTGGGCGGGGCCCTAACCCGGAAGTGGGGGGTATTTAACCAGGAAGTGAGTCGGATTGCCTTGAAATTGGCGGGTCTTTAACCGGTATGTTATTTTAAAGGAGTCATGACCTGTAATTTTCACTTTTCCATGAGAAAAAAGTTATGTTATGATTGCTCCTCAGATTTCCTGTTGCTTAAAGTGTATTTATTACCAAAATTAATGCAAAATAATGTGTACCAAATGTACAAAATAAGCAGGGGGGAATGAAAAAAAATGGCTCCCATCGTTCACTTCAAAGAGTTAGCTCTTAGAGCCGGTTCGTTCGCGACCGACACATCACCGATTCGAAGTACGAACTCCACCGTGAAAGATGCAGAAAGTTTCTTCACGCAATGATGCATGAAGAAGACATATTCGTGTCAGCCTTTTATTTTAATCAGCTAAATCAATTTCTGCCAGAAACATAGTGCACACGTGAGTTGCTCTGTTGTTGACTGCCAGAACCAACATGGAAATATTTTTAGTTTTTTTTTACGCCGGAATCCTTTACGAATTTGGGACAATATCAGGCAAAGTTGGCATTTAAGCTCTGTTTGGAAAAAAGGGGCCATTCCAACAATCAGAGACTTGCCTGCAATTGAAATGGTAAGGCTGTGTTTTTATTGCTCTGCTGTGTGTAACAAGCAGCAGCTAACTGCTAATGTGGCTATTGTATGCTAGTGGGAGTAGTAGATATGGGTTAGATATGCTGAAGCGTTACCTGCGGTGTCAACCCCCCTCCTTCCTGCCACCAATCAATGCGCCCCTCATTTGCATTATTACAATGCCCGTCCACGACAGCCAAAGTATTGCATCAGATCTCGCGAGACAATAATGCCTTCAGAATTAAGGGTCAGAGGAGCTCTGTGTTTATTTTTTTCAACTTTTGTTTTAGAAGGGCCTGAAAGACTATAATAGAGCGTGGGTATCCAAGATAATACTAGGTTATGACTCCTTTTAACATGCAATTTATATGGGTTGATCAGAAATCGTTATATTTAATGCTGATTATAAAACTATTTACATGACAGCATCAGCATTGAGCTTCAGATCAATGGTTTTGATCAGGATAACAAACAAACTATATACAGAACAAGTTGCAACAATGAATCCAACACATGCGGTTGCAATTATGAAGTAAAATATAACCTAATGAAGCGTTTTCATCTCAACATAACTTTTTTTTTTTTACACTTTTAATTTTTTTTATGATCAGTGTGATTTTTTTTGGGTTCTTTTTTATTTCCACACCAGGTGTGTGTGTGTGTGTGTGTGTGTGTGTGTGTGTGTGTGCAGCTTAATTTGTAATATTATTTATACCACAACTACCTTTATTTATTAAAAATAAAATACTGCAAGAAAGTGTCAGTCAGTGCGTGAAGTAAAAAAACTGGTTAGAACCAGCTGACTGTTTAAAGAAAGAAAAAAGAAGAAAAAAAAACTTAGATGACCGGCAGAGGGAGAGAGTGTGTGTGTGTGTGTGTAGCTTATTAATTTGTAACATGGTTTTATACCACTGGTTCCTTTTTTTATGAAATACTGCAAGAAAGTGTCAGACAGCTTTATTTGTATTATTATTTATACCACAACTACCTTTATTTTTTTTAAATCAAATACAGCAAGAAAGTGTCAGTCAGTGCGTGAAGTAAAAAAAAACTGTTTAGAGCCAGCTGACGGTTTAAAAAAGAAAAAATAATCTCCGACAAGCAGAGACGCGAGTCGCATTCTACCAAGCAGCACCACGTCTGAACAAACCCCACGTTTACCAAAACTCTACTGGTTAATAGGTAAGTACTGCAGTAAAAAACAAACCTGAGGGACTGAGGGAGAAACAGAGAGAGGGGGCGCTGTTCTCTTCTCAGTGTTCTGTGAGTGTGTAGTAGAGCGGCGCTGTGACTAGCCTATCACAGAACGCAGACACAGTCAGCTACGCAATGAGAATTTTTATTTAATCTGAGCACAATTATTGACTCGTATTATTCGTATGATACTCATACTCGGCAAAAGTGCTTTATCCGTACCAGATACTTGTTTCAGGCGAGTATCCGGCTCAACTCTAGTACCAACGGAATCAAACAGGCCTTATTAAATCCAAGTAAAAAGCCTGGGATTGTGTAACGTGTACCTTTGGCCTTAGGATTGTCTTTCACCACGGGAGCTTTTGTAACAGGAGGCCTGTTGGCTGATCTCGTTGAGAGAGCTCGTCCGCCTGGCACTGATGCAGAAGGATAGCCTGACAGAGACACAGATTGAAATGCTAATACGGAAACAGAATAGCTGCTGTTGAGGTGCATCTTAAATTAGGATTCTGTGCAAACGGCTACCTGCATTGGTCTTGGTGGCAGCTGATGCAGGTTTGACAGGAGCTGCTCGGCTCTTGGTTGATCTTTCAGAAGGTTGGCCTGAAAAGGAAGAATGGAAGACATCTGTTAACACTTTAGGTACATGAAAATTAGAATATTGTGGAGGAGTGGATAATCTAACTCAAAGTCAGAGGTGTTACACAGATCCTCACAGAGTGATACAGGTTTTTTCATTTTGATGATTATTGTCCACAGCCAATGAAAAACCCTAAACTCTGTTTCTCAGAACAATGTATATTACATGAAACCCATGAAAGGATTTTAATACAGAAACATCAGCCGACTGATGAGTCTGTTAAACATCTGTCAGCAGTTTATCAGGATTCAGCCATAAAGTACTATCTTTATTAAAAAACATGTTCTTATTGATCATATGTAATTTTCTGAAAACACATACATGCTTGAAAGATATATCTCTGTGAGAAACAATCTTTACAATGTCAGTTTCAAATTTTAAATTTAATTATTCACTTTTTGATTATATTCTGAGGCACTGACACTCACTTGTAGATGATATCTTGAATAAGAAGTTCTTGTGCCTAATTTACCTTTGTTTGCCCGAGTATTTGGATGCTGCATCGCCAAAGGCTGTATAAATATTGACAAAAGAGCAAAGAAATATGTTTTATTTGTTATCTGTGTATTCAAAGGCGAACCCGAAAAAATACAAACAATCAAAAAATAATGATTTACCTTCTGTGGTTCCTGTTGGGACTGTTTCATGGATCGCGTGACTCTGATGCTCTGGGGTGGAGCTGTATTTACCTTTTTCTGACATAAACATCATTGGACTTTTTTTTTTTTTTTTTTACTTTAGCCAAACATATTTTTGTTCAGTTAATCTAATAAATAAAGACAAGCCAAATATGTTTGTAATATATAGATCAGCACCTCCTTAGGTCTGGATGAGGCCGGTGGGACTACAGGCAGCGGAACAAGAGCAAACGTGTCCTTTGGTTGATAGAGGCCGATCTTAAACACTCCTTTTGACTCCCTTTCTCTTCTTTCCTTCTCTTTCTTCAGTGCCTTCTGTTCTTTCCAGCTCTGCAGCCGTTTCAGCCGATCTAGTGCTGTAGCTGCTGGGAAGCAAGTTTATGAAGCACAAATTAGGGGCAAAGAAGCCAAAAAAAATTTCAGCCAGCCAAGAATTCACTCAAGGTAATGTACATCTTTAAAGTATCGAGAAGATGAATGTTATCTCTTGAGATGCCTCAGTGGTAAAAAATTAGGTCCTACTTTTTGCAGGTTTTGCATTGATCTGCATCTTCTCCTGAATAGTGGACATATTGGTTGTGACCATGGAGGCATCCAGGGAAGAGACTTCCAATTCTGGGAGTTTATCCAGCTGCCTGCGAGTGTTCACCATCCGTTCCCGGTTCTCCTTTTGGGACCGAGACCTCCGGCGGGACTGCTTCACCCTGAGCATAGACACGCTTGTGTCCCGTCGCCGCAGGTCAGCAAACCGAGACTCCATGCCAGGAGATCTGGAGTAACAAAAAACACAATATGAATAATCATCAATTTTCATGAATGTTAAAAAAGAAGAAAAGAAAAAGAAAAAAAACCCTATTTTTCTTTAGCTTATATGATCAACAGGTATACAGTAGGTGGAGCATGGACAAAAGGGACAGATGGAGGAAAATAGAATGGGTATATGGGTGGATGATAAGTTGACAGATAATGGAAAAACAAATGGAAAGACAGATGAATGGATGATGATTAGCAGGATGTAAGGACAAACAAATGTACAAATTATGGAAATAAAACAAATGTATGTATAGATGGGAGGGAAAACAAACAGATAACAAACCAACAAGCCGTAGAGAGACAGATAATGGGGGAAAAGATGCAAGGATACTAAACTTAAGATAATGGGATGGGGGAATATTGTCTGAAAAAAAAAAAAACTCGGAGTGGCTCAGGTTAACCTGACCTATCTCTGTAGTTATGCTGCTATAGCTAGACGACATACTGACAACATTTCTTCATTCTGCGACATTCTCTTACTACTCTCAAATTTTGCAATATGTGCTGTTTCAAACTGTTAACTTTATTTTTCCTGTGTATTTTTTTCTTTTCATGCAGATTCATCTGGTCTGGGGTTCTGTTCTATTTGGCTAACACCTTCCGGGAGGAGGGGCATCGGCTAAGATACTGCTGCACACAACTTAATGTTCTCCTTCTAGAGATGATAGCCTGTCTTAGAGCTGATCTGGCTTTCTCTCATAGATGAAGCTATTTATGCAATTACCTTCCAGCTTTTTCTTTAAGACTGAAAGTACTCCTGGCTCAGTGCTTCGTTGGTTTTGTGTGAATGCTCTGTCTTCTTAAACCCCCCAGTCAGGCATCACAGATTTTTTAGCAAAGTGCCTTGGGATGATATTTATTGGGAATTACCACTGTATAAATAAACAATTGAAATCTAAGTATTTCTCCACTCTTCTATTCCACATGCTTATCCAAAAACATACCAAAATTTCAAACTTTTCCATAGTAGGAACCAAGAACTAAACCACCACTTATCTGCTATAGAATTAATCAGCGATCCTAAAACATAACATGACGAACACAGTTAACGTTGTCATTATTAGAATAACAGCTATTTTTTCTCTGTTGCCCTTGAACTAACTCAAGTATATTTATAGTTAATCATTTTTTAAAATTATTAAATTATCCTTGTCTATACTTAAAAACCACAAACAAACTAAAGTAATACCTGGAATGTTTGTATGGAAATGACTTTCTTGTAAAGTGCCTAGAGATGACATCTGTTGTGAATCGGCGCTATAGAAATAAACTGAATTTTAAAAAAATTCAACAAGCCTTGGCAAAGTCACATTTCCACAGTGCATACCTAAGAGCACATTCACATGTGGAAAGAAACCCCCAAACATTTCTCAGATAATGCTTATGAACTAACAAGAAAACCACAATTAATATATAATTCCTACAGTGAATCATGAGAGTCTGAAAGCAAATATGTTTAGAAAAAGAGTTGAATTTATCCAGTAGAAAAATACTGAGAACTTCTTTAGGACAGTAATTAAAAGGGAAACTAAATTGGCAGTTATAATGTTATACCTGTACGTTGATACAAGTTTCTTAGTTAATATTTAGGTTTCGGGTGACTGAAACACTTACGCCACACGAATACATATTACATTATAAAGAATAACACATTTCTCCTGTAAAAATACTTAATATAAAAGTAAACCATAAAGTAAATCAACCGATCACACCACATACGACAAGACGGTCTAAATGCACTAAAATCTGCTGCAATACACACACACACAAAAAACTTTTTCTTCTTCTTTTAAATTAGTTAAAAACTAGTGAACGAAGCTGCTATTACTTATATGGCCCAAAGGACTAACCAAAAGCTAGCTGAGCTGCCCACCCATAAGAAGCTAACAGCAAACTTCCTATACCTTTAACAGCCAACGACAGACATTAAAGCATAATAAAATAAAACCCTACCTGTTTTCCTATCTCAGAAAAAGGCGAAGAAACCGCGTCTTCTTTCCTAAACAGGTACTTAAAAACCGGACAGACCTAACGAACACGCTTAACGCAGCCTAAATCATGGCGGTTGAATTTTTGAAATTCGGATAAACTGACGCTGATAGGCTGCCAGCCACAGGAATATTGACCTCTGATTGGTGCTTTTTCTCTGACGTCTCTATTAAGCCTGCCGCACACGAGAGCTATCTGCTGAAAATGTACCATGGTGGTCTGAAACCGGTGAAAAAACAATTAAAGCAAGAAATAAAAGCTTAAAAATACTAAGGAAAAAACATAATGTGGAAAATTTACTAAAATATAAAAAGTTGCAAGCGGAGGTAAAAAGAGTTGTTAAAAAAGCAAAAAGGGACAGTTGGAGAAATTTTTGTGGAAAGATTGGGAGAACTACTCCAATAAGCAATGTTTGGGGAATGATAAGAAAAATGAAAGGAATAAGGAGAGAATGGAATTACCCAGTGTTAAAAGTAGGAGATGAATTAGCTATAACTAATAAGGAGAAGGTAGAAGTGTTTGTTAAAACATTTGTTAAAATCCATAGTACAGATAATTTATCAGAAGAAAGAAGAGAAAGGAGAGAAGCAACTAGGAGAAAAAATGAAATAGAAGAGGGAGAATATGAGGAAGATAATATTGAAAGTACTATGGATATGCCTTTTTCTTTGTTTGAGTTAGAACGTGCGTTAGTAAAAACAGTTATGACAAGTCCAGGAAAAGATCAAGTATGTTATGTACTGCTAAAGAAATTAGGGAAACAAATGAAATTAACATTATTGGAGATTTATAATATAATATGGGAAAAAGGAAAATTACCAAAAAATTGGAAAGAAGCAATTATTGTACCAATAATTAAAGTAGGGAAAGAATCAAGTAGTCCAGATAGTTATAGACCCATTGCCTTAACATCTCATATAGGAAAAATAATGGAAAGGATGGTAGTGGACAGATTAACAGATTATTTGGAAAGAAATAAAAAGATATCACAATATCAAAGTGGATTTAGGAAAGGGAGAGGCACAATTGATGCAATTGTTTATTTAGAAACTGAAATTAGAAAATCATTCATTAATAAAGAGAGATTAGTAGCAGTCTTTTTTGACGTAGAAAAAGCATATGACATGGTGTGGAAGGAGAGATTGTTAATAAAACTGAAAAAATTAGGATTAGGAGGAAGAATGTATAACTGGATTAAATATTTTCTGAGCGAGCGAAGTATTCAAGTTAAAATAGGAAGTACACTTTCTAGGGGGTGTAAAGTAGAAAATGGCACTCCTCAAGGAAGTGTCATTAGCCCAATATTATTTTCTATTATGATAGATGATGTGTTTCAGAATGTGGGTAATGAGTTTGGTAAGGCATTATTTGCAGATGATGGCGCAATATGGAAGAAATGAAAAAATATAAAATATGTTCAAAAGAAAATGCAGGAAGCAATTAAAATAGTGGAAAACTGGTCATATGAATGGGGTGTCAAATTTTCAGTGGTAAAAACTAAAAGTATTGTGTTTACAAAAAGCAAGAAAGTAATGGAGAACTTAACATTATACGGAAAAGACTTGGAGCAAGTAAATAATTTTAAATATTTAGGAGTTATATTTGATAAAAAATTAGTATGGAAAGATAATATAAATAAAATAGAGGAAAGATGTAAAAAAGTAATAAATATAATGAGATGTGTGAGAGGATATGAGTGGGGGGCTAGTGCTCAGGCATTAAAATATATGTACAGTGCAATGATAAGATCAGTGATAGATTATGGGAGTATAGTTTATAGTTCAGCATCTAAAACAATAATGAAAAGGATTGAAATCATACAAAGCCAAGCATTAAGAGTGTGTTGTGGAGCGATAAAAACTACATCTATTGTAGCAATACAGGTAGAAATGGGGGATATGCCAATTCAGCTTAGAATAAAACAGCTAGCTTTAAATTATTGGGCAAGTATACAAGGGTGTGAAGACAATGAACATATACCAAAAAGGGCACTGAGTCCATGTTGGGAAAATGAGAAAACAAAGAAGGAATATGGTAGCTGGAAAGTGCTAAAATGGGCAAAAGAGAGTAAAATCCAAGATAAAGTACAAATTAAAAAGTTTTTATATACAGTTAATCCAAAATGGATAGTTCCAGAAGTGTGTGTTGATTTTAGTATTTATGAAAAAATAAGAGGAAGTGGAGGAAAAGGAAACTGGGATAGAATTACAGAAGATAGATTAAATATACACTACCGTTCAAAAGTTTGGGGTCACCCAAACAATTTTGTGTTTTCCATGAAAAGTCACACTTATTCACCACCATACGTTGTGAAATGAATAGAAAATAGAGTCAAGACATTGACAAGGTTAGAAATAATGATTTGTATTTGAAATAAGATTTTTTTTACATCAAACTTTGCTTTCGTCAAAGAATCCTCCATTTGCAGCAATTACAGCATTGCAGACCTTTGGCATTCTAGCTGTTAATTTGTTGAGGTAATCTGGAGAAATTGCACCCCACGCTTCTAGAAGCAGCTCCCACAATTTGGATTGGTTGGATGGGCACTTCTTGCGTACCATACGGTCAAGTTGCTCCCACGACAGCTCAATGGGGTTCAAATCTGGTGACTGCGCTGGCCACTCCATTACCGATAGAATACCAGCTGCCTGCTTCTTCTCTAAATAGTTCTTGCACAATTTGGAGGTGTGTTTTGGGTCATTGTCCTGTTGTAGGATGAAATTGGCTCCAATCAAGCGCTGTCCACTGGGTATGGCATGGCGTTGCAAAATGGAGTGATAGCCTTCCTTATTCAGAATCCCTTTTACCCTGTACAAATCTCCCACCTTACCAGCACCAAAGCAACCCCAGACCATCACATTACCTCCACCGTGCTTAACAGATGGCGTCAGGCATTCTTCCAGCATCTTTTCAGTTGTTCTGCGTCTCACAAACGTTCTTCTTTGTGATCCAAACACCTCAAACTTGGATTCATCCGTCCACAACACTTTTTTCAAGTCTTCCTCTGTCCAATGTCTGTGTTCTTTTGCCCATCTTAATCTTTTGCTTTTATTGGCCAGTCTCAGATATGGCTTTTTCTTTGCCACTCTGCCCTGAAGCCCAGAATCCCGCAGCCGCCTCTTCACTGTAGATGTTGACACTGGTGTTTTGCGGGTACTATTTAATGAAGATGCCAGTTGGGGACCTGTGAGGCGTCTGTTTCTCAAACTAGAGACTCTAATGTACTTATCTTCTTGCTCAGTTGTGCAACGCGGCCTCCCACTTCTTTTTCTACTCTGGTTAGAGCCTGTTTGTGCTGTCCTCTGAAGGGAGTAGTACACACTGTTGTAGGAAATCTTCAATTTCTTAGCAATTTCTCGCATGGAATAGCCTTCATTTCTAAGAACAAGAATAGACTGTCGAGTTTCAGATGAAAGTTCTCTTTTTCTGGCCATTTTGAGCGTTTAATTGACCCCACAAATGTGATGCTTCAGAAACTCAATCTGCTCAAAGGAAGGTCAGTTTTGTAGCTTCTGTACCAAGCTAAACTGTTTTCAGATGTGTGAACATGATAGCACAAGGGTTTTCTAATCATCAATTAGCCTTCTGAGCCGATGAGCAAACACATTGTACCATTAGAACACTGGAGTGATAGTTGCTGGAAATGGGCCTCTATACACCTATGTAGATATTGCACCAAAAACCAGACATTTGCAGCTAAAATAGTCATTTACCACATTAGCAATGTATAGAGTGTATTTTATTTAAAGTTAAGACTAGTTTAAAGTTATCTTCATTGAAAAGTACAGTGCTTTTCCTTCAAAAATAAGGACATTTCAATGTGACCCCAAACTTTTGAACGGTAGTGTATATGAGTCATTTTTGCGTATATTTACAGATGGATCAAAGGACATAATAGGGGGGAAAACGGGTTTTGCATTTGTAATACCACAAATAGGATTAGTAGTTAGGGAAAGAACTTCAGATCATTTATCTGTTTATACAGTGGAGATGTTAGCCATATAATTTAGTCTGCAATGGATGGAACAAAATAGAATTAAAAAAGGAATTATATGTACTGATTCATTATCTGTATTAGTGTCAATTAAATTAATGTCTACTAAAAGTCGAATAGATATATTGTATGAAATTTATGAAACCATTTTTAGATTAAGGAAATTGGGAACAGAAGTTAAACTTTTATGGGTACCAGCACATAGGGGAGTAGAAGGAAATGAAATGGCAGATTATTATGCAAAAAAGGCAATAAGAGAGGGAGAAATAACAAATATTGCATATAGTGTTGCTGAAATGAAATGTATTATTAAAACATACATAATGGAAGAGTGGCAAAGCATGTGGGAAAAAGAAGAGAAAGAAAGACATTTATTTCAAATCCAAGGGAAAGTAGGAAAATGGAAAAATGTAAGAATGAATAGTAAAGTGCAAAGTATAATATTACGATTAAGAATGGGACATACTGGGCTTAATAGCACTATGTCTTTGATAGGGAAGCACCCTACAGGCTTGTGTGGATGTGGGGTAGAGAGAGAAACAGTGGAACATGTTTTATGTAATTGTATAAAATATGAGGAAAGTAGAAGAAAACTCAGGGACAAATTAAAAAACATAGGAGGTGGAGGGATAAATGTAAAGAATTTGTTAGATGGTGAAGAAAGGAAATATAAATTGGTTATTGAGTATTTAAAACAAAGCGGTTTATTGAATCGAATTTAGTTTTTTTTTACGCTCTTACTCCGACTCACACTCCAGCATAGTAGGTGGCGGAAATGCACCTAGACGTTAGATGCCACCCGCCAATAAACAAGAAGAAGAAGAAGAAGAAGAAGAAGAAGAAGAAGAAGCTATCTGCTGAGCAAAAAGTCATTCGAGGCCGTTTGCTCAGCAGATAGTTCGCCGTGTGCGTTAATTTTCGGTGAGTTTTCTGCCTCATGAGGCGTTGAGGTGAATATCAAACAGGTTTGATATTTTTCGCCTCGCGAGGCGAAAATCTCACCGTGTGCGCTCTACATGAGATGAGTGCCGAGGGCAAATATTCAAGCGACCAATCAAAACGCATCCTCCGCTCACATGAGTCCAAGATGGCTGCTCCCTGTTTTCAGTGAAAACAATGAATGAAACGGAGACAGAGATGGATTTGAAGGAAATGCTGCTTCTCATTTTGTTTATGAGGCGTCGCCCCCGCCACCGTTTGAAGGTTAGGAAAATATGGGTTACGGTCGAGTACACACGAGTTTATCTTCTAAAATATAACCTCTGTGGGCTTGCCATCTTGGAATCATGTGAACGGAGGATACGTTTTGATTGGTCGCTTGAATATTTGCCCTCAGCACTCGTCCTCGCGAAGCGAAAAATATCAAACCTGTTTGATTTTCACCTTAACGCCTCATGAGGCAGAAAACTCACCGAAAATTAACCGCACACGGCGAGCTATCTGCTGAGCAAACAACCTCGAATGACTTTTTGCTCAGCAGATAGCTCTCGTGTGCGGCAGGCTTTAGACGTTTCACCCACTAAACAGGAAGAGATTTTAAAAAATAGGCTTTTTGCTTACTTTGTTAAAATTACTGTTGAATAAATACAGCACGTGATGAGTAAAAAGTTTGGTTTGGCTGGATAATTGTTTTTATCTAGGGGTAGACTCTAAAAATAAACTTTAATTTCAAGATTGAGGACTTACTGCAATAGTCTTTTGAGACATAGACAGACATAAATTATAGGTTCTCACTTCCAGTTTACCTTAAAATATCTATCTATATATCTATATAGATATATATATCTACATAGATATCTATATATATATCTATATATATATATATCTATATATATATATATCTATATATATATATATATATGGGGTGTCAAACGATAAATTTTTTAAATCTAATTAATCACAAGGTAGCTGTAAATTAATCACGATTAATTAACATTCCTAAATATGACTGAAAAAGTAACATTTTTGGTGTAAATAGAGGATGAAACCGGAAGCTGTTGCTCTTTTTTTTAAGGAAATACAGAAGAGATGCATGGAACTTTTGTTTTGAATTCCACAATCACATTTACACATGGAGCTTTTTACCTATTAATCTTTTAGCCAGTTGCTAAGGCAAACTAACTGGTTAACATTTTCTGAATGTAAAGCTGACAGTTTTTTACTCAATTTTGGACAACCCTGAGCATCCTCTTAATGGGACTATCCTACAACAACGGTTTCTTCGGTCAGAGGCTTCTTCAGTTTCGCTGCGACACAGACTGCTACAGGAGATCATTCCTGCCTACAGCCATCAGGATCTACAATAGCTCCCTTAAAAAATAAATATGAGCTACAACAACACTTAATTCTCTCTGGGAGGAATTAAGTGTTTTTGAATTGAACATTTCTGACTAATAGAGGGATTATTTGTTTCAACACCGAACCTTTACATTATTCCTTGGTTCCCACTGTTATTTGCAGTTATCAAACAGTTGTCATGCTGTTTACGTGACAAGCGAGCACTGAAAGCAGTGTGGGTTTAATTGTGGGGCAAACAGGGCAGGTCATTCTGTGCATGAGTTAATTGCGGTAAAAAAATTAATGGCATTAATTCCACAAATTAATCGACCCGCATTAATTTTGACAGCCCTAATATATATATATATATATATAGATATATAGATAGATATATAGATAGATAGATAGATAGATAGAGAGATATATATAGCGATAGATAGATATATAGCGATATATATATATATATATATATATATAGAGAGAGATAGGGCAAGTTAATTTTATTTGTATTGCACACTTTCAACAACAAGGTTATTCAAGGTGCTTTACAGGATAAGGGGATAAAGTAAAAACAGCAAGAAAGCATAAAACACACATAGCATATGACACGTAGAAACATTACTCAAGAGCAGACATGAATTTAGGATAAAGTAAAAACAGCAATAAAGAATGAAGCACACACGAAACATATGATACATGAAAATATTTCTCAAAGGCAGCTCTAAACGGTCGTGGCAGATGGCCGCTTGTACTGAGCCAGGTTCTGCTGGAGGTTTCTTCCTGTTAAAGGGGAATTTTTCCTCTCCACTGTTGCTACATGCTTGCTCAGTATGAGGGATTGCTGTCGTGGGACGTCTGCATCAATGGGATGCAACCTTAAGCCAATGACTCAATGCAGTTTGCTGGGATTCCTTAAAGGAGTCATGACCTGTAATTTTCACTTTTCCACGAGAAAAAATGTATGTTATGATTGCCTAACGAGTATACACTGGCCGGGAAGCCGATACTTAAAATTGAAGCGTTTGTTTCAGCTTTGGTTTGTCAACCAGCCCATGCGCACTCAAATACGCAATGTAAAATTTCTGGCCGACTTGACGTCAAGTAGGCACAAGATATACCATAAATGGACATCGCAGACCTATGCTCCAGGAAGCCTGCCCGGCCCCTCTCCCATTACTGAATTCCGATTCGAAGTACGAACACGACCGTGAAAGATGCAGAAACGTAGTGCACATGTGAATTGCTCTGTTGTTGAATGCCAGAATCAACATGGAAATATTTTTTCTCTCCCAAGAACGGATCAAGCTATCAGGGACCAGTGGATTAAATTCATTTTTAATGACGCGGTTCCTACAGCCCTTCAGACTGGTTTAGGTGTCTGTGCTAAACATTTTACACCGGAATCCTTTACGAATCTGGGACAATATCAGGCGAAGTTGGCATCGCAGCTCCGTTTGGAAAAAGGGGCCATTCCAACAATCAGAGACTTGCCTGCAATTGAAATGGTAAGGCTGTGTTTTTATTGCTCTACTGTGTGTAACAAACAGCAGCTAACTGCTAATGCGGTGGTAGTAGCTTCGAGGACAACACAGGTAATGGCTTCTACTTTGCAAACAACAAATGATCTAGAATGCAGTTACGATTGAAGGTCGGGTTAATTTACAACTTGGGCCATGATGTCATTATGGAATGATATGCTGAGTCAACCCCCCTCCTTCCTGCCACCACTCAACGCGCCCCTCATTTGCATTATTACAATGACCGTCCACGACAGGCAAAATATCGCATCAGAAATAAAGGTCAGAGGAGCTCTGTGTTTATTTTTTCACTTTTTTCAACTTTTCTTTTTTAGAAGGGCCTGAAAGACTATAATAGAGCGTGGGTATCCAAGGTAATACTAGGTTATGACTCCTTTAAATAGGAAACTAACTAAAATTTTAAACTAATTGGAATGTTTGTATGATTGTATTGAAAAGACTTTTCTTGTAAAGTGCCTTGAGATGACATCTGTTGTAAATCGGCGCTATATAAATAAACTGAATTGAAAAACGTAATTGAATTAAACAAATGGGTTTTAGCCGTGATTTAAAAGAACTTAGTGTTTCAGCAGCTTTGCAGTTGTCTGGAAGTTTGTTCCAGATTAGAGGAGCATAGAAACTGAAAGCTGCTTCTCCTTGTTTGGTTCTGATTCTAGAGATGTTGAGTAGACTGGAATTAGAGGCCCTGAGTGTTCTGGGGGGTAGGTATAGTATAAGTAGATCTTCAACATACTTTGGTGGTAAGCCATTCAATGATTTATAAACTAGTAAAATTATTTTGAAGTCTATTCTCTGAGCTACAGGGAGCCAGTGTAAGGACTTTAGAACTGGGGTGATGTGCTCTACTTTCCTGGTTTTAGACACGAGCAGCAGCATTCTGGATCAGCTGCAGCTGTCTAATTGACTTTTTAGGCAGACCTGTGAGGAAGCAGTTGAGGTAATCATTCTGACTAAAGATAAATGCATAGATGACTTTTTCGAGATCCTGCTGCAACATCAGTCCTTTAATCCTAGAGATGTTCTTCAGGTGATAGAAGGCTGACTTTGTTATTGCCATTATGTGACCCTGGAGGTTCAGGTCTGTGTCCATTTCTACACCTAGATTTCAAGCCTGATCAGTAGTTTCTAGCTGTATTAATTCAATTCAATTCAGTTTAATTCAGTTTATTTATATAGCACCAATTCACAACAGATGTCATCTCAAGGCACTTAACAAGAAGTCATTTCAATACATTTATACAAACATTCCAATCAGTTAAAAAGTTTCCTATTTAAGGAATCCCAGCAGATTGCGTCAGTCATTGGCGTGAGGTTGGGCCCCGTTGATGCAGACTTTCCAACCACAGCAATCCTTCAGCAATCCCTCATACTGAGCAACCATGTAGCGACGGTGGAGAGGAAAAACTCCCCTTTAACAGGAAGAAACCTCCAACAGAACCAGGCTCAGTAGGAGCGGCCATCTGCCACGGCCGTCTGGGGGTTTGAGAAGACAGAGCAGAAACACAGAAGGAACAGAAGATCTGATATAAGAGAACTTTCTATGTTACAGAAAGTAAAAAGTTGATAACATGACACAGTGGATGTTCAGTTACTGGGAGGATCATCCCAGTCGATGCCCCCCGTCCAACAGGGCATTGCAGCCAAGCAGGATACCAGACCAGGTATATCTTCTATGGAGAGAAAAACACTGAGGGAAAACAAAGTTAACAGTCGAAATAACAGAATGTACTGTAATACAACTGGAGAGTCGTAGGAGAAAAGGAAGTAGCAGAGTAAAGAAAAGTGGTCAGTCTGTCCTCCAACAGTCTAAGCCTATAGCAGCATAACTACAGAGATAGCTCAGGATGACCTAAGCCACTCTAACTATAAGCTTTATCAAAAAGGAAAGTTTTAAACCTGGTCTTAAAAGTAAACAGAGTGTCTGCCTCACGGACTAAAGCTGGGAGCTGGTTCCACAGGAGAGGAGCCTGATAACTAAAAGATCTGCCTCCCATTCTACTTTTAGAAATCCTAAGAACTACAAGTAAACCTGCAGTCTGAGAGCAAAGTGCTCTGTTAGGAACATATGGAACAATTAGATCTCTGATGTATGATGGAGCTTGATTATTAAGGGCTTTGTATGTAAGAAGAAGGATCTTAAATTCTATTCTGGATTTAACAGGGAGCCAATGAAGGGAAGCTAAAACAGGAGAAATGTGATCTCTCTTTTTAATATTCATCAGAACTCTTGCTGCTGCATTTTGGATCAACTGAAGGCTTTTAATGGCATTTTGTGGACTTCCTGATAGTAAAGAATTACAGTAGTCCAGCCTTGAGGTAACAAATGCATGGACTAGTTTCTCAGCATCACTCCTGGACAGGATGTTTCTAATTTTAGCAATATTCCAGAGGTGAAAGAAAGAAATCCTAGAAACCTGTTTAATATGGGATATAAAGGTCAAGTCTCAGTCAAAAATAACGCCGAGGTTCTTTACGTTATTACTGGGCGCCAATTTAATGCCATCCAGATGAAGTGATTGACTAATCAGTTTCTGTTTAAGAACTTCTGGTCCAAAGACAGCAACTTCTGTTTTCTCAGAATTTAAAAGCAAAAAGTTTAGGGTCATCCATGTTTTTATGTCTTCCAGACATGCCTGTAATCTACCTAACTGACTGGGTTCATCAAGATTTATGGATAAATATAGTTGTGTATCATCGGCATAGCTGTGGAAATTTATCCCATGCTGTCTAATGATTCTACCAATTGGGAGCATATATATGGTGAACAGAATTGGTCCAAGCACCGAACCCTGTGGAACTCCACAAGTAACCCTTGAGAGTGAAGAAGATTTATCATTTAGATGAACAAACTGGAATCTATCAGACAAATATGATTTAAACCAGCCTAGTGCTGTTCCTTTGATCCCTGCAACATGTTCAAGCCTTTCTAAGAGAATATTATGATCGACTGTGTCAAAAGCAGCACTGAGATCTCACAAAACCAGAACAGACACAAGTCCATTATCTGAGGCCATGAGAATATCATTAGTAACCTTCACCAGTGCTGTTTCAGTGCTATGATGAGCTCTAAAACCTGACTGAAACTCTTCAAACAGCTCGTTACTGTTTAGATGCTCACAGACTTGATTAGCAACAATTTCCTCAAGGACTTTGGATAAGAAAGGAAGGTTAGATATAGGTCTGTAATTCACTAAGTCATCTTGATCAAGGGAAGGTTTCTTGAGTAAAGGTTTAATTACAGCTATTTTAAATTCCTGTGGTACGTATCCGTTTACTTAGGATAGATTCATCATATCCAAAATGGGGCCAGGAACCAAATGAAACACTTCTTTAAATAATTTGGTTGGGATTGGGTCCAACATACAAGTTGAAGGTTTAGATGAGGCTAATATTTTTCATAATTCCGAAAGCTCGACTGATTTAAAACAGCCCAAGCACAACTGAGGTTCTACAGTTCTTTCCGATACTGCCTCATTTACCGAGGAAGAAGTAATCGTGTTTGGGAGGATGCCAATGATTTTATTTTTAATAGAATGAATTTTATTTATGAAGAATCCCATAAAATCATCACTGCTAAGAGCTGGGGGAATAGTTGGCTCAACAGAGCTATGACTCTGTGTAAGTTTGGCAACTGTACTAAAAAGAAACCTAGGATTGTTTTTATTCGCCTCTATTAATGATGAAAAATATGCTGTTCTAGCTTGTCCAAGGGTCTTTTTATACAGCAATAGACTGTTATTCCAGGTTAAATAGGAATCCTCTAGGTGTGTAGAGCGCCATTTTCTCTCCAACTTCCTAGTATTCTGCTTTAAAGTATGCAACTCTGCGTTGAACCAAGGAGTCAGCCTCCTATGGCTAGCCACTTTCTTTTTTAAGGGGGCTACACTATCTAATGCCAAACGCAATGAGGACGTAACGCTGTGAACCAGATCATCAATTTCTGAAGGGTTAGAGATAGAATTGCTGCCATCCACTGTGTTACCCTGAGACACTAAGGAAAGTAAGAATGGAACAGATTCTTTAAAAATTGTTACAGCATTGTCTGATAAAGCGCTACTATAATGACATTTTCTTTCAGATTTAAGATGGTCAGTTAAAGTAAATTCAAAAGTTATTAAGAAGTGGTCAGACAGTTTGTTTTGTCGATGTTCCTTTTTCGTGTTTTGTTTTGTTTTTCCCCCTCTCTCTGCCATCCTGTGGGTATGGAGGCAGATTTCAATGTATTCCTGTGTTTTCTTTGTTCCCCTTCCTCTCCTGTATTTTCAACTCACCCTCTCATTTGACTCTTTGTTTCCTAGCTCTCTTCTTCATCTTCCTTCTTTCATCTCCTTAATTTTCCGTCTCCATAACATCAGGAAATAAAAACCCCAACAATTCATAATAAAGATTTTTCACACATATATCAAGTGGAGGACTATAGCAAAAGCTGTACTGCTCTGCTTGTGAACGTAAATCTGTTGGGCTTCTACTTGGTACTCAGACACCAATTCTGAGCTCCACACTGCCAAACAGGACACGTAAAAAAAAAGAAAGAAAAAAAAAGAACTATGCTTCCTATGTACAGTCACCCAGCCGGCTTGAGGTCCCGGCTGCGCGGGCTCTACCGGAGGACAGCTAGGGGGTTCTATCCTTGTTGGCTCCAGTTGGCTAATGGGCTTCGGCTATCTGCTGGTTTTTCAACAGTGCGGAGGCGTGCTTCTAATTCTGATACCCTCGCCTCAAAAGCTACAAAAATATTACATTTATTACAGTTACCATTATCACTAAAGGAGGCAGGGAAGTAACCAAACATCTGACAGAGAGAGCAAGAGAGAAGAGAAGGGTTAGAGACAGGAGAGAGAAGAGTAGCCATAGCCGCAATGAAGCTAAGCTAACTGAGCTAGCGAGACCTTACCACCCCAAGAAAAGCTGTGTGAAACACAAGGAGTTCCCAAAACGTAAAGTACACCACCACAAAACGTGTGCTTTAGTGTGCTTGTGTGTTAAAATAACTTAGAAAGGCCTCAGCACAGAGAAAATAAGATCAATTCAAGAGAGTCTTTACACCAAACAGCTTACAGGGAGCACAACAGTGACAACAGGAAATGACGCAATACGGCTTACCCCGTCACAGATCAAAATGTGATGATTGAGCCTGAGCGATTTTGCAACAAAAAAAAAATGAAGCTGTGTGCCGACTTTTGATCATTCCTCTTTAGGTCCAAAATTAATTACTTCTGTTTTGTTTCTGTTTAACTGGAGAAAGTTATGGCACAACCATCCATTGATTTGGTCAAAGCATTTACTTAGGGTTTGGATGGGTTCAAAGTCACCTGGTGACATTGTAATGTAGAGCTGAGTATCACCTGCATAGTTATGGTTAATAATCTGGGAACATGTAGATATTAAATAGTAGGGGCCCCAGGATGGAGCCCTGGGGCACCCCACATGTGATTTCTGTTCATGCTGATAAAAAGTTTTCTATTGAAATTAAGAAGAAGAATTTGGAGGATTAGTTTGTCTTTCCACTGTTGCAGAGGCCGTGCGTTATTAATGTTTCTGTGATGATTTCAGAGAAGAACGATTCCCTTGCATCTTTTAAAGTTAACTGATATCTGTTCAGTCTCTTTTTTTAGATCTCACAGTGAATCTGGAGTCAAGTTTTCCTCCATTTTCTCTCGGCTCATCTACACTCCCTTTTTTCACTATGTACCAGTGGATTGCCAGTCCACAGAGACTTCTTTCTAACTGAGACTACTATCACCTTAGTGGGAGAATTGGAATCAATGATGTCTAAGATTTTTGCGAAGAAAAGATCTACCAGCTTGTTTACTGAGTTGGAGTTGGGAGATGAGGGGGATGTAGTGGAAGGGTAAATACGTTTAAGGATTTCAACTGAACTGTCCCCTAGTCTATCTTGGGGGTTGTCGGCATGGATGTTGAACAATGATTAATTGGTCATAGTTGATACATATTACATACATACAGTACCTATTACGGAAAGAAGGTAGCTGAAATCATTAAAGAAGTTAAGAATTAAGTTTTGGGGGTTTATATAAATTTAGAAATAAAGCTTTGTTAAGCTCATTTATCTGGGTGCTAGGTATTCAAAAGAGTCAAATGTGCTCAGGGATACCTTTTTAAAGCTCATTGAGTATTGAAAAATTGTGGCTATGCCTCCACCTCTTCCATGTTTCCTGCTCTCACTTAGAAAATTGTAATTTGGAGGAGTAGATTCTATCAATGCAGATGTTTCATTATTTGCGTCTAGCCAGGTTTCTGATAAAAAAAACGGCATGTTCATTATGTTCAGTAATGAAATAAATTATTAAAAATGACTTTCCAGATAGAGATCTAATGTTTGATAAAGTTAATTTAAGTGGTTTGATGATGAATAGCTGAACCATCTGACAGGTGATCAATTTGAGATTTGGTTTAATATGAGAGCGTTTGGCTTTAGTTTGTTGTTTTTTTGCTGCTTGCACTGGAATACTACTCTCAGGGAGGCCGGGCAACTTCTGGGAGAGGATGGAAGTATAATTGCTGTCCGGCCCCCTTCTATATCAGATGTTTTTTATTACCAGTTGGGGCATGGGGGGAATACATCCAGTGTTAGTCCCAGGGGCCTGATGTAGTCCAAGTTTCGGTGCTAGTTGTGTCCCAATTCTAATTTGTGCCTTCAGTCTATCTGAGAAATGTCTAAACGAGGAATCATTTGGTGTGGATGAGTAGAATAACCATGGACTACTTGAAGACTGTCAGGAAACTATCCAAGGCACGAGTAGTTTGTGGAATCTTTATTAAAAAGGAACAATACCTAAATTGCAGAATCTGGAGGATGAAAGGGGATCAGGACTAGACGGATCTGACGGACAGAGCAGGACTTCGGTTCTTGTGGATGGAATGTCTCGGGAGGAGTTAAGGGCTGGTAGAGCAGATGACTGAACAAGGTGGAGGTGAGTGAAGGTCTCTTAAATATGAAGGTTTGGCCAATGAATGAGATGCTTGGAGAACAGAACAGGTGAGTGTGCTTGGAGCTGATGATCTTCTGACAGCGGACTGTTACGGCGGACGAAATCCTAGGCGGCGGGGACCTCAACTTCGACCTCCTGATGAGCAAAGATCGGTGGGTGGTAGCCATAACAGGTCTCAAAGGGGGAGAGCTTGGTTGCAGAAGAGGTGTGGAGATTAATGGAGAGCTCGGGCCAGAGTAGGTGTTGAGGCCAGGAACTGGAGAGAGAGGAGACGAAACATCTCAAGTTCTTCCCCACCTGCTGGTTGGCACGTTCAGTCTGACCGTTGGATTCTTGATGGAAGGCAGACAACAGGCTGCGGGCGGAGCCGTTGAGGCGACAGAACGCCTTCCAAAATCTGGCCGAAAATTGAGGCCCTCGATCAGAGACCGCATCTTAAGGAAATCCATGTAGACAAACCACGTGCTGTAGGAAGATCTCAGCGGTCTGTTTGGCTGTGGGTAGACTGGGCTGGGCGACCAGGTGTACAGCTTTGGAAAATCTGTCCACAAATGTGGCAATGGTGGTCATGCCCTTGGCCTTGGGAAGGCCAGTGATGAAGTCGATCCCAACATGAGATTACGGTCGGGAAGGCACGGAGAGGGGAAGGAGACGACGTGCCGGCTTCTGGGTTCTCGACTTGGATCGAGCGCAGGTGGAACAGGCACCGTCGAATTTCCGGACGTCTTTGCTCATAGAAGGCCACCAGAGGGCACGTCGCATGAAGCGGAGGGTCTCAGCGAGTCCTGAATGTTCTGCAACGGGCGATGAGTGACCCCAGACCAGAGCTTCCTGACGGCACTGTTGGGGAACTTAGAAGCAATTAGTCGGGGTCTCGGTCGGAACCGGGTCCGACCCCTCTGCAGACTGAATGGATGCCTCCGAACAGCCATTGGAGAGGAGCCAGGATGTTGCGGGAGGCGATGATGGCACTGGGTTTACTGGGAGGGGTGGTGGAGGAGTGTTGTCGAGAGAGAGCGTTGGCCTTCATGTTCCGGGATCCTGGTCGATATGAAATGTGAAAGTTGAACTGCTCAAAGAATAGCGCCCACCAGGCTTGACGGGGTCAAGCTGCTTGGCTTGTCTGATGTGTATGAGGTTCTGGTGGTCAGTCAGGATGAAGAAGGGGTCCAGTGTGCCGATGAAGAGGTGACGCCACTCTTCCAGGGCCCATTTGATAGCCAGCAGTTCCCAGTCTCCTACTCCATAACACTGCTCAGTGGGGGTAAACTTCCTTGAGAAGAAGCAGCAGGGATGTGTTTTCAGATCCCGGCCTTTCTGAGAGAGGACTGCTCCTGCGCTCACCTCTGATGCATCCACTTCTACTGTAAAGCTCTTAGAGGGGTCCGGGTGACGAAGAATCGGAGCTGAAGAAAACCTCTGAATAAGGTCCCGGAATGCTTTAACAGCTGCTGGGGAAAGTAAGAAGGGGTGGGGCTGATTGGCGGGGCGAGTGGGGTTGGTGAGTGGGGCGATGACCTTGCTGGAGTCCCGGATGAAGCTGCGATAAAAGTTAGCAAACCCCAGGAAAAACTGAAGCTGCTTTAGAGTGGAGGGCTGGGGCCAGTGGGACACCGCAGAGACCTTGTGGGGATCCATACCAATCCCCTGGTCTGAGATCACGTAGCTGAGAAAGGTGGTGGAGGTCTGATGAAACACGCCCTTCTCCAGTTTGGAGAAAAGTCCATGATGTAACAGCCTCTGGAGGATGGCCTGCACGTGTCGAACGTGATCCGCTTCGGATAAGGAGTAGATGAGAATGTTGTCCAAATAAACGAACACCCACCGTCCGAGCATGTCCCGGAGCACGTCGTTGAGGAGACGCTGGAAGACTGCTGGGCTGTTTTCATACATATGACATCAACCATTTACTCGAAGGCAATTCTAAACAGATGGGTTTTTAGTCTCGATTTAAAGCAGTTCAGAGTTTCAGCAGCTCTACACTCGTCAGGAAGTCTGTTCCAGATAAGGGGAGCATAAAAACTGAAAGCTGCTTCTCCATGTTTAGTTCTGAGTCTAGGGATGTTTAGTAGGCTAAAGTTGGAGGACCTGAGTGGTCTTGGTGGTTGGTACCGTGACAACAGGTCTTCAACATATTTCGGTGCTAAGCCATGTAATGATTTATAAATCAGTAGGAGTATTTTGAAGTCTTTTCTCTGAGCTACAGGGAGCCAGTGTAAGGACTTTAGAACTAGGGTGATGTGCTCTACTTTCCTGGTTCTAGTGAGGACGCGAGCGGCAGCGTTCTGGATCAGCTGTGGCTGTCTGATTGACTTTTTAGGCAGACCTGTGTATATGCTGTTGCAGTAATCAATCCGACTAAAGATAAACGCATGGATGAGTTTTTCTAGGTCGTGTTGCAAAATCAGTCCTTTAATCCTAGAGATGTTCTTCAGGTGATAGAAGGCTGACCTTGTTATTGCCTTTATGTGACCCTGGAGGTTCCGGTCTGAGTCCATTACTACACCTAGGTTTTGAGCCTGATCAGTAGTTTCTAGCTGTATTAATTGAAGCTGTGTGCTGACTCTTGATCGTTCCTCCTTGGGTCCAAAAATAATAACTTCAGTTTTGTTTCTATTCAGCTGGAGAAAGTTATGGCACATCCATCCATTTATTTGGTCAATGCATTGATTTAGTGTTTGAATGGGTTCAGAGTCACCTGGTGACATTGTAATGTAGAGCTGAGTGTCATCCGCGTAGTTATGGTAGCTAATGTTATTGGTTGCTATAATCTTGCCTAGTCGGAGCATGTAGATATTTAATAAGAGGGGCCCCAGGATGAAGCCCTGGGGCACCCCACATGTGATTTCTGTTCGTTCTGATGAAAAGTTTCCTATTGAAACATAGAAGTCCCTGTTCTTTAGGTATGACTCGAACCAGCCAAGTACTGTACCAGAGAGTCCGACCCAGCTCTCCAGTCGTTCCAATAAAATATCATGATCAACAGTGTCAAATGCTGCACTGAGGTCCAACAGAACCAGCACTGTGGTTCTACCACAGTCTGTATTTATGCGGATGTCATTGAATACTTTGACGAGGGCAGTCTCGGTGCTGTGGTGAGCACGGAAACCAGACTGAAAAACATCAAAACGGTTTGTCATTGTAATGAAGCCATTTAACTGCTGAAACACAGCTTTTTCAATAATCTTACTGATGAATGGAAGATTAGAGATTGGCCTGTAGTTCTGCATTAACGTGTTGTCCAGATTTTTCTTCTTTAGCAGTGGTTTAATAACTGCTGTTTTTAAAGCCTGAGGGAAGACACCTGATAGCAGTGATGAGTTCACTATTTGAACAAGATCAGACCCAATGACAGGAATAACTTAAGGTAAGAACTTGCCAGTCTTACCTTAAGAGCGGGAACGTCTGTGTCAATAGGCAATTTTTCATCAGAACAAACAGAAATCCTATGTGGGGTGCCCCATGGCTCCATCCTGGGGCCCCTCTTATTTAATATCTACATGCTCCCACTAGCCTAGATTATAAAAATCAATAAGATTAGTTACCAAAGCTATGCAGATGATACTCAGCTGTACATTACAATGTCACCAGGTGACTTTGAACCCATCCAAACCCTAAGTAAATGCTTTGAGCAAATCAGTGGATGGATGTGCCATAACTTTCTCCAGTTGAATAGAAACAAAACAGAAGTAATTACTTTTTGACCTAAAGAGGAATGATCAAAAGTCAGCACAAAGCTTCAGTTAATAGAGCTAAAATCTACTGATCAGGCCTGAAATCTAGGTGTAGAAATGGGCACAGACCTGAACCTCCAGGTTCACATAAAGGCAATAACAAGGTCAGCCTTCTATCACCCGAAGAACATCTCTAGGATTAAAGGACTGATGTTGCGGCAGGACTTCGAAAAAGTCATCCATGCGTTTATCTTTAGTCGGATTGATTACTGCAACAGCATATACACAGGTCTGCCTAAAAAGTCAATCAGACAGCCACAGCTGATCCAGAACGCTGCCGCTCGCGTCCTCAATAGAACCAGCAAAGTAGAGCACATCACCCCAGTTCTAAAGTCCTTGCACTGTCTCCCTGTAGCTCAGAGAATAGACTTCAAAATACTTTTACTACTTTATAAATCATTGAATGGCTTAGCACCAAAGTATGTTGAAGATCTACTGTTACTATACCAACCCCCCAGACCGTTAAGGTCTTCTAACTGTAGTCTACTAATCATCCCTAGAATTAGAAACAAACATAGAGAAGCCGCTTTCACTTTCTATGCTCCCCTTATCTGGAGCAAACTTCCAAACTACTGTAAAGCTGCTGAAACACTGAGTTCCTTTAAATCAAAGCAAAAAACCCATTAGTTTAGAGCTGCCTTTGAGTAAGTTACTAACATTGGTGGAATCATGTGTTAATGTGTCATAGGTTATGTGTCTCTAATGTTGTGTTTTAAACTTTCACTGCTGCTTTTATTTCATTGTATCCCCTAAATGACACTGTCTAGACCTGCAGCCTTGTTCCGGTTCCGTCTCTTGAGCTGCCTCTTCACCTGACCTCTAGAGACAGACAAGTGGGAGGGGGAGTCAAAGGGAGCAGCAGCATCGCCTGATTTGGTTGAAGACAAACTTGTGGAAGTAGAACAGTCTTTAACTGAGGTGAAAAACAAAACATCCGAGGTGTGACAGGAAAGCTGTGGGTCAGAGGAGGGTGGGATGTCTGTTTGGCTGGGAACAGAAAAGAAGGATGCTGAGCTTGTTCCTGAATGTTAAATAGACTGAACTTATATAGCAATTTTCTAGTCATACTGACCAATCAAAGCGCTTTACACTGCAGCCACATTCATCCATTGGCCAAAGCACATTCAGACACTGATACAAAGCTCGGTAGGCAACTTGGGTTTAAGTGATTTGCCCAGGAGTACATCGACATGTGACAGGAGGAAGCTTGAATTGAACCCTACGACCCTCTGATTGCAAAACAACTACTCTGAGCCACAGTTGCGCCTGAACTGAAGAATTTGTTCAGTTCATTGGCTCTGTCCGGGCTTACATCTATGCTATTCTTCCTGTGCTTAAAGCCTGTGATCTTCTTCATTCCTGACCAGACATCTTTGATATTGTTCCTCTGAAGTTCTCTTAAGCTTCATCCTCTGTCTCCTTGCTGACTCTGATCTTGACTTTAAGTTGGTTCTGTACACTCCTCTATAATTCCCTGTCTCCATCCCTGAAGGCTATTTTTTCTTGTTTAGCAGTTCCTTCAGGTCAGGTTTGTTATTAGGGAAGCATCTCTGTTCTGGCGGCAATCAAATTGTCCACACAGAAGTTTATGTAGTCAGTAACACACTCAGATGGCATTGATGCCCTCTCCATGTACTTGGCAAAGAGTCATCCAGTCTGTGGTTGCAAAACAACCCTGCAGGGCTTCTTCAGCTTCCTGTGACCATTTTCTCACAGTTTGTTTTGTCACAGGTTGCCTCTCAACAAGTGGTTTATATTCTGAGCAGAGAAAAACAAGATTGTGATCTGATTGTCCCAGAGGAGGTCTTGCTTTGGACATGTATGCATCCTTAAATTTGCATAAAACAAATCCAAGGTCTTGTTTTCTCTTCTAGACCAGTTGACAAACTGTTGAAATGTTGGAAGTGTAGACAACATCGAGGCATAATTAAAATCACCAGATATTGCCACAAATGCATTTGGGTGCTGGGTCTGTAGCTTAGCAACAACGGAACTGATGACATCACATGCACTGTCAACAACATCTGAAGGTGAAATGTAAACAACTGCCAAAATTATACCGGTAAACTCTCTTGGTAAATAATATGGACGAAAACTTACAGTCGTGGCCAAAAGTTTTGAGACTTACATAAATATTGGAAATTGGAAAAGTTGCTGGTCCAGGTGAGAATGTTGACGAGCACAAGGCTGGAGATCATTATGTCAGGCTGATTGGGTTAGAATGGCAGACTTGACATGTTAAAAGGAGGGTGATGCTTGAAATCATTGTTCTTCCATTGTTAACCATGGTGACCTGCAAAGAAACGCGTGCAGCCATTATTGCGTTACATAAAAATGGCTCCACAGGCAAGGATATTGTGGCTACTAAAATTGCACCTAAATCAACAATTTATAGGATTATCAAGAACTTCAAGGAAAGAGGTTCAATTCTTCTTAAGAAGGCTTTCGGGCATTCAAGAAAGTCCAGCAAGTGCAAGGATCGTCTCCTAAAGAGGATTCAGCTGTGGGATCAAAGTGCCACCAGTGCAGGAATGGCAGCAGGCAGGTGTGAGCGCATCTGCATGCACAGTGAGGCGAAGACTTTTGGAAGAGGGCCTGGTGTCAAGAAGGGAAGCAAAGAAGCCACTTCTCTCCAAAAAAAACATCAGGGACAGATTGATCTTCTGCAGAAAGTATGGTGAATGGACTGCTGAGGAATGGGGCAAAGTCATATTCTCCGATGAAGCCTCTTTCCAATTGTTTGGGGCATCTGGAAAAAGGCTTGTCCGGAGAAGAAAAGGTGAGCGCTACCATCAGTCCTGTGTCATGCCAACAGTAAAGCATCCTGAGATCATTCATGTGTGGGGTTGCTTCTCATCCAAGGGAGTCGGCTCACTTACAATTTTGCCCAAAAACACAGCCATGAATAAAGAATGGTACCAAAACACCCCCCAACAGCAACTTCTTCCAACAATCCAACAACAGTTTGGTGAAGAACAATGCATTTTCCAGCACGATGGAGCACCGTGCCATAAGGCAAAAGTGATAACTAACTGGCTCGGGGACCAAAACGTTGAAATTTTGGGTCCATGGCCTGGAAACTCCCTAGATCCTAATCCCATTGAGAACTTGTGGTCAGTCCTCAAGAGGTGGGTGGACAAACAAAAACCCACTAATTCTGAGAAACTCCAAGAAGTGATTATGAAAGAATGGGTTGCTATCAGTCAGGATTTGGCCCAGAAGTTGATTGAGAGCATGCCCAGTCGAATTGCAGAGGTCCTGAAAAAGAAGGGCCAACACTGCAAATACTGACTCTTTGCATAAATGTCATGTAATTGTCAATAAAAGCCTATGAAACATATAAAGTGCTTGTAATTATGTTTCAGTACGTCACAGAAACAACTGAAACAAAGATCTAAAAGTAGTTTTGCAGCAAACTTTGTGAAAACTAATATTTGTGTCATTCTCAAAACTTTTGGCCACAACTATACTACCAAGAGTTCGACATCTGGGCTGCGGAGATGCCATTTTACAGTAACATGTCCTGAATGACACCATCTGTTGTTGACAAGCACTGCTACTCCACCTCCTTTTCTTTTCCTGCTCGTCTTCAGATCTCTGTCTGCTCGTACAATCAGGAAGCCTGGCAAAGAGACATTGGAGTCGGGGAGATCCTGCAGCCACGTCTCAGTAAAACACATAACACTGCATTCCCGATACTCTGGCTGAGTCCTTGTAAGGGCTTGGAGTTCATCCATCTTGTTAGCCAGTGATCTCACATTGCCCATTATGATCGATGGAAGAGATGGCTTGAACTTCCTCCTTCTCTGTCTTTTTGCTGCTGCTCTGCTTCCACGTCTCCTTCTTTTTAACTCATCAGGGATTTGTGGCTTCAGTTGAGGTATTATTTCAGCATTTGCAATGTTAATCAGCTGCTCCCGGCTGTAAACCACATTGTGGCCATGGTTACGCATCATAAGTTATCAAAAAGTGAAAAATTAACAGCAAAACTCCTTACAGCTTCACAGCACCAAAAACTAAGAAGTATACAGGTAAAAGAAAAAGCAATCTTCCTCAAGAGAAAAGAGGAACCAATGTACAAAAAACCAAAACTTAATATGTAGCCAACAGAGCCACTCCAAGATGCAGCCACCCAGAGCAGCACAATTCTAGAATCTTTTTTAAAGATCTTTAGTCAAAGTCTTTAAAAAAATGAAGCGATACAAACAGCCCCAAAAGCACAAGGATTAAAACAAACACAAATCATATTTCAACGGTATACTGAAAAAAGGTTGTCCACATAAAGTAGCGAGAAAAAGGGGAAAAGCTACTGTTGTGCTGCAGATAGGTAGGATTTGGCTATGAATTAATATGAATAATTGCCTAGGACAAATGTTAATAAGATTAATAATTTTATGTAAAAATTACCAAGTTTGGGGCACCATCCTGGTGGATTCCTGGTGAACGCAGCGACGCAAAAATGAGCAAACAGGTACAGCGCTTAAAAACACTTTAAACCAACAACGAACGAGATCTAACTCGTTAAAACTCTATTTTCTCTATTTATCTCCGCCCAGACACAATATTAGTATAAATGAACCGGTTCAGTCCAACTTTGCTTTGAAGGAGGTCCAGTCCACTAGGAGGAGAGCAAATTGTGTCTGTAGTTGAGCAAGAAAAGGAAGAGTTATAAAAAAAAGCTGTACAGGAGTTAAGGACCGTGTGGCCCAAATGCAGGGTGGGTGGCCTGCAGGTCGACGTCTAACGAACTGTCTTGGAACAGTTCTGATATAGCTCAAACTAGATACACGAACCGAATGAGCACTTCGAAGCTTTGAAATGAATTCTTCCCGGTCCAGTGGGTCAGAACAAAAGAGAATCTTTACCGGTGGGATGTCCTCTGTTTAGCAGTAGTTTATCCAAGAACTTCTGGCTTGAGAACCATTCAAAATGGGCGCGACTACTCTTATAGGCCCTTTGGCCTTGATGTCATCGCCGATGTCACCATGGGTGGTCACAGACCAATAGGAGTGTGTTGGGGGTCACTGCTAGGATTGCTGGGAAATGTGGTCTGCTCAGTCCATCTTTGAAATAGCTCCCAGCCATCCAAAAGTTTGTTCAGTTCATCTTATTAGAAATAGAATCACAACACTACCTCAGAGATCAGAAAGGTGTCATTACATAATAACACGCCCTAATTATTCTTGTCGATGTAATCAGCAGTAAGGGTAGGGTCCTTGAAAACATGAAATGTCCCACCAGGCACAGTAAGTCTGAGAGTAGCCAGATAAAGAAGTTCAAATTTGACACTGGGACATGAACGAAGAGTGCGCTTGATAGCTCCAAAAGTGGGACACTTCTTAGCCACACCAAAGGTAAAGTCCGGGAAAATTAAAATATGCTAGCATTCATTAGGCAAAAGGGATCCCTCCTCGGCCCGCCATAAAATCAGATTACAAACATGGAAAAAGTGAACACGAACCACAAATGGACGAGGGGGATCACCCTCTTTCAGCCTCTCCTGCAAGGTGAGGTGTGTGCAATTCAATAATGACTTCTGCTGGCCCAAAAGTTCCTGAAGCAGCTGTGATATGAACTCTGTTGGGCGAGGGCCTTCCAGCACTCGGGGAGATCAATCACACTGACATTTCTCCACGATCTGCTCTCCAGGTCCTCACACTTGTCTTCTAGGTGTTGTAACCATATAGTCAGCCCATTTACCTTGGTTTCAAGTTTCCCAATCCGGGTAGAGTGAACCATGCTTGCTAGCTCCAGATCTTTCACCATGGCTCCTAGAATGTCCGATACAGGCTGCAATGCTTCAATTGAGGCTTTTAATTCTTGTCTCACTGAGGAGATGTCTGAACACAGCCCGTTGGATAAAGAGTACATTTTTACAAAAATATCTCTTTTCAGAGACTCCATCTTAGCATCTACCATACTCGTAGGAGCTGGAGTTGGCGTGTTACCCCCAATTTCCACTGCATGCGCTCCGCTCCGGCACGCACTCCGCAGCAAAAATGCTCCCATTGTAGTCAATGAGAGGATTTCCACTGCTGCCACCGTGCGGCGCAGGGCACCGGCCGCCGTTTCGCCATCCGGCAAAAATAGGATTGATTCTACTTTTGCCGGACACCGGATCAAGTCCGCAGTCAATCTACACAATTCACTAAGCACCAACTGGATATAGAACAACCCCATTTCCGGGTGCTTTTCAAAATAAATCAATAAAGACGGACTAGACATTTTTTATTAAAATAAGCCCGCGTATATTTATACATTTGTTGTCCAAAATATCTTGACACAGAATAACAGAGAATAACTGTTCTTTTCTTTTCTGTTCGTTTTCCACGGAATGAAGAATTTTGTTCTGACTTCCACATTTATTACTGTGTATTATCGAGAGATCTCGCAATTCCCACGCATGCTTCTTTGACCACCTCTGGGCAGCGGACTGGAGCGGAGCGGATCTAGAGCGCATTCAGTGGAAATTGCGAATGGCTGCGGAGTGCGTGGCAGACTGGACCGGAGCGCATGCAGTGGAAATCTGGGATTAGACTCAGGAGATGGTGGTGCTTTGCTGCCTCACTTCAGACGAGTGGAAGTCATTTTGAGCGCATAAAACAAGAGGAACAGGAGAATAACTGTGGAAGTGACTCACAAGGCAGCTTATAAATGTGACTTGAACATTTCCAAAGATTTAATATCAATTTATTAATTGAGTTTAAACCACATTTTCTCAGAGCAGTCGGGGCACACGTCTACCATCTCTCATGCTCAATAGTGCCCCCCTCAATATGCAATCTTCCCTTGAGAAAAAAGAGGAACAAACATCCTAAATAGCAAGTTCATTTTATTCAGTAATTTAACTTAAAAGATTAAACTAATATGTGATATAGACTCATTACATGCAAAGCAAAATATTTTAACCCTTTGTTATAATTTTGATTATGACTCACAGCTTATGAAAACCCCAAATTCAAAATCTCAGAAAATTAGAATATTACATGAAATAAATAAAACAAGGATTTTAAATAGAGAAATGTGGAACCTGTGTAAAGTCTAATCCTGCATATGTACTCAGTAGTTGGTTTGGGCCCTTTTTGCATCAATGACTGACTCAATGTGGCAGAGCTGAGATATTATGGAAGACCTTCAGCTCTTCTGCATTGTTCCGTCTCATGTCTCTCATCTTTCTCTTGGCAAGGTCAGGCCAGTTTGCTGGCCAATTAAGCACAGTAATCCCATGGTCACTGAATGAGGTTTTGGTACGTTTGGCAGTGTGGGCAGGTACCAAATCCTGCTGGAAGATGAAATCAGCATCTCCATAAAGCTGGTCTGCAGAAAGAAGCATGCAGTGCTCCAAAATGTCCTGGTAGATGGCACCGTTGACTCTGGACTTAATAAAGCTGAGTGGACCAACAGCAGGAGATGACATGGCACACCCCACATCAACACAGACTGTGGAAACTTCCACCGTCTAGGATTGTGTTCCTCTCCATTCTTCCTCCAGACTCTAGGAACTTGGTTTCCAAATTAGATGCAGAAATTTGCAGTTCTTTTTTTCATTAACCCAGGCAAGAAGCTTCTGACCTTGTTTGTTGCGACGTTTGAAGCCCATGTCCAGGATCCGTCTGTGTGTGGAGGCTCTTGATGCTCTAGCCTCAGTCCGCTCCTTATGAAGGTCCCCAACACTTTTGATTGACCTTTTCCTGACAATCATATCCAGGCTGCACTCATCTCTGCTGCTTGTGTGTCAATGATGGTATTCTGTCAGCTCAGCAGTTCTTCCCCATGATTGTGATTCCTACTGAACCAGACAGACCATTTAAAGTCTCAGGAACTCTTTGGAGGTGTTATGGAGTAATTAGCTGATTAGAGTGGGACACTTTGAGCCTAAATTATTTAACCTTTTCACAATATTCCAATTTTCTGAGATTTTGAGGTTTTCTTAAGCTGTAAACCATAATAATAAAAAAATAGAACAAATTAAGGCTTGACATATATTGCATCAGATTTATGTGTTTATGTGTTTACTTTTATTTTTGTTTAAAATTTAGAGACAGAAACAAGGGGTGGAGACAATGTTTATGTTATATTACTTGGGGGTTTTCTGACTTTTTAAATTATTAGGTTATAATTTTGTGTGATGTACATTGTTTTTATCTTGTATCACGCTGTATGATGCTAATGGCATGAAAAGCGCTTTATTAAATAAAGATGGATTTGATAAATCACAATGTGGGGTTTTATCTTTTTAAATGTAGTTCTAATTAGATTAAAAAAAACTACAATTTTAAAGCACAATGCTGTATTTAATCTTTACTTGCTGCCAGAAACTTTTTGTTCCACTCATGTTGCTCCTGACACCAACCATTATTAATAATTACAAATACATCACTTTCTGTCTGGACCCATAAATTCAACATGCTGTCCTGTTTAAATGTGTTAAAATAGCCTTAAAGTACCTTGCAACTGATAAAAAAATATATATGTAAAATGCAGTAAAATACTGCATTAATGTGACTTTACATTTTGAAGGATTGAAACTGTTCTTATTTAGTTGTTAAATATTTTATATCCTTACATAAATCATATTCTTACACACATGATGCCATGATGGTATTAAATTGGCCTCAAGTAATAACACAAAGAACCTCTGCATTATTTTTGACCAAGACATGACATTCAAATCCCATATTAAACAGGTTTCTAGGATTTCTTTCTTTCACCTCAGGAATATTGCTAAAATTAGAAACATCCTGTCCAGGAGTGATGCTGAGAAACTAGTCCATGTATTTGTTACCTCAAGGCTGGACTACTGTAATTCTTTACTGTCAGGAAGTCCACAAAATGTCATTAAAGCCTTCAGTTGATCCAAAATGCTGCAGCAAGAGTTCTGATGAATATTAAAGAGAGAGATCACATTTCTCCTGTTTTAGCTTCCCTTCATTGGCTCCCTGTTAAATCCCGAATAGAATTTAAGATCCTCCTTCTTCCATATAAAGCCCTTAATAATCAAGCTCCATCATCCATCAGAGGTCTGATTGTTCCATATGTTCCTTTTTTTTTTTTTTTTTACGTGTCCTGTTTGGCAGTGTGGAGCTCAGAATTGGCATCTGAATACCAAGTAGAAGCCCAACAGATTTACTTTCACAAGTAGAGCATTACGGCTTTTGCTATGTGTAAGAAATCTTTATTAGAAATTACTGTGGGTTTGTTGTTTTTTTTATGCGCCAGGGATAAGCCCAAGAATGTATCTGTAAACACCGGAATCCCCACAACTGTGTGTGTGTGTATGAGCATGCTGGTGAATATAAGGTTTCTCCATATGAGTGTTCAATAGCTGGTGTGAGGAGCCATCGATCCGCCTCCCAGGAATCGACACAGACACGAGGGAGATCGGAGCCAAAGAAACCCAAAGGACCATCAGAGCACAGGAGCCCCAGGTAGACTAAACGCAGGGCCGACCGGACCCCCCAAGAGAGGAGCAGAGGAGAACCCCAGGGGAACATCGAGGAGCTACAATGCAAGGGCCCGGGGGGGGGGGGGGGAGCCACAGCGACACGCCCATCGGCAAACAATGCCGAAACCGGCCCCTCCCAAAGTGGGGCCAGTTCGGCACGGCGGCCGACCGACATCCCGGTCCACCCAGGCAGGCCCCAGGGATGAGTCGGCATGCCACCCGAGCACCAAGCCCCGGACACAGAGAGCCACCAACGCACCGGTGGGTAGAGGCATCTAACACCGGCAGGGAGTGACGGAGGGGAAATAGGCCCTTCATTTGGTGGGGGCCCTGAGATGTGACAGGCTTCCTTATGTTCCTAACAGAGCACTTTGCTCTCAGACTGCAGGTTTACTGCTGGTTCCTAGGATTTCTAAAAGTAGAATGGGAGGCAGATCTTTTAGTTATCAGGCTCCTCTCCTGTGGAACCAGCTCCCAGTTTTAGTCCGTGAGGCAGACACTCTGTTTACTTTGAAGGCCAGGCATAAAAATTCTAGAATTGCGCTGCTCTGGGTGGCTGCATATTAAGTTTTGGTTTTTTGTACATTGGTTCCTCTTTTTTCTTGAGGAAGATTGCATTTTTTTTACCTGTAAAATTCTTAGTTTCTGGTGCTGTGAAGCTGTAGGATTTTTGCTGTTCATTTTTCACTTTTTGATAACTTATGATGCGTAACCATGGCAACAATGTGGTTTACAGCTGGGAGCAGCTGATTAACATTGCAAATGCTGAAGTAATTCCTCAACTGAAGCCACAAATCCCTGATGAGTTGATAAGGAGGAGACGTGGATGCAGAGCAGGAGAAAAAGGAGTCGGAGAAGGAGGAAGTTCAAGCCATTTCTTCCATCGATCATTATGGGCAATGTAAGATCACTGGCTAACAAGATGGATGAACTCCAACCCCTTACAAGGACTCAGCCAGATTATCGGGAATGCAGTGTTATGTGTTTTACTGAGACGTAGCTGCAGAATCATATCCCTGACACCAACGTCTCTCTGCCAGGCTTCCTGACTGTACGAGCAGACAGATATCTGAAGACGAGTAGGAAAATAAAAGGAGGTGGAGTAGCAGTGCTTGTCAACAACAGATGGTGTCATCCAGGATATGTTACTGTGAAGTGTTGTCTCTGCAGCCCAGATGTCGAACTCTTGGCAGTGAGTTTTCGTCCATATTATTTACCAAGAGAGTTCACCAGTGTAATTTTGGCAGTTGCTTACATTCCACCTTCAGTCTTTGCCGACAATGTATGTGATGTCATCAGTTCCGTTGTTGCTAAGCTACAGACATAGCACCCCAATGCATTTGTGGCAATATCTGGTGATTTTAAATCATGCCTCGCTCTTTACTACACTTCCAACATTTCAACAGCTTGTCAGCTGCTCCACAACAGAAAACAAAACCTTGGATTTGTTTAATGCAAATATAAAGGACGCATACATGTCCAAACCAAGACCTCCGCTGGGACAATCAGATCACAATCTCGTTTTTCTCTGTTCAGAATATAAACCACTTGTTCAGAGGCAACCTGTGTCAAAACGAACTGTGAGAAAATAGTCACAGGAAGCTGAAGAAGCCCTGCAGGGTTGTTTTGCAACCACAGACTGGATGACTCTTTGTCAAGTACATGGAGAGGGCATCAATGCCATCTGAGTGTGTTACTGACTACATAAACTTCTGTGTGGACAATTTGATTGCCGCCAGAACAGTGAGATGCTTCCCTAATAACAAACCGGACCTGAAGGAACTGCTAAACAAGAAAAAATAGCCTTCAGGGATGGAGACAGGGAATTATAGAGGAGTGTACAGAACCAACTTAAGGTCAAGATCATACAAGGCATACAAGAAGAAGCTGGAGAACAAACTACAGAGTAACACTATCAGAGATGTCTGGTCAGGAATGAGAAAGATCACAGGCTTTAAGGACAGGAAGGATTGGATAGATGGAAGTCTGGACAGAGTCAATGAACTGAACACATTCTTCAACAGGTTCAGTTCAGGAACTAGCTCAGCATCCCCCTCTCCTGTTCCCAGCCAAACAGACATCCCACTCTCCTTTGATCAACAGCTTTCCTGTTAAACCTCGGATGTTTTATCTTTCACCTCAGCCATGGACTCTTCTGATTCCACAAGTTTGACATCAACCAAGTCAGGAAATGCAGCTACCCCCTTTGCCTCCCCCTCCCACTTGTTTGTCTCCAAAATTCAGGTGAAGAGGCAGCTGGAGAAACTGAACCAGAACAAGGCTGCAGGTCCAGATGGTGTCAGCCCCAGAGTCCTGAAGGCCTGTGCAGAGCAGCTCTGTGGGATTCTGCAGCACCTCTTCAACCTTAGCCTGACTAAGGAGAAGGTTCCAGTGTTGTGGAAGACATCCTGCCTTGTTCCAGTACCAAAGAGAACTCACCCATCAGTCATCAATGACTATAGACCTGTTGCCCTGACATCCCACATCATGAAGGTCCTGGAGAGACTCCTGTTGGCACCCCTGAGTAAGCAAACAAGAACGTATCAGGACCCGCTGCAGTTTGCTTATCGCTGTGGAGTTGGAGTTGAAGATGCCATCATCCACCTGCTTCAACCAACCCGCTGTCATCTGGACAAAGCAGGCAGCACTGTGAGGATCATGTTCTTTGATTTCTCCAGTGTATTTAATACAATTCAGTCTGATGTGCTCTGTCGGAAACTCCTGAAGACACAGATGGAGCCCTCAACAATAGCCTGGATCATCGACTACGTGACCAACAGACCACAGTTTGAGAGACTGAAGAATTGTGTCAAACTACGTGGTCAGAAGCACAGGAGCACCACAGGGGGACCGTACTCTCATCATTCCTTTTCACTCTGTACTCCTCAGACTTCCAGTACTCAGAACTTCCAGAAAAACTCAGATGACTCTGCAACAATCGAATGTATCAGAGATGGAGAAGAAGCTGAATACAGAGAGCTGGTGGACCGCTTTGTGACATGGTGTGGAAACAATCGTCTCACCTTGAATGTGAACAAAACAAAGGAGATGATTGTAGATTTCAGAAGAAACAGGTTTAAGTCAAACACTGTTTCCATCATGGGTGAAGAAGTGGAGGTGGTTGAGGAGTATAAATACCTCGGAGTTCACCTTGACAACAGACTGGACTGGAGACTGAACAGCGAAGCCGTCTACAAGAAGGGACAGAGCAGACTGTACTTCTTGAGGAAGATTAGGTCCTTCAAGGTTTGCAGCAAGATGCTGCAGATCTTCTACAAGTCTGTTGTGGAGAGTGTAATCTTTTCAGCCATCATCTGTTGGGGTAGCAGCATCAGAGCCAGGGACTCAAAAAGGCTAAACAACCTGATAAAGAAGGCTGGTTCTGTTCTTGGGACAACTGTGGAACCACTGGAGATGATACAAAGAAGGATTCTTCATAAAATCAAAAAAATTATGGACAACCCGGAGCATCCTCTTCATGAGACTGTCATACAACAGAGCATCTTCAGTCGGAGGCTTCTTCAGTTTCGCTGCAACACAGACCGCTACAGGAAATCCTTCCTGCCCACAGCCATCATCATCTACAACAACTCCTTAAAGAATTAATTATATGAGCTATACCAACACTTAATTTCCCTCTGGGATCAATAAAGCATTTTTGAATTTGAAAACTTTCCTTTTAAATAAAGCTTATAGTTAGAGTGGCTTAGGCCATACTGAGCTATCTCTGTAGTTAAGCTGCTATAGGCTTAGACTGCTGGAGGACAGACTTACCACTTTTCTTCACTCTACTACTTTCCAGTTGTATTATTTGCTGTTATTTCGACTGTAAACTTTGTGTTCTCTGTGTTTTTCTCTCCATAGAAGATATACCTGGTCTGGTATCAATTTTCAGTTCAATTCAGTTTATTTATATAGCGCCAATTCACAACAGATGTCATCTCAAGGCACTTAAGTCATTTCAATACATTTATACAAACATTCCAATCAGTTAAAAAGTTTCCTATTTAAGGAATCCCAGCAGATTGCATCAGTCATTGGCGTGAGGTTGGGCAGTCTTTCCAACCACAGCAATCCCTCATACTGAGCAAGCATGTAGCGACGGTGGAGAGGAAAAACTCCCCTTTAACAGGAAGAAACCTCCAACAGAACCAGGCTCAGTAGGAGCGGCCATCTGCCACGACCGTTTGGGGGTTTGAGAGGACAGAGCAGAAACAGAAGGAACAGAAGATCTGATAAAAGATAACTTTCTATGTTACAGAAAGTAAAAAGTTGATAACAGGACACAGTGGATGTTCAGTTACTGGGAGGATCATCCCAGTCGATGCCCCCCGTCCAACAGGGCATTGCAGCCAAGCAGGATACCAGACCAGGTATATCTTCTATGGAGAGAAAAACACTGAGAGAAAACAAAGTTAACAGTCGAAATAACAGAATGTACTGTAATACAACTGGAGAGTAGTAGTAGAAAAGGAAGTAGCAGAGTGAAGAAAATTGGTAAGTCTGTCCTCCAGCAGTCTAAGCCTATAGCAGCATAACTACAGAGATAGCTCAGGATGACCTCAGCCACTCGAACTATAAGCTTTATCAAAAATGAAAGTTTTAAGCCTGGCCTTAAAAATAAACAGAGTGTCTGCCTCACGGACTAAAGCTGGGAGCTGGTTCCACAGGAGAGGAGCCTGATAACTAAAAGATCTGCCTCCCATTCTACTTTTAGAAATCCTAGGAACTACAAGTAAACCTGCAGTCTGAGAGCAAAGTGCTCTTTTAGGAACATAAGGAACAATTAGATCTCTGATGTATGATGGAGCTTGATTATTAAGGGCTTTGTATGTAAGAAGGAGGATCTTAAATTCTATTCTGGATTTAACAGGGAGCCAATGAAGGGAAGCTAAAACAGGAGAAATGTGATCTCTTTTTTTAATATTCATCAGAACTGTTGCTGCCGCATTTTGGATCAACTGAAGGCTTTTAATGGCATTTTGTGGACTTCCTGATAGTAAAGAATTACAGTAGTCCAGCCTTGAGGTAACAAATGCATGGACTAGTTTCTCAGCATCACTCCTGGACAGGATGTTTCTAATTTTAGCAATATTCCGGAGGTGAAAGAAGGAAATCCTAGAAACCTGTTTAATATGGAATTTAAATGTCAAGTCTTTTTCAAAAATAACTTCGAGGTTCTTATCCTGCTTAGCTACAATGCCCTGTTGGACGGGGGCATCGACTGGGATGATCCTCCCAGTAATTGAACATCCTACGTGTCATGTTTTCTACTTTTTACTTTCTTTAATATAGAAAGTACTCTTGCATCAGATCTTCTGTTCCTTCTGTGTTTCTGCTCTGTCTTCTCAAACCCCCAGACGGTCGTGGCAGACGGCCGCTCCTACTGAGCCTGGTTCTGGTTCTGCTGGAGGTTTCTTCCTGTTAAAGGGGAGTTTTTCATCTCCACTGTCTACATGCTTGCTCAGTATGAGGGATTGCTATGGTTGGAGTCTTCATCAATGGGGCGCAACCTCAGGTCAATGACTCGATGCAATCTGCTGGGATTCCTTACATAGAAAACTTTTAAAACTGATTGGAATGATTTTATTGAAAACGACTGTTTTTAAGTGCCTTGAGGTTAAATATCTGTTGTGAATCGGCTCTATATAAATAAAGTACATTGAATTAACCTGTCAGACATTTTCTGTCATGTGTTACATGCTGTTTTTTCTTTTTTACAAGTTAACCTGTGGAGACAAAAGAGGCATTTCGTATGTCTGACTGTTATATTGTACTTATATTTTGTTTATTTGTATATTTTTTTAAATTTTAGTCTTTAAAATACCAGAACATAAAAATATATATATTTCTCCATCTGATGACATCATCAGTCACTCAGTACTTACGTAGCCTTTTTACAAAAGACTATAGTAATTTCTTAGATGACTACTTGAGTAAAAATATATTTAAGTAGTGCTACTCTTATTCGAGTCCAATTTCTGGGTACTTTAACCACCCATGATGATGTGTTAATAGCATAGCAACCCACAGTGACATGTTTCATAACTTACACTTGTGATTTAAAACTAAACGCAAGAGTAAAATGCAGCTTATACATTTATTATCTTAAGTTAGTGCAGTTGTACACAAACCCAAACAATAGTTCTAACATGAGTACGGTACATTTTAAAACCATAATTGATCATCAAATGAAACTGGAGTGAACACATTCGTACATGTCAGTTTTTAAATTAAAGCGGCATTTTTAACATAATCCCATTAAAAAATATCCACAAACATACGGGGAAACTTAAAACTGATAAGAAAATCCTTCAAGTATGTACAGAAAAAAGAAGATTAAGTACATGTAAGGTAAAATCTATATTTTTACAGCTAATTACAAGTTACATTTTTATCTGTTAAATAAAAAAACTTGGTGAGAAAGCTTTTCAGCAATATTGTTTATTTTACAATGCAATTATTGCATTACGGTGATGCTGTCATTGAAGCCCTGCAAAGCTGAGAGGTTTTAGTGTGATCAGTCGCCATCTGTTGGCTCAGTCCAAGAAGAAAATGTTGTTGAACTGCGTGGCACAAAGCCTCTTCACTTCCTCTGAAATTAAAAAGAAAATTGTTAAGGGTGAAATTATGACTGCATATTCTAGTAAGAAGATAGAAATGTACATCCTTTCCATAACGCCAACACATACCATTTACTTCAATCAGATTGGCATTCTTTTGATTTAGGATCACATACAGCTCTCTCTGGTCTGACTTCTTGCCAACAACCCAGTAGTCTGTCATAGCTTTCACGATGATTTCCTCATCTTCGTCAACCCTAGGAGGCAGATTGGTAGAAATAAGACAGAGAAATTAAAGTAATTCAGTAGTGCAGTAATGTTTATTGTAATTTATATACAACCAGATTTCTTTGATGCTTAATATAGTGGTTCCTGAACCATTTCTGCTGGGACCCCTTTGGTATAAGAAAATGTTCATGCACGCTCTAATTATTATTTTTACTGTGGAGCAATATCTGACATTGCTTTCAGTACATTTTAATGCCTGTCTGTGCACAATTGGTTTAAAACATAAAGAACTCTATAGAAAGAAAAAAACAAACAAAGGTTGTTTTACCAAACTGAGGTCTTCATCAACTTTTCAGTAGCTGGTCTGAGCCTGCTGTGATGTCACTGTATCTGCCAGGTGGAGGTGTGTTTTTGTGCCCTGCATCACTGAATTTGGTTTATTGAACAATGCTTTCAGAAATATATCACTGTATGCAAGTTTCATTAAATACTTGTTACAGTAAAATGTGTGGCCAAGATCACTGCTCTCTTCCTTCAAAAAGATGCAAATCTTATCTGGTAGTTTAAAGACCCTGGATAGCCCCTTCCCACATGACTCTCTGTGAAACAAAACGGCTGTCTGTCAAGAGTCCATTTTCTTGCACAATACTGCAGAATTTGGGGATTTGACAGGTTGTGTTTTGATGTAGCTGACCGTGCCGAAGACGTCGATCATTACATCATTCAGCTCGTGACTCCAGTGCGTCGCGGTGTATAATGCAGCGCTTCAATATTGGAGAAGATGCGCTTGATGAACGCCTGCAGCCCTCCTGGTTTCCCAGCCATAGTCGTTGGCCCATCTGTGCAGATCTCTACAAAGTCCCTATATGTCTGTTGACATCTCATAAACGCTCATATTGGACAGAGGAATAACCCATATTGTGCTGGCCTCTGTTATGAATCAGACAGAACCATGTCCATAGTGCAGGGAAGTATATAATCCTCCTCAGTTGTGTGCAGTTTTTAAAGCAACACTAAGTAAGTTTTGCTCTCGGGGTCCCCCTACAGTTGGGGAAAATGTATTGTTTTCTACTACTGTCGTAAAATCTGTTATGGTTAAACCCGGGGATTCACATTTACAAGCGATACCCTCTAACGTTACAGATTTTCACGTCTTGGGCAGCCTTTGTGTGAAATGTCTTCATCCCAGGTACATTTTCTATATTTTAGCATGTCATATGTACGACGGCGTAGAGCTGTCAGCCATATAATAAAGAAATTAGACCGTATCACGTTATAACGTTATTGTAAAAACGGGAAAACCACTTGAAACTAAAACGTTATAACGTGATAGTTTCACATTTTTACAATAAACTAAAACGTTATAACGTGATAGTTTCACATTTTTACAATAAACTATCACGTTATAACGTGATACGGTCTAATTTCTTTATTATATGGCTGACAGCTCTGTTCTGACGATCTGTGCTACCTCCTCAGAATGTCCCACCGTAGCGCATCTGTCGGTGCTACCCCTTGAAAAGTATGTTTACATGCCAAAAACAACAACTGTTAGCTTTGATGTTAAACATAATCATCGGAAAATATTTTTCAAGTGACGGGATTGAAGTGGCAGTTTAGCAGTAATGCCTAACATAGCAAAAATTTATTAAATTTTCTTTCCATCCACAGAACATACTACCAGTTTAATATAAAGCTAAAACTAGCACATAAAGATGAACTAAAAACCATGATCAGAATATCCTACCTGTTAAATAGGCCTAATGAATATATACCAAGCCAGTAAGACGTAGAGCAGATAGCAGTATTATTTCTCCAAAATATTAAAATGTAGTAGCCTATGATTATAAGCACAAATAGCCCGCAAAATACACCGCATTTACTGTACGACTCTAATTAATGGGACTTGTTTACATGCAGTGTAACGATATCACAGAAGTGAAACTAACATAGGCTACAAGGGCTGTCATGTAAACTTGAAACTAGGAGCTTAAGGAAAGCCTTAAAATATTTTGAATAAAAATTAGCCAGTAATAAAATAATCTGGATCAAACTCACAGTAAACTTCAAAGAAATAAAACAGACAAAATGGATCTTCCATGTAGGAATTCTTGATGACAGATTTCTGAGTAAGCGAATTGTGACGCAACATCGAAATGTGCCTGCGGGTAGCTCAGATAGTCGGAACACCGGTGTACAGATGAATACAATTTCAGGCTCCGTCATGATGACAATTGTTCAATCTACCTGCTGCTAGGTATGCCGAGTATGCTCCCCCCAGATAGCCTTGCAGGACGCTGCACCTACCGGCTTTTGTGAAGTCTGCTGTAAAGCAAGTCGCATTTGCACTACAAAACCGCTACCTGACGACCCAAAGTTACATAGTGCTGTTATGGCCGATAGAGGGCCACAAAGCCAATGCAGAAGTGCCATTTCACCCTGTTATGAGTTGATCAACCACTGACACGAGTTCGGAAACATTATTTTAAGGTAAAAAAAAACTCTTTAGTGTTGCTTTAACACTCTGCCACCATGTACTAAACTTTATATGAACTCAGTTGATTATTTGAAGGTGTTTGGTGGAACAAAACCAAAGGAAAGATATGCTTCATCATATTTTTTACTCTTTGGCTGGGAAGGAATTTGGTTTAGAAGCTTATTTGGTGATGTTTTATATTCTGCTTTGTGTTCATGTGGGAGTCTCGTCAAAAACCTCTCCATTATATTAGGATAAAATTTTTATCCATGCATACCGGCCCCCGGTATTTTAGCATATTTTAGTAAAAATATTAATTTTCTACCAAAAACCGTTAGTGTGGCACCCTCTTCTGGTTAAAACTTTACACTGCACTTGAATCGGGCATTGCTACTGGCTCAACAATCCTGCCGCTGTGGATTATAAAAACAAGCCCAGTCTTGGCCAAACCTCTGTAGCAAGGTGGAGTTGAAATAGCAAGGAAGTGTTAACGCCGCTTCTAGTGGTAGAATCGGGGGAACTGCAACACTGAAACAGTTTTACTTTGACGGAATATTTATCTCATCAACTTATCTCCTCAGCAAATCAACTGCAACAACCGAGGCACCAACACAGGGTGCCCAGAGAAGGCAAGGCAGAGACCCCCACCTCCACCCAAGCGCTACCTGGAGAGCACCCAGGCAGCCACAGCCAACCACCGCTCCCGAGGCAGAGGGCTCCCACAGAGGAAACACTGGCAGGAAGATTAAAATAACAAATTAAACTATAGAAATAACAGGAGATATATATGATAAGATGCAGTAAAACACTGAAGATATAAATCGAGCAATAATCAGTTAAAAGCTAGGCTAAAAAGGTGAGTCTTGAGCCTGCTCTTAAAAACATGAACGTTTTGTGTGCACACATGAAATGTTATTATGCATCACAAAAAATTGCGCTCACACACAACTGTGCAGGGCTTTTTTGGGGGGGGGGGGGGGGGGCAGTGATGACAGTGAGGCGCTCAGACCCGCGGTGGGCGTCACGTGACCGGTAATCCGGTTACCGCCCCAGGCGTAGTTTTTATACCCCTCTACCGATTCTTTTTAACAAAAAAACAAAAAGAAAAACTAGTGGCAAATGTAGCAAATTTTTATGGGGTTATTGGAAACTTTTGGGTGAAGCATGTAACGCTGTTACTCTTCTCACCGAGCAGTGGGGCGCTCTCCCGTCTCAGAGCTCACAGCAGGCAACCAGTCTACACCGCACACTGCAGCTCCACCCGGCCGCCCAGGTCCACCGGTATGGTAAACCATTGGTATCAAAAATAATGCGTATATTACGTGTTGTTTTAACCCGTAATACAGCTGGACTCGGAGAAGATATTTACCCCACTGCGTCCAGAACGCTAATTAATCATGCTCGAAGCATAAGGTTGCAGGTGCCACTTGGGACTAGTCACAAAAAAACCAGAATGCAAATGGCTGGGACTGCATCTGTTCAAGTCTGTTAAATACAATAAATTATTTCATAAAGCCAGTTTTTTTAATTACATGTATCAAACTTTTGTTCTACCACAATATTGTAAGGAATTTAAAAGAAAATACCTCAAAATGAGGGCTTTTCTCAGCAATTATTAGGTGAGATTAAAAAAGAGATTAGACCAATTAATTACAGATCATAATTAATTAATCTCAATGTTTTTTTAATCTCATGACAGCAATAGTTATAAATTAAATAAATGGTGGGTAAAAATAGATTATGACCGGATTTTTGGACCCCGCCGGTCAAAATGACGGATTATTAAAACATCAGGCGTAACCTCTGAGTGGAATGGAGTGATTTAAATACCAGTCAGTTCAGATACTGATCATACGGAAATTGTGCTGGTAAGAAATTACAGTTTTGTAAAAGCAGTGGGGACAAAATGGTCAATTATAAATATTGGTGGGGAGATGTACCCGGCTAAAATGACACCTATGGTCTCTGTTGTGGCTTCCGAATAAACCTTATAGCCGCGGAGAGGATGAGTCTGGGTCCTGAGGCTTAGTTTTGTGACGCGCAATAAAGTTATGGTTACAAATACTTCGCTGAGATCCAAAGTTGCATTTCTGTGCATTTATTGCATTCAAAAAAGACAAATCTATGACGGCGCAGTAGGATCACTATGACAACTTAAACCAAAAAGATAATCGGACAAAAAATGATAAATGGAAAAGGTGTGTGCGGTGCGGTCTGGGCAAAGAACTTCAGCTCTAACTCGCAGTGCTCGGCTTTGTGATGTGTGGAATTTTGCGCACATGGAAACGTTTAAGAGACATCGACAAAGAAGCTGAAAGGAAAATCGTGACATTTATATGTCATCAACGTGTGCGTTCACAGCGTTCCCTGCCCCCCCTCCCCTTTTCCCCACCACCCCACACCCCCAAAGTCAGAAAGATTCCTTTCAGACTCAAAAGCAAAACAGACAAAGTCCGGAAAATTACAGTTTTTCATGGCCTGTTTGAAAGGGGCTATACTGTTAGTAACACACTATGTTGTCATGGATTAAAATCCTGCAGCGCTCCAAAGGTCCCCCTGCTTAAGCCAGCACATGTCCAGTCCGGTCCAGAGACCATCTGGATGATCCAGAGGAGGATTGGGAGAGTGTTCTGTGGTGAGATGAGACCAAAATAGAAATATTTGGTGTAAACGTCACTCGCCGTGTTTGGAGAGGGAAAAATGCTGAGTTGCATCCCAAGAACACCATACCTACTGTGAAGCTTGGGGGTAGAAACATCATGGTTTGGGGCTGCTTTTCTGCAAAGGAGACAGGACGACTGATCCATATTAAGAAAAGGATGAATAGGGCCATGTATGGTGAGATTTTGGGCAAAAAACTTCCTCCATCAGTGAGAGCATTGAAGATGAAACGTGGCTGGATCTTCCAGCATGACAATGACCCCAAACACATCGCCTAGGCAACGAAGGAGTGGCTACGTAAAGAACATTTCAAGGTCCTTGAGTGGCCTAGCCAGTCTCCAGATCTAAATACAATAGATAATCTGTGGAGGGAGTTGAAAGTCCATGTTGCCCAGCGACAGCCCTAAAACATCCCAGCTCTAGAGCATGGAGGAATGGGCCAAATTATCAGCTACAGTGTGTAAAAACCTTGTGAAGACATCCAGGAAATGTTTGACCTCTGTCATTGCCAGCCAAGGTAACACACAAAGGATTGAGATGAACTTTTGTTAAAAATTGCTATTTTCTGTACCATTAACCAAATTCTTACAAATAAATAAATAAAAATAAATCATACAATGTGACTTCCTGGATTTTTTTACATTCCGTCTCTCACAGATGAAGTGTACCTATGATGAAAATTTCAGACCTCTCTCAACTTAAGTAGGACAGCTAGCACAATCGGTAGCAGCCAAATATTTTTTTGCCCCACTGTATTTGTTCGAAGGCAGCACAAGAGTGGCATTGCTGTTAGCCAATCAGAGGCGAGACGTTTGCATAAAATGATTATTAATGAGTAAGATTTATAATCCTGGGATTTCTTCCCACCCACTCCTCCGACAAACTTCAGCCTCCTGAAACAGGAGCGTGAAAGCATTTCAAAATAAAGCCCACATCAAATGTATTGGAAAAACGAGAGAATGTGACCTTAAAATTAGTTTCATCACACCTTACAGGTTTTAAATGGAGTGCACACAACACTGCATGGTCAAGATTCAGTTTAATGTTGTATTATTACCTCTTTCTTTGTTAGTTTGTTGTAATTTTGTCTACCCCTTGGGTGTCATATAGTTTAGCTAAGCTAGTATGCAGTTCCTTTATGTATCATAGACATATATTTAGAGTAGACCGGCTGCTTTGTGGCAAGAAATGCGGCCGCCATCTTGGACAGGTATTCCCATCCGCAGACTTCCACCAAAACAGCAGCACTTAATAAAGATGTCTGAATACTGTGTAGCGTATTCCTGTTCAAATCAGTGGACCATTAAGAGTACAGCCCGGGGGATAACTTTTCACAAGATTGGACATTTTTGTTGTTTGTATGTTGTATCTATATCTATTATCTATATATCTATATCTATATATATTAGCCTATATAATATCTGTCTATGTTGATCACACATGAATTACCGTATATATTAATCAATTATTAAAATGGCTCAGTTGTACTTTCTGCTCTTCTGTCTTACAGCATTATGTGTGCTTTGTATACACTGAGTAAATCAGAATATCCAATTACTATTAAACTATGAATATAGAAATAGGCCGAACCATCCGTCCTGTATCATAGCTAAATGTTTGACCTTTGCAGACAAAAAAAACAGCGTGAAAATCCGTTTAGTATTTAGCGAGTTATGATTTAGTAAACGCGCTGATGCTTCATTGTGTCTGCCAAACAGATTACAAAGTGGGGCGGGGGATACCGGTCCAAGATGGGGGCCCCACGGCTCAAGCACCAATCGGCAGTAGTGGTCGATGTGGCGTAAACCCTTTATATATATGTCTATGAGTTCAGGAGGTCAGTTTGTCTTATGTTTATTTGAGGTTTTGTTATCTAATTTTCAGACTATAAGCTGTTATTTTTTTCACGCGCTTTGGACCCTGCGTCCTATACAACGATGTGGCTAATTTATAGATTTTTACTGGCTAATGGCCTCTGGGGGGCACTGTAGCAGGAAGCGCAAAAGTGAGACAGATATCTGGGGAAAGATTATGCGCCGAAGAAGACACTAGTTTTGATTTTGAACTGCTATTTTGCGCATCATGCACGCACATAAGATAAGATAAGATAAGAAATACTTTAATAATCCCCGTGGGGAAATTAAGTTTCAGTACAACCAATCCAAGATCATACAAACATTTACAAACATTAACACAGTACAGGATATGGAAGACCGCGGTGGCAGCCGGCTTACCCAGCGCCCCTTATAGCAGATAGAAAAAAGGATTCACAGAAGGTAGGGGGGGGGGGGGGACAGGGGAAAAAAATAATGTGCAACTCTGCCCAGCCCCCTACAGGGAGCCGAGCCGGGGTGCTGAAAAAAAACCCCACTGCAAAACATATAAGCACATATATCACTCATCACATGTGAGAACACAAATAGTACGGGGGGGAGGTTCGGGAACCCTCCACACAGGGAAAAGCGGTCGCACCCATCCAAGCGCGCCCAGTATTTCACTGTCCGAAGAGTGGGCAGGAGACTGTAAGGTTAACAGCGAGGACATTGAACTCAAGGAGCGTGTGTATCTGTAGTTGTGGCGTGAAAGTTCCTGCGTGTGTATGTGTGTGCGTCAGTAAGTAGGTGAGACAGTGAGACTCATGTAAACACAGGGGAATGGTGTGGGAGTAGGAGCCTCCGTTTACATTCTTCTCTTCACAGGGGGAGTTTGTGATGTCTAGCCTTTCAAGGCCGCACCGGGCTCCAATTCAGATAACATTTTTGGTTCAGGCTGGGACTTTTCAGCCTTAAAGTTTTTTCAACGGTCTCATAGCCACCGTGGCGCTCCAAACATCCGAATAATGGCTCAGTTTCCATCAGCCCGGCTGAGCAACTTCTCCAGGTTGTTTCCCATCTCGCGTACGAGTCCATCCGCCGCATCCTGTTTGCCAGTCATGGCATCCAGTTTGCGGTTTTGCTCGTTCAGCGCATTAGTCTGAGTGTTTACAGCACGGCATAATCCTTCTTGAAGCTGCAGAAGCTTGCCAATTACTTCCGACTGCTTCTTCTCTTTGCGATACATCAGGAATCCACCCAAGCCAAACAGCAGAAACCCGATTATCATGAATCCAATTATGTAGATATCTTCCACGTCCTCCACTGACATCAACGACAGACATACGATCTTCCACTTACTCCAGGAATCCATCGTATATCCTGACGGATATGTACCGGCAGGGCAGGCGGGTTCCCCCTTCCCCAATTTATGGGTTGAAAAAATTTGATCGATTGCATTCAGAGACCAGCTGACCAGATCCATAGGTGCTTTCCAAGAAGAGTGCAGACAGATTCTCCAGATAGGACACATCCTTATGAAAAACACATGAATAAATGCATATGGTGCAGCTTTTTAATTTCAAAGCAATCAAGCTGGTCATCAAAGCAGGAAAAACATTTTTGATGTTACAACATGAAAACCTGCGGCTGATATTTAAGGTCACCCTATATATGTACAACATTTATTTTATTTTCAAATTTTGCTGGTGCAGCATACATTCAGGTGCACTCAATAGTCTGGAATTTATGGTAGTTGGGATTATTAAGTCTACCTTACTGAGTGGATCTTTTCTACTGGCTTGCCAGCTTCAATGTTGGAATTGTTTGTTTTTGGGTATTTTTTCTTCATATTTTTGGTAAATACAAACCCACATTTGTAAACACCTGTGTCTTCTATGCCTTACTGCTTAATCCCTGACAGATACTTTATCATTATTTTAATTTATCATTTTCCAATCGTATACAGATGTAAACAAACAGAATGAGCATGCGGCGGAGAAGTGGAGGTATTTATAATGCGCTCCTAAACTCGGTCCTTTATCAGAATCAGAACTACTTTATTAATCCCAGAGGGAAAATTCCGGTTTTTACAGTACAGCCCTTCCGAGAGAAACAGAAACACAACATAGACAGATAGGATACCGGCTGACCGTGATTGTAGTGAACCTGCATACGTGTGTGAGTCAGTAACAGTGAACTCTCACTCAGTCCCATGTAAGGAGCGGGGGAGGGTGGGACAAGGAGCTACTGTCAGCATTATATTCCTGGAGAGCTTTTGTTTGCCAGCCTCAAGGCCAAATTACAGATAGCAGTGATTGTTTTGGTTTCAGGCAGGAGATCAGTTTTGTCTGCCTTAAAGTCTTTCCGCGGTCTCATGGCTGAATCAGGGGGTCAGTTTCCACCAAGCCGGCCTGAAAGTTTCTCCAAGTTGGTTTCCATTCCATGTATAAGTTCCAACATCACAGCCAACCTGCGGCTTAGTTCATTTAACGCTTGAGTCTGACTACTTAAAGCCTGACACATCCCTTCGTGTTGGTCAGGCAGCTTCCCAGCCTGCAGACACCTGTTGAAGTTTGCCATAAACCAGGAATCCATCCTTTAAGACCAAATTGTTAACAAGAACGGGCTGAGAATAATTTCATGATTTATCCTTTTACTATAATAAAACTGAATGAAGCAACTGTAAACAAATAGCGTAGTTGCTAGCCAGGGCCGGTAACAGCACAGAACTGCACCACTGCTGTTTCCTGCTAAGGCTGCTTCATGTTAGCTAGCCCCTTCAACGTACTCCCAGTATAAAAACTAAGAACTGATACAGTGAATGTTTGCGACAGTGTTCCACAGTTCTCAAAAAACAAACCAAAAATGTTTAGAGGAATGGTTCCTTCTATGCCAAAAATGAGGTAAAAAAGAAACTAAACCCTAAAAATCAATGGAAATAGAAATGCCATTTTATCAGTACTATTGTAAAATCTATAAAAATATACCATCTGGAAATAGAGAAATCTCTCCAAACCATGCGGCTCTCCTCAATGCGGTATTCCCTTACAAGCACACAAGCATTAAAAGGTTACGTTTCTCCAACTGAAACTAATCACTTTTATCTACTCTGCGGTTTCAGGAGAGGTTACAGACAGAGCAGATCTGTAACATGCCATTAAGAAATAAAAACCCCGACTTGAAGCTTTGTTTAGTAAAGTAACAGGATCTGCAGTACCTTGCAAAGTCACAGTTGATGTCTCCCAGAATCTTCATGAGGTCAGGGTGGACTGAGGTAAGACACACACTGGCAGTTTTTCTCATGTGAATGGTGCTCTTCTCCGCCAGATTCATGTGGTTAAAGTAGATGAACTTAAACTGGGGCTCCTTCTCCGGCCTACAAGAACAACATTGATACAGACAAATGGGACCAGATGAACAAAAATATTTGAAATTGGATTCTAACAGCAGTTCAGAAATCTTCTGAAACTGCGAAGGATCCATTGGATTTCAAGGATTCAAGGAACTTTTATTTACCATCTCACGTTACATGTAATGGTATGAAATTAGAACTCAGGTCCAGAATTATAGCCTATTTAAATTAAATTAGTAAAAAAACTATATAAATAAATGTAATAAATAAATATAAATGTGCTTTACAGGACACAGCTGGAGTTCAGCAGTCTAACAGCTGGAGGGTAGAAGCTGTTATTGAGCCTGGTGGTCTTGCTCTGTATGCTCCTCAGCCGCCTGCCTGAGGGCAGGGGCTGAAACAGGCTATGAGCGGGATGGGTGGAGTCCTTCAGGATGCGGAGGGCCCGTCCCCTGCATCGGGACGTGTAGAGATCCGAGGTGGTGGGAAGCTTGTTCCCTACAGTCCTTTGTGCAGCTTTCACCACCTGCTGCAGAGCCTTCCTCTCAGCAGCAGTACAGCTGCCGTGTCACACGGTGATGCAGGTGCAGATGACGCTCTCCACTGCACAGTGATAGAAACTCCTCAGGACGGAGCTCCCAAGTCCAGCTCTCCGCAGCTTCCTCAGGAAGTAGAGACGCTGGTGGGCCTTCTTGACCAGACGTGAAGTGTTGGCATTCCAGGTGAGGTCATTGGATATGTGCACACCCAGGTACCTGAAGCTGGAGACCACTTCCACAGCTGCTCCTCCGATGTACAGGGGAAGGAGAGGACGCTTGTCCCTTCTGAAATCCACCACCATCTCCTTGGTCTTCTTCACATTGATGCAGAGGTTGTTTTCTTTGCACCACTGCGCCAGGTTTTCCACCTCCTCTCTGTATTTGGACTCATCGTTGTTAGTGATGCGTCCCACTACTGCTGTGTCATCCGCAAGCTTAACTATATGACAGCTGGGGTGTCTAGCTGAGCAGTCAACAGAGTGAACAGAAGGGGGCTCAACACGCAGCCCTGTGGTGATCAAATCAAACTTTATTTATAAAGCACTTTTCATACAAGAAGTTGTATCACAAAGTGCTTTACAGATTAAAATGACCCAGCATAAAACCACCTTCCCTTCCCTCCCCCACAGATTTAAAAGCATGGTCACAGTTATACCCCCCTCCCCCCTCCCCCCAACCCAACTCCCATGCACACACACAAAAGAAAAAGTAAAAAAGGACATTGGGCCGAGTGTAGAGGAACCATGCAAGGAAACACCGTCAGAGGAGCCATATGCCCCGGCAGCGGTAGATTAACAGCAGCAGCCGAGGCACCGACACAGGGCACCCAGTGGAGGCAAGGCCAAGACCCCCACCTCCACCCAAGCTCCACCTGGAGAGCACCCAGGGAGCCACAGCCGACCACCGCTCCCGGGGCAGAGGGCTCCCACAGAGGAAACACTGGAACGGGGATTAAGATTAATTAAAGTATAAAAATAAACAGTAAATTAATGTGCTAAGATTAAATAGTAAAACTGATAAAAATATAATCATATAAAACATGCAGAGCAATTAAACAGACAGTAATAAATAATAATCAGTTAAAAGCTAGGCTAAAAAGGTGAGTCTTGAGCCTGCTCTTAAAAACATGAACATGATGAAGGAGGAGATGGTGTTGTGGATCTTAACAGTCCGAGGTCTATTGGTCAGGAAGTCCAGGACCCAGTTCCCCAGCGTGGGACTCAGTCCGAGGGAGGAGAGCTTCTGCACCAGCGTCTGTGGGATGATGGTGTTGAAGGTTGAGGAGAAATCCAGAAAGAGCAGACGGACATAGGAGTTTCTGCTCTCCAGATGGTTCAGGGTTTTGTGGACCACTCATGAAATGGCGTCGTCAGTGCAGCGATTTTTTCCTGTAGGCATACTGGTGGGGGTCCACAGTGATATCGATAGCGTCTTTGATGTGGGTCATGACCAACCTCTCGAAGCACTTCATGACTACCAGGGTTAAAGCTATGGGCTGATAGTCATTCAGGCTAGTCACTGTGGAGCACTTGGGGACAGGGACAATCGTGGCAGTCTTTAAGCAGGTAGGATGACAGTGACAGTGAGGTGTTAAAGATGTCTGCCAGCACCTCAGCCAGCTAGCGTGCACAGTCCCTCAGTACCCGCCCTGGGATGATGTCAGACCCTGCTGCTTTGTGAGGGTTGATACACTAAAGGGTCTTCCTTACATCTGCTGTGGTCACACTGATGGGCGTGTCACCAGGTGGTGGTATAAGTTTGGTGTTGGGGGAGACATCAGGGAACTCAAAGGGTGCAAAGAAATGGTTGAGTGCATCTGGCAAGGAGGGGTCTCTTGGGCATTGTGCATCCTTGGTGTTGTAGTCCGTGATGTATTTAATGCCCCTCCACATGCGCTGAGGGTCATTGGTGGTGAAGTGACCCTGGATTTTCTGGGCGTATGTGGCTTTGGCCCTCGTAATGCCCGCACTCAGTCCTTTTTGGGCCTCTCTGAGTGCTGATGCCTCACCTGCCTTGAACGCAGCATCCCTTGCTTTAATCAGAAATCTCACCTCAGAGTTCAGCCAGGGCCAGACTAAGATTATGGATCAGGAATTATCGGGAGCAAACTGATGGAGTCAAAGACACGTGAAGCAGGATGCCAGTCCTTAATGCTGCCATGCTGGAGTTACCCCTAATGGTGCGTTCACACCGGTCAGCGCATCCAGGCAGCAGGGCAGCTACATTACATGCAAGTCTATGGTTCCTACGCATCAAGTGGGCATCAAACTGCCCCGCAGCAAGTTGCGTGCATCGGCGCAGCTGGTGCTCGGTTGCGTTGACGAACCATCGGAGCAGCTGCTGCGTGAAGTTGGGAAAACTGAACTTTGGGGCAGCAAACGCGGGGCGTCAACCAATCGTAGGGACTGATGTGGATCAGCAAGTCATTCGTTCAAAATGGAGGATTAAATAATCGTCGCTGTCTGTAATTTTTGGGAATTATAGGACTCGCTTCGTCTTTTTACAAAGACAGGAAGCGATTAAATTTATTTGGAGGAAGATATCGGAGGATATTGGCGTGCCAGGTAAGCAGTTAAATATTTTCTTTTAACTTTCTTGTTATGTTAGCTAACGCTAGCCAAACCCGGTTAGGGCAACTACGGGACGTGACGCTCTGATGCGCCGACACGGACTACAAAGTGTGCAAGCAGCTGGGTTTCAATTTTATAGCGTTAACTTTCGTCCGTTTGAGCGATTTGACGCGTAGACGCACTGACCGGTGTGAACGTGCCTTAAGTGCTGCAGTAATGTTAGAGTTCTGTCCATCTCTGCCAACTTGGCAGAGTTAACACATGATGACAGATATTTAGAACAGTAAAATGGCCTGCATTTGTATAGTGCTTTTTAAGTTAGAGGAACCCAAAGCACTACATTCAGTCATTCACCCATTCAGGCCCACATTCACACGTTGGTGGTGATGGTGAGCTATATTGTAGCCCCAGCTGCCCTGTGGCACACGGACAGAAGCGAGCCTGCCAAACACAGGCGCCACTGGGCCGTCTGACCACCACCAGCAGGCAAGGAGGGTAAAGTGTCTTGCCCAAGGACACAACGACCGAGATGGACAGAGAGGGGGCTTGAACCAACAATGTTTCAGATCACTCTGCCACCACCGCTAGTCAGCACTCGCAAGCAGTTCAATGGATTGTGCAAATACACAGAAGAGACCAAGAACAACTCTGACACCAACAGTAACTCCACATAATAGTAAAAAAGTTAAACCCCTGACAAGTGCCTGAAAAAGATCGAAGATTGAGAGCAACCGGCGTACGAGCGCGCGCTGCGAGAGCGAGCAGAAAGGAAGAGCAGTTCCGTTTTTTGGCCACAGGTGTCAGTCGCGAGTTTACATTTCAGAAAATTGCATATAGCCCCTTTAAACCAGGAAAATATGTTGGGTTTGTTTTTAAACACTGTTTACATGAAACGTGACGAAATCTGTTTCTAGGCCAACATAACTGAAATTAAAACAAAAACACTAATATACAAAGGACATTTGGGCTTTTAATGATACAGTTGATACAGTTTTTCAAGAATGGTATGATGATAAAACATACAATAATCCATCCATCACAAGTGAAAAAGTGGCATTACAGTAAGTAGAAGGTAGAGGAGTTTAAGCACTTAGGGTCAACGGTCCAGAGCAACGGAGTGTGGAAAAGAGATGAAGAAGGGTGTACATGAAGGTTGGAATGGGTGGAGAAAAGTGTCAGGTGTGATGTGTGATAAAAGGGTGTCAGCAAGAATGAAAGCAAGGTTTAGAAGACAGAAGTGAGACAAGTGATGTATGGTTTAGAGACAGTACCAATGAGGAAAAGACGGGAAGCAGAATTGGAGGTTGCAGAACTCAAGATGTTGAGATTCTATTTGGGAATGACGAAGATGGATAGGATCAGGAATGAGTAACTCATGTTAGATGTTTAGGAGATAAAGTCAGACTGAGATAGTTTGGACAAGTTCAGATGGAGAGACGACGATTATATCGGTAGAAAGATGCTGAGGTTGGAGCCACCAGGCAAGAGATGCAGAAGATAGGACTAAGTGGAGACAGATGATTGGCTGTGTACTCCTGAAGAAAAAAGCCAGAAGAGAAGAAGAAGAAAGTCGAAACTTAGGGTGTCCCAGCAGGACAATGATCCCAATCACACAATTAAAAGTGGTTTGGAACGAATAAAGCAGAGAAACCTTCTGCTTCTGGAGTGGCCCTGACCTCAAGACTGTTCTTGGTCTGCAACATGCCAAGTGAAATTGATCCTAATATTAGCATGTCTATATTTGAAACTGTGTGCATAATTTTGACCATGTGTGGATCACAGAATATCCAAAATAACCCTTAATATCGTTACCATTGTTGACTGTATTATCATTCCAGAACGGGAAAAATAATTGTCTATTTAAAAGCTCAAAATTAATATGACATTCATGGTATTGATGAGTGTAGAGTATGTAAACCCAAACTAATGAGATCAGGCTAGTCTTAAGTCAATGACGATTACAGGTCATCATTTTACAGTTGCACAGTTTGCTTATCACATCAAAGCTTTCAAGACAGTTTCTGATAAATCTAATTTTAATACTGCTATGATCATGAGTACAGTGTGGCTGACCGATACTGCTTAGAAGAGGACGATTACAACTAGAAAACACGTCTTTCAATTCAATTCAATTCAGTTTATTTATATAGCGCCAATTCACAACAGATGTCATCTCAAGGCACTTAACAAGTGTTTGATGGCAAGTTTAAAGTGGAAGAAGCAGAGAAAGTGCCACTAACCCAGATATCCTGCGGTTAATTGTGAACTGTTCACATATATCTGATGCCAGCAAAGTAAGCTGGGGGCCCACCAAGCTGTCCAGCTGCTCACAGAACCCCCTGGTCAGCTCTACAGTGGCTGAAAAAAGGAGGGTTGACAGAAGAAATTGAGTTGCATTTATGAGGCAGAACGGGATAGACTGCTGTATTTAGCATAAGATGAGGAACAAAATAGCTCGACTCCAATAAAATACCAAAGCAATAAACAACGTAGGCTTTGACTTACCACTGATCATAAAACAAGCAGCAGCGCTCATCGCCTGCAAAGGACAAAAAACAAAAAGAAAATCGTTGAAGGTTTCATGCAGAATTTAGGTCAAAAGGTAAAAAAAATAAAAAAATAAAATCACACTTATCGGATTATAAGTATTGTGAGAAGTACTTCATTTTAAAATTGAGCCATGTAATCCAGAGAAATCCATGGATAGAGAAAAGATTTAATCCTAAATCTAACATACTAAACAAAAACTAAAATCCCTTCCATTACAGATTAGATTAAAAATTCCATCCTGAAAATTAAATAACCTGGACAGTGATATATCTATATGAGCATTCAGTATGAATGGATCCATAAAAAAACAGAACACAGTCAGTTTTGATTGAACACACCTTATAAACAATCAGATGCAGCTCTTCATAGCCGTGATCTGCAGTGACGAATATTTTTGGGAATCGGATTTTAGCCTCTGGGTCTTTAAGGTTAGTAGGTCCTGTCAGAAACCTATGAGGACATACGGAGACAGGGGTGTGAGGTCTAGCATGTGATCTGGAATTTGACACGAGTTAAGTTATAATACATATATTATATATAAGTTTTATAACTATATATAGTTATAAAAAAAGACACCTGGTGGGTTTGAAATAAAGAAACATTCAGCATTCTTTAGAGTCCAGAATCCAAACCAATTCTGGACAGAATCTCGATCCAGAGCCTGCCTATGTCTTATTTTTAGGGCATGGTCAGGCATTCTATGAGAGAGAAAGGAAGGCGGCATATTGCTGTAAAATGTGCCTTTCTTTGAATGTCATGATGATGACATCATTTGTGAAACAAGAACTTTATCACAGAATATCAATTGAAACAGCATAGAAAACATTGTGAGCTCCATTATCAATGAGTCATATCAAAACAGTAAGGAAGGAAGCTAATGTTAGCCTAGCGTTACAGTAAACATCCGCAGACGATGCCTGTTGAAGACCATTTTTTTAGTAAAAATGTTGTCAGATAACTGCTGAAAATAAATGAGAATGCTGAAAATGTTTTAGGTGACATGTTAGAGCTTCTTCACCATCCCGACCAGGGATATATGTGAGTGAGTTTGGTGGAGAATTTTAGGTTCATATGTGAAGAGTTTTTATTTTTTAGCAAAAATCTTTTTATTATATATGAAACCTACTACTTGTTATTACAGATACACTAATAAAAGGTTTATTTTGAAGAACTTTACAAAAACAATAAATGAATCCAAGTAATTTGGGTTTTAACTAAACCATGAAAATGTTATACATTAACCATGAGATTAAATAGGTTTTAGGCTTAAAGTGTTTACTTAGTAAAGAATGGGACCATAAAAATTTAAATTTGAGAAAAGAAAACGGAAATAAATGACCTGGGTTTTGCTTGACCCAAGGTCAAAGAAGCTAGACAATCCATTCTTAGAATTAGGACTGTGTCTTGGTGTCTAAGCTTTACCCAAATTTGATACAGATTTTTGTTGCACTTCAAGTTTTGTGTTTTGGTTTACAGTGTCGTGTGTGTGTGAGGAAAGGCGCCATTTGTTGAAACATGAAAAGTAATGGAATTAATTAAGTTTCAGTAAAAAAACAAAAAACTCTCCTTTATTATGCTTTAGGGTCCCTAACAAATACCTGTAGGCATCAAGTGAATTTTCTTTTAAAAGAAATTTGCTCATCATGAGTCGTTCCAGACATTTGATCTCATCTAGAAATCACATTTTGACTTTTGAACATGAGAACTTCAGCTTTATTATCTGTAAAGCAGCTCAATGGGACAGGTGAAACAGTCCATCTTCCATTTTAATTGTTGGATGGACGACACTTTGCAAACGCATGCTTTATTGGTAAATGGCATCACTGTATTTACCCTCCTTTTAGACACCTTCCACACTTATTTACGCACAAGGTAAAGATGTGTAAAAAGGTTTTAAATAATGTAATCTTTCATTGTAACCGAAGCCACCCGTTAGGGGTGTAACAGTACATAAAAATCACGGTTCGGTACGTATTGGAGATTTAAATGTATTTTTAAAAATAAATAAAATAGTACAAGCAGACATAGCCAGAGTGAAAACAATTTAACCACTTGAAAACAGTGTTTAGAAATTTTTCCATACTATTTTGCCCAAATTTGAGAATAAAACATGCTTAAATCACTTTGGAGTTGTTATTATATCCTGACAACCTAGTCTCCCAGCTGTACTTGAATACAGCATGGGCAGCTGTTGGGAAAATCCCTTCTCATCAATGGGGACTCCTCTGAGGTGGGTTTAATGCAAACTAAGGAACTTTGGCTGATTGAATGGTACTAGTAGCCATGTGGACATCAGCTGGTTTTTCTCTAGTATCAGTGATGTTTCCATTCATCTTGACATTGTTTCAGTTCAGTGCAGAGCGTGTTATGGACATTATTGCTGTTAAAAGATACGTTTGCTAACAAAGTTCTGGTTCGGTCCATCTTTCTTTTTCTACTGTAACTGCATGAGAAATCATTAATGTTCCCAAATAGCAGAGTTTAGTGAAAGCTGTGAGTCCTTTTGGTGTCACTTTTTAAAGTTGCACTGCAGAACGTTGCACTACGCTCCGAGTTCAGCACATAAACATTCTACATGTGTTCAGGTAGAAAACACCTGCATTCGTTCATGTAGCATTATAGCTCGACCAACCATCCAAAGACAGCTGGAAAACATAACCTATCTAAAAAATGTATTAGCACATCCTTTGTGATGCACATGGATGGCCCCAGCAGAGGGAATTACCTCCCATAGTGTAACAGATTTCCTGTGACTTCAGGCCTCAGAGGAGAGTCCCTGCCAGCCAACTGCAGCAGGAAAACAGACAAGAAAAACACAAAAATGTTTAAGACCACAGAGATCATGTAACTGAAGAGAACATAAATAATGTTACATATCAATTTTGATAACATTATCTTATTTTAAATCCTCTGGATCTTGTTGCGAGATAGAAGTAGAACGTAATCAATTTGATTGTTCCCAAAATTTTTCAGTCTCTGCATCCTGTGAAATAATCTTTACATAAATTCATTTAATACGAGTTCTGATCATTTCATCTACTGAGTCGCTCTACTACAGTGCCTTGCAGAATTTTTCATACCCACTAAAATTGTAACACATTTTTTCACTTTACAACAAACTTCCAAGTAATTTAAAGAGATTTTACACACCAAGTAAAAGTAGTAAATTTTTTGTGGAAAGAAAACTATATAGATTACAAAATTCTAATCGAAAATAAAAAAAGGGTTCTGTATAACAGTAATTAGATCCTTTGTGGAACAACTTTTTGCTGCCAACAAAGCTGCAGGCCTTTTGGGTATATTGCTACCAACTTTAAACATTAGAAACTAACATTTTTGCCCATTCTTCTCTTCAAAACAGCTCAAACAGTCACATTGGGTGTAGAGTGGCAATGAACATCAATTTCTAAGTACTGCCACAGGTTCATCTAAAAATTTTTGAAAATGGTAAAAAAGTCATTTTTTATTTCAGAAAGTGAAACTCATGTTTCATTACACACAGTTAAATATTTCAAGCTTTTAATCCTTCTAATTTTGATTATAGCTTACAGATAATGAGAGCTCAAAAATTTTTGTTGAATATTGTGAAAAAGTTAAATATTAGAAACTCATGGTGTCACGCCCCTAATAAGCTAATTAACTGAAAACACCTGCAAAGGTTTCTGAGCCTCTAAATGATCTCACATTTTGGGTTAGTAGGACACAATCATGGGGAAGACTGCCGACTAGACAGATGTCCAGAGGACAGTCACTGATGCTCTCCACAAGAAGGGCAGGCCACAAAAGGTCATTACTAAAGAAGCTGGTTGTTCACAGACCCTAGGAAAAGGTGCACCTGCAACAGGGTTGAACACAGCCTTGTCAAGCAAAATCCATTCAAGAATTTTAGGGAGTGGACTGAGGCTGGAGTCAGAGCATCAAGAGCCGCTATGCACAGACCAGTCCTACACATGGCCTACAGGGTTTTTTCCTGGGCTGAGGAGAAAAAGAACTGGACTGTTGCTCATATGTCCGAAGTCCTCTTTTCAGATCAATGTAAAGTTTGTGTTTCATTTGGAAATCAAGGTCCCAGGGTCTGGAAGAACAGTTAAGGGGACCACATTCCATGTTGCTGGAAGTCCAGTGTGAAGTTTCCACAATCAGTGTTGATGTGAGGAGCCATGTCATCTGCTGCTGTTGGTCCACTGAGCGTTATTAAGTCCAGACTCAACGGCGCCATCTACCAGGACATTTTGGAGCACTGCATGCTTCCTTCTGCAGACCAGCTTTATGGAGATTATATAATTCTCCAGCAGGACTTGGTACCTGCCCACACTGCCAAAACCTGCTTCAATGGCCGTGGGTTTACTGTGCTTGATTGGCCAGCAAACTGGCCTGACCTTTGACCCCTCAGAGAATCTTTGGACCATTGCCAACAGAAAGATGAGACACATGAGACAAAATGCAGAAGAGCTCAAGGCCGCTAATGAAGCATCCTGCTCTTCCATAACACCTCAGCAATGATACAGGCTGATAGCATCCATGCCACGCTGCACGGAATCCACGGAATTTGGGGTTTTCGTCATCTGTACATAAAGAATTATTAAAATGACAAAAAACAAAGGATTCAAATATTTCACTCTGTTTAATGAATTATAAAATATATATGAGCTTTCTGAAATGAGGGACAAAAAACAAGAAACTTTTTGAAAATGTTCTAATTTTTTTAAAGCTGTAGATATGGACTTTGAAATGGCCTGCATTTGTGTAGCGCTTTATCAGTCAGAGGACCACAAAGCGTTTTACACTACATTCAATCATTCACCAATTCACACGCTGGTGGTGGCGAGCTACATTGTAGCCACAGCTGCCCTGGGGCACACTCAGAAGAGAGGCTGCCGTACACAAAAGCACCACCAGGCCCTCTGACCACCACCAGTATTGAACATTGGTTGATCTTTACCATTCCATTGTAGCTCTAGCTGCATGCATAGTTGTTCCTTAGTGTTTCAACGTTTATGGTTGTTCTAACATCAAAATGTGAAAACATTTAATAGGTATGAACCCTTTTGGAAGACAATGTACCACAGTTCCACTTCTACCTCGGGCTCAGAGTGCCTGGGAAACAGCGATGTGGTCAGATATTTGTAGAGGATCCTCATGTCGTCCTGTTCCAGCCCACTCCTGCACACATAATCATGAGCACAAAAATCCCACTTTTAAACCCTTGAAAAATAATCAAAGTGTTGAATGCTTTCTCTCTTGGAAATGAAGCTCAGGAGTAAAATACATACTTGAATAGACAGCATTGATAATGATATGATACCTAAGTAACACCTCCCATGTCTGTCGACTGTTTACAGTGAAATCCTTTAGTTAACAGCCTTGTATTTACCTACTGATCCAGGAAGCTGACATTGTGTCTTGTCAGGAAAACCACAAAGAGGATTAGGATTCACGTTTAGTACCACCTCTGTTTATTCAGTGTCTAGTTTGCACACCCTAATAGTGGGATTCTATCATTGTAAGTGTTGTTTTAAGGCAGTGGGAGTTGGCGATTTTGACAAAGTGGATTAGTTGTAAATGCATGCAAAGTTTGAACAGTGTGTACCAGATAAGCTGGTCATTATAGAGGAAGGCTGTGTATTTGATCAGGCTTAGGCTCTCCTCCACTCTGTTGACAAAGGACTGAATCTTCAGATAGGTCATCTTATCCAGTGGGAAGAAGCTGATGCCTCCAAATACATCCAGCAGGTCACAGGACTGCAGGTGGAGTGTTTGCAGATACTGGAAAGCCCACAGTGAACACACAGAGACATAGAAAGGACAAGAAAGGGATTAGTTTACAATGCAATAAAGAGTGCAGACTAAGAAGTTCTTGACCGGTGTGAGGGGATAAGATGTTTAACTGATATTCAACCTCAGACACAGTACACCGTAGCTTCTACTTTCTCTTTGTGTTTAGGTTACATGTTGCAGAGGGAAGTCTGAATCAATTTAAGGTGTTCCCTAATTAGAAATGAATTTTTTAAACTTTTATACAGGGTGGTTAAGCCAAGAGTTATGTTGCTACTGAGAAGTGAACATGACCAATGCAGTTTGCTAAGGACCAAGAAATTAAACAACTCCAAACATCTCCCAGGTATTTACACAGGCTCAGGAAATGATGACTTAACGATCAGAGAGGATCCCAGAGCATATGAAAATACTGTCAGGCTCTGTTGACTTAAAAAAAAGCATTAACGTACTCAGTATGTCAAAGACAATACGTACAGTCCAAAACAAGTACAAAAAACCCAAAACAAAACACAGCAAGAGCAGCCGATTGGACAGATGTCAGCGATACTTACCCTGTAGAAGAACTTTTCAAGCTTCTGAATGAGCAGCTCCACTCCACCTGCTTCCATCGCTCTGCCAAAGGTCCCATTAAATAGCTGCAGAATGAGAGAGAGAACTAGATTGTTGGTGAAATTATTAAACATGTGCGAGCATTACATTGAGGCGATACTGTGAGGCTTTTAAAAAAAACAATGTTTTACTTGAATCAGCCAAAAGTCTCAAAATCTCACCTTGTACATGCTGTAGCACTGCCGTACCACTGCACCATAAACCGTATCCTACAAAGAGACACTGTGTGAAATTGGAAAACTCAAAGGCTATGAGACAAAAACTAAATAAAAATCAACTTGATTGAAGTTGATGTTTTTAGCTTTGTCGTGTGACTCCGGTGCTTTTAGACCAACAGGTTATCAAGCTTCAATGCAGTTAGAAAGAGCACACAGTAAGCTTTAAGCTGCTACATTTAAGACCAAAATGATCCATTTCCTTAGCAGATTTAGGTTTAAAGCAGTTTGTTATTTTTCACAAACATTTTTCTCACTGGATGTAACATTAACGACTTAGAGCAGCCCAGCGAGAGAGAGAATTGAATCTGAATCAAATCTGTGGAGCAAGCTCAAGATTAGGGAGCTGTTAGAAGAGAATACAATAGCAGAATAGAATCATCCTTCATTGTCCCACAAGGGAGAAATTCAGCTGTAACAGCAGCAAAGTGAAAGGTAACAGAAGCATTTAGATTCACACAAGTAGAAAAAAAAGTCAGTCGGTAGTGTTTCAGCATCGGGGTTGCCAGCTCTGCTCTAGTTACTACAGCTGCAGCTACAAAAGTGTTTCGGATAAAAAATGTCTAACGTTACTACCAAGGGGCAAACTCCGCCACTCAGAATTGAGGCCATCCCGGAAGTAACAAAAACTGCAGTTCACCCCTCGTCCGCTGGGGACTGGCTCCAGAAAGGAGCAATATCCCATTGACTCCCATGTTAAAAAGGCCAACTTCACAGCAGAAATAAACATGTTTACAGCCTGGTTCAAAAAACCATTTTAGGTTTAATAGGTCAGGTTTATCGTCATGACAACTCTGAGGGGGGTGAATTTTTTTCTAACTCATCCGTTTAGACATAATTTAATCTTGAAATTATGAATAATTAGGGGTGTGTCCTTTTGATTGACAGGTCTCGGATGAGCCGTCAGCGCTAAGGCTGATGGCTAACGGTGGCTAGCAGCTTGCCGCCATAGACTGCTTTCCCCGTCCTAGAAGTCTCTGCTCCATTTTTTTTCGGTAAGTAAAACAATTCAATTCAGTTTATTTATATAGCGCCAATTCACAACAGACGTCATCTCAAGGCACTTAACAAGAAGTCATTTCAAGACATTTATACAAACGTTCCAATCAGTTAAAAAGTTTACTATTTAAGGAATCCCAGCAGATTGCGTCAGTCATTGGCGTGAGGTTGGGCCCCGTTGATGCAGACTTTCCAACCACAGCAATCCTTCAGCAATCCCTCATACTGAGCAAGCATGTAGCGACGGTGGAGAGGAAAAACTCCCCTTTAACAGGAAGAAACCTCCAACAGAACCAGGCTCAGTAGGAGCGGCCATCTGCCACGACCGTCTGGGGGTTTGAGAAGACAGAGCAGAGACACAGAAGGAACAGAAGATCTGATATAAGAGAACTTTCTATGTTACAGAAAGTAAAAAGTTAATAACAGGACACAGTGGATGTTCAGTTACTGGGAGCATCATCCCAGTCGATGCCCCCCGTCCAACAGGGCATTGCAGCCAAGCAGGATACCAGACCAGGTATATCTTCTATGGAGAGAAAAACACTGAGAGAAAACAAAGTTAACAGTCGAAATAACAGAATGTACTGTAATACAACTGGAGAGTAGTAGGAGAAAAGGAAGTAGCAGAGTGAAGAAAATTGGTAAGTCTGTACATATATAATATATTTCTGTACAGTATTTTGTAGATGAGGCTCCTGCAGCTGAGCTCCTTAATTAGCAAAGTAGCTAGTTAACCACGCTGGGAAACTAAAAACTGAACAGGTTAAGATGTTGGGCATTTAAGATAAGGCTGCTTGGTCTAACATGGGTTGAAATGATCACATTTCTTATTTACTTTACATGTTGATTTAATCAAACTTCACATAGTTTTAGTTAAAGCTATGGGCAAACAGGGCTTCATGATTTTATTTGACAAAATTATTGAGTTGTGCTCATTTCACCGTCAAAATAACGTATTGATCGCTTCGCGGTCAAGACACACACATATATAGGCCTAAACACACACACATTATATATATATATATATATATTATATTATATTATAATGTGTGTGTGTGTACCAGCACGTTATTTTGACGGTTTTAACATGTAAAGTAGATAAGAAATGTGATCATTTCAACCCGTCGACCAAGCAATTCAATTCAATTCAGTTTATTTATATAGCGCCAATTCACAACAGATGTCATCTCAAGGCACTTAACAAGAAGTCATTTCAATACAATTATACAAACATTCCAATCAGTTAAAAAGTTTCCTATTTAAGGAATCCCAGCAGATTGCGTCAGTCATTGGCGTGAGGTTGGGCAGATTTCCAACCACAGCAATCCTTCAGCAATCCCTCATACTGAGCAAGCATGTAGCGACAGTGGAGAGGAAAAACTCCCCTTTAACAGGAAGAAACCTCCAACAGAACCAGGCTCAGTAGGAGCGGCCATCTGCCACGACCGTCTGGGGGTTTGAGAAGACAGAGCAGAACACAGAAGGAACAGAAGATCTGATATAAGAGAACTTTCTATGTTACAGAAAGTAAAAAGTTGATAACAGGACACAGTGGATGTTCAGTTACTGGGAGGACCATCCCAGTCGATGACCCCCGTCCAACAGGGCATTGCAGCCAAGCAGGATACCAGACCAGGTGTATCTTCGATGGGGAGAAAAACACTGAGAGAAAACAAAGTTAACAGTCGAAATAACAGAATGTACTGTAATACAACTGGAGAGTCGTAGGAGAAAAGGAAGTAGCAGAGTGAAGAAAATTGGTAAGTCTGTCCTCCAGCAGTCTAAGCCTATAGCAGCATAACTACAGAGATAGCTCAGGATGACCTTAGCCACTCTAACTATAAGCTTTATCAAAAAGGAAAGTTTTAAGCCTGGCCTTAAAAGTAAACAGAGTGTCTGCCTCACGGACTAAAGCTGGGAGCTGGTTCCACAGGAGAGGAGCCTGATAACTAAAAGATCTGCCTCCCATTCTACTTTTAGAGATCCTAGGAACTACAAGTAAACCTGCAGTCTGAGAGCGAAGTGCTCTTTTAGGAACATATGGAACAATTAGATCTCTGATGTATGATGGAGCTTGATTATTAAGGACTTTGTATGTAAGAAGAAGGATCTTAAATTCTATTCTGGATTTAACAGGGAGCCAATGAAGGGAAGCTAAAACAGGAGAAATGTGATCTCTCTTTTTAATATTCATCAGAACTCTTGCTGCCGCATTTTGGATCAACTGAAGGCTTTTAATGGCATTTTGTGGAGCAAGCAGCCTAATCTTAGAGGCCCATTTGTTTACAAAAAAAAAAATCATTTTTTTCCCAACTAACTCCAGTTATATTTCATATTTTGTTGTCAGAGATTTTTTACTTTTTAAAAATTAATAAGAGTTGTCAGTTAAGGCATTAACCATTTTTGATATGCTGTTATATGGGATTCACCTTCATTGTTGTACTTTTATACATACACCCATACACGTTATGTCTGTGTGTTCATTTGTTTACAGCACGTTTGTCTTGTTGTGGTGAGTTGGTTTCCAACTAAGACGGGCAATGTTGAAATTTTAAGTTTTTAATATACATTGTTTTTTTTTTCTTACAGATTATATCAATCGCCTAAAACTACATCAGATCACAGATACATAAGATCATAAGGAGAAGTACTTAACATTATATGTGCATCATCTTTAGTGCCACTTCTTTCATATCGTTAGGTGCTGTCCGTTTTTTGTTTTTGATTAAATAAACAACAAATGAATGAAGTTTGTTTTTCTTTTGCACAGATATTGTTTCCATTTCAGGAAAAAAAAAATCATAGATTTGTAGCTGCATAAGAAGTATGATTTGGCTTTGTAATATTGCAGACACCAAGGTTTATTTTAATATTGAGATGTTGAAGGAATTTATCAAATTCAAAAATGCAGTTGGCTGATTAATATATACTGTTGAAAGAATTTTCAGTCATTATAGAGAATAAAACATTTATTTATTTTTTTAAACACAAGACTCTATAAAAAAGGGACACATAAAAAAACAAGGGGGGCCAGAAAGCCAAAGAGACTTATGTCCGGTAAAAGGGGGGGGGGGGGGGGGGGGGGAGGGCAGAGTTTTCAACATTGTTATGGCAACAGATGTAATTGTTGAAATAAAAAAACTACACCAACAACACATTAGACATAACAATCAGGATTATATTTATACTTTTTGCTTTAACATCAATTGTTCAAAAGGACTGTCATGTCTAATGTGAAGATGCATAAAGATGGCAGCATTTAAACTAGGAATAAAAGAAGCCATAACACTGTTGACAAACCTGCTGGCCTTTTCTATTTTTGCTGGGTTTACACCTCCGTTAGCTTCAATTTGCTTCAGTTAGCTCCAGGACTAGCTCCTGGCTACATTGGCTCAGAGTGTCAATCATCCGCCCCCGCCCTCACAGCGCCACTCTCAGCGCCACCTCTTTGCCAATTTTTGTATTTTCTGGGAGTGACGAAACGCGTGACACAGACAAGATGGCGGCGGTGGGAACAGCCCATTTGGCTTCATTTTTTCTCTTCAGAAACCAATTGGTGACGTCACTGAGGCTTCGTCCAGTAATATACAGTTTATGGTTACTACACCTAAAAGACCTCCTTATCATTCAGAAATACGTCGTGACAAAGTCCGAAATAAAACAAGGATTTGTTTAGGAGATGCCTTTGCAAGATGGAGACGGCTGAAAACAGAGAAGAATTTGAAGACTGGCGCCAACGTTGCTAATTTTCTCCTGGACACATAAGATTCCTCTATGTTTGACTAACTTGTACTTCATGTAAGTGGACATTTCAAATATGCATGACAGTCGAACAAAGTTATGCATGTTCGTGCATAGTAACGTTACATTACGCATATGGAGGAGGAGGGTCATTGAATTGAAAAGGTAAGGAATTGTTTGGGAAATAAAAACGGCGAGTCGTCATTGCTAACATTAACGATGCATTATCAGAGCCCGTTTCTCTGTCATTATAATAAAACATAATTAACAGGAAAAAAAAGTGTAGGACTCGTCACTTGCCATTGGAAGATCCTTGTAGCAGGCTACGTTCCTGCTGGATCCTGCAGCCTATCTGGCAACCTCGAGTCAGAGGGGATGGGGAGGGGATACATCGCTCTAAAGTAATTTGAAAGTGATTGCAGTACCAGTTTTGTCCACAATCTTACATACGGCTCCTTTAAAATATATAAACTATGAAAAACAGATGTGCAAATAACATCCCATAACAGCAGTGATGTAAACATGTATTAGTTACTTGGGAGCAGTTCTGGTTGTAGAGTCTAACAGCAGCTGGGAGGAAGAACCTGCAATAACACCTTCATGCATCTAGGATGCAGCAGTCTGTCACTGAAGGAGATCTCTTGATTGATCATTAAGAAGGGTATAAATCATTTTTGGGTTAGGGTTCGTGAATCTAAATATCTCTTAATATTGATGCATTTGTTCATTTGCTGAAATCCCTGATTTCCAGCCAAATCTTGTTAAATGTGTACTATTTCTACACAAAAAAGAACCTCCTCGTAAATAACTAACAGTATAAACTTTTACTTTTCACTTTTAAGGGAATTCATAGCTTAGCCCGCCTTACATCTTGTCAACAACAGATGGTGTCAACCAGGACATGTTACTGTGAAGTGTCGTCTCTGCAGCCCAGATGTCGAACTCTTGGCAGTGAGTTTTCGTCCATATTATTTACCAAGAGAGTTCACCAGTGTAATTTTGGCAGTTTACATTCCACCTTCAGCCGTTGCCGACAATGTATGTGATGTCATCAGTTCCGTTGTTGCAAAGCTACAGACACAGCACCCCAATGCATTTGTGGCAATATCTGGTGATTTTAATCCTGCCTCGCTCTCTACTACACTTCCAACATTTCAACAGTTCGTCAGCTGCTCTACAAGAGAAAACAAGACCTTGGATTTGTTTTATGCAAATGTAAAGGATTCATAAACGTCCAAACCAAGACCTCCTCTGGGACAATCAGATCACAATCTTGTTTTTCTCTGCTCAGATTATAAACCACTTGTTCAGTGGCAACCTGTGTCAAAACGAACTCTGAGAAAATGATCACAGGAAGCTGAAGAAGCCCTGCAGGGTTGTTTTGCAACCACAGACTGGATGACTCTTTGCCAAGCACATGGAGAGGACATCAATGCCATGAATGAGTGTGTGACTGACTATATAAACTTCTGTGTGGACAACATCATCCCCACCAGAACAGTGAGATGCTTCCCTAATAACAAACCCTGGATCACCAGTGACCTGAAGGAACTGCTAAACAAGAAAAAAAGAGCCTTCAGGGAGGGAGACAGGGAATTACTGAGGAGTATACAGAAGCAACTAAAGGTCAAGATCAGAGACAGCAAAGAGGCATACAGGAAGAAGCTGGAGAACAAACTACAGAGGAACAATATCAGAGATGTATGGTCAGGAATGAGAAAGATCACAGGTTTTAAGGACAGGAAAGATTGGATAGATGGAAGTCTGGACAGAGCCAATGAACTGAACATATTCTTCAACAGGTTCAGTTCAGGAACTAGCTCAGCATCCCCCTCTCCTGTTCCCAGCCAAACAGACATCCCACTCTCCTCTGATCAACAGCTTTCCTGTTACACCTCAGATGTTTTATCCTTCACCTCAGCCATGGACTCTTCTAATTCCACAAGTTTGACTTGAACCAAGTCAGGAAATGCTGCTACCCCCTTTGCCTCCCCCTCCCACTTGTCTGTTTCCAAAAGTCAGGTGAAGAGGCAGCTGGAGAAACTGAACTGAACTGAACCGGAACAAGGCTGCTGGTCCAGATGGTGTCAGCCCCAGAGTCCTGAAGGCCTGTGCAGAGCAGCTCTGTGGGATTCTGCAGCACCTCTTCAACCTTAGCCTAACTCAGGAGAAGGTTCCAGTGTTGTGGAAGACATCCTGCCTTGTTCCAGTACCCAAAAGAACTCACCCATCAGTCATCAATGACTATAGACCTGTTGCCCTGACATCCCACATCACGAAGGTCCTGGAGAGACTCTTGTAGGCCCCCCTGAGTAAGCAAACGAGAACGTATCACGACCCACTGCAGTTTGCTTATCGCTGTGGAGTGTGAGTTGAAGATGCCATCATCCACCTACTTCAACCAACCCACTGTCATCTGGACAAAGCAGGCAGCATTGTGAGGATCATGTTCTTTGATTTCTCCAGTGCATTTAACACAATTCAGCCCGATTTGCTTTGTCAGAAACTCCTGAAGACACAGGTGGAGCCCTCAACAATCGCCTGGATCAATGACTACCTGACCAACAGACCACAATTTGAGAGACTGAAGAATTGTGTGTCAGACCAGGTGGCCAGCAGCACAGGAGGACCACAGGGGACCGTACTCTCACCATTCCTTTTCACTCTGTACACCTCAGACTTCCAGTACAAATCAGAGACCTGTCATCTGCAGAAATACTCAGATGACTCTGCAATTTTCGGGTGTATCAGAGATGGACAAGCTGAATACAGAGAGCTGGTGGACCGCTTTGTGACATGGTGTGGAAACAATCGTCTCACCTTGAATGTGAACAAAACAAAGGAGAGGATTGTAGATTTCAGAAGAAACAGGGATAAGTCAAAAACTGTTTCCATCATGGGAGAAGAAGTGGAGGTGGTTGAGGTGTATAAATACCTCGGAGTTCACAACAGTGAAACCATCTACAAGAAGGGACAGAGCAAACTGTACTTCTTGAGGAAGCTTAGGTCCTTCAAAGTTTGCAGCAAGATGCTGGAGATCTTCTACAAGTCTGTTGTGGAGAGTGTAATCTCTTCAGCTGTCATCTGTTGGGGTAGCAGCATCAGAGCCAGGGATTTAAATAGGCTAAACAACCTGATAAAGAAGGCTGGTTCTGTTCTTGGGACAACTGTGGAACATCTGGAGATGATGATGCAAAGAAGGATTCTTCATAAAAATAAAAATAATTATGGACAACCCTGAGCATCCTCTTCATGAGACTATCCTACAACAACAGAGTGTCTTCAGTCGGAGGCTTCTTCAGTTTCGCTGCAATACAGACCGCTACAGGAAATCCTTCCTGCCCACAGCCATCATAATCTATAACAACTACTTAAAGAATTAATTATATGAGCTATACCAACACTTAATTTCCCTCTGGGATCAATAAAGTATTTTTGAATTGAATTGAATCTGTGACACATTGTGTCTACGCAAACAGACCAGGGCAACAAGGTCGCTGGGGCAACTTTATCTGGAACTTCCCGGTCCAGATACAAGAATTGGGTAGATCGCTGTCTTGCAGTGGCTGCGCCTAAGCTCTGGAATAAGCTGCTTAGTGATCTGCATCTAATCCCAGAATTGACTTTGTTTGAAAGTAAATTGAAAACCCCTCTTTTCAAACAGGCTTTTAGACTACAGTGATTTTTGTGTAATTTATTCCATATTTCTTATTCCAATTTTATTGTAGCACGAAGCTCTGATGGTGATTTGTGTTATTAGTAGGGACGTAAGAAAACATTGATACGCTAATATATTGCGATAATTTGTCGTAATATTTCACACAACAAACAAATCTTGCTGTAGATGTTTATCTTTCAACTTCTCCTATAAAAATGCTTACAATTAAAAGTAAAGTTGCAATTTTGTCTGACAAGACCAATATCATCTTTTCTACTCAGCTGTGTTTTAACAGGTGTCGTTGCTTTTCCCCTGGTAATGTGCAAACAAACACCAACAAAACTAACTTTGGCAGAGGTCGCGGAAGACTGTCAGTCATTTTGACCAAAGGGGTCAAAAAAATCTGGTCATAATCTATTTTTACTCATCAATTTTTTAAATAACATATTCAATAGTATTTGTTTTTAATATAATTTCAATTAATATTAAATCTGAACATAGAACTACAGTACTGTGCAAAAGTTTTAGGCAGGTGTAAAGAAGTGCTGTAAACAAAGAATGCTTTCAGAAATATAAATAATGATTGCTCAATTTGCATTTTGTAAATTGATCAAAATAAACAAAAGAAAAAACTAAATCAGATGAATATTAAGTGTTACTACCTTTTGTGTTAAAACCAGCATCAATTCTTATAAGTACACTTGCACAAAGTCAGGGATTTTGTAGGATTATAGTCAGGTGTATGATCAACCAGTTATACCAAACATATGCTTACCCCTTAAAATTAGAAGATGTCCAGCAGTGCAATCATCTTAGAACTGACAGCAACCATTGGGACCCAGGTACACCCATCTACTGTCCATAGAAGTCTGGCCAGAAGTGTTCTTCCAGGAAGAGTTGCAGCCAAAAAGCCATACCTCTGACGTGGAAACAAGGCCAAGCGACTCAAGTACACACAAAAACATAGGAACTGGGGAGCAGAACAATGGCAGCAGGTACTCTGGACTGATGAGTCAAAATGTGAAATATTTGGCTGTAGCAGAAGGCAGTTTGTTCGTCGAAGGGCTGGAGAGCGGTACAATAATGAGTGTCTGCAGGCAACAGTGAAGCATGGTGGTGGGTCCTTGAACGTTTGGGGCTGCATTTCTGCAAATGGAGTTGGAGATTTGGTCAGGATTAATGGTGTATTTAACGCTGAGAAATACAGGCAGATACTTATCCATCATGGAATACCATCAGGGAGGCGTATGATTGGCCCCAGATTTATTCTGCAGCAGGACAACGACCCCAAACATACAGCCAAAGTCATTAAGAACTATCTTCAGCTTAAAGAAGAACAAGAAGTCGTGGAAGTGATGGTATGGCCCCACAGAGCCCTGATCTCAAGATGTTTGGAACAACCTACCAGCCGAGTTCCTTCAAAAACTGTGTGCAAGTGTACCCAGAGCTGATGCTGTTTTGAAGGCAAAGGGTGTTCACACCAAATATTGATTTGATTTAGATTTCTCTTTTGTTCATTCAGTGCTTTTTGTTGTATTAATGAAAATAAATGAGTTACACTTCCATTTTTGAAAACATTCTGTTTCCTGCAGTTTTTCACACATGCCTAAAACTTCTGCACAGTACTGTACATATAAAAAATGAAATTAAACGATTGCACTTAGAATATGAACAGTTAACCGGCTGAGGCCTGAACCCACAGTTTCATATCTTCCTCCCGCTCTACATGGAACTGAAATGATCACCTGGTTGTGCGTAATCAAATAGAGGGATTGTTGCATAGGTTTTTGTCATGAGGTTTTGGATTTTGGACAGATGACTTCTCATGGGGGTTTTACATGTTCTGGAGGCTGAATAAGGATAAGTGTAAATACAGTAAAATTGTTATTCATGCTGGCAGTAATGACACCCGGTTATGCCAATCGGAGGTCATTAAAATTAGTGTTGCTTCGGTGTGTAAGTTTGCCAAAACAATGTCAGACTCTGTAATCTTTTCTGGTCCCCTGTCTGATCGGACCAGTGACATGTTTAATCGCATGATGTCATTCCATCAATGGTTGTCTAGGTGGTGTCCCGCAAATGATGTGGGCAACATTGATAACTGGCAAACTTTTTGGGGAAAACCTGGTCTGATCCGGAGAGATGGCATCCATCCCACTTTGGATGGAGCAGCTCTTCTTTCAAGGAATATGGCCGAATTTATTAGTCCTCCAAAACACTGACAACCCAGGGTCCAGACCAGGAAGCAGAGTCGCAGTTTAACCCACCTCTCTGCTGCTTCTGTACTGTTACCCACCCATTACCCTATAGAAACAGTGTCTTGCCCACGGTCAAAATTAAATGGATTAAAAGTTAAGCCAACAAGAGCAAATCATGCAAATCTCAGAAAGATAAATACAACTTTGACTAAACAGAAAATTAAAAATATTAAATGTGGTTTAATGAACATAAGATCTCTCTCCTCAAATACTTTGGTAGTAAATTACTTGATTCGTTACGAACAAATTATTATGTTTTGTCTCACAGAAACCTGGTTGCAGCAGGAGGATTATGTCAGTATAAATGATTCAACTCCTTCCAATTATTAAAATGTTCACATTCCTAGAAGTACTGGGCAAGGAGGAGTTGCAACCATTTTTCGTGCTGATTTACTAATTAGTCCCAGACCAATTGATAGCTACAGTTCTTTTAAACATCTAACCCTTATTTTTCTTCATCCAAGTAGCAAAACATTAAGACCACTAAGCCCCTTACTCTCAATTCTTGGATCAGATCTCACATTTTTTATCTGATTTGGTATTAAATACTGATAAGGTAATTATAGTGGGGGATCTCAATATTCATGTGGATACTGAAAGTGATAGCCTAAATTTGAGCTGAAGATCTTTGCCCGAACCCGTCGGGATCCGACGGGTCGGGCCGGGATTTGGGCTTAATTTCTACCATTGTTCATGAGCTCGGGCCGGGCTCGGGTTTTAGCGGTCAGCTTATCATCTCATTAGCGGAAACAAAATGCAAAAATGGATGCTGAGTAGGTGAAACGGAGGTCCTGCCGGTCACGTTGTCCGGTGCCATTTTCTTCTAGCAGAAACCCTGATGTATGACTTTTGAAATATGTCGGCCTGCAATCGAATTCGGGCTTTAATAAGCTGTCAATCAAAATATACTCTTCGGGCTCGGGCTGAATTCTCTCGGGCTCTGGCCCAACTTTTAAGGCCCAATTACAGCTCTAGCCTAAACTTAGGCTTTAATGTTATCTCAGACTCTATTGGCTTTACTCAAAAAGTACAGGGATCGACCCACTCGGGTAAACACACTTTGGACCTTGTACTGACATACGGTGTCATATTGAGTGTGAGGAAATAACAGTCCTCCCACATAACCCGGTCCTGTCTGACCACTTTTTGATAAATTTTGAATTTACTTTAACTGACCATCTTAAATCTGAATGAAAATGTCATTATAGTAGAGCTTTATTAGATGATGCTGTAACAATTTTTAAAGAATCTGTTCCATTCTTACTTTCCTTAGTGTCTCAGGGTAACACAGTGGATGGCAGCAATTCTATCTCTAACCCTTCAGAAATTGATGGTCTGGTTCACAGCGTTACGTCCTCATTGCGTTTGGCGTTAGTGTAGCCCCCTTAAAAAACAAAATGGCTAGCCATAGGAGGCTGACTCCTTGTTTTAACGCAGAGTTGCTTACTTTAAAGCAGAATACTAGGAAGTTGGAGAGAAAATGGCGCTCTACACACCTAGAGGATTCCTATTTAACCTGGAATAACAGTCTACTGCTGTATAAAAAGACCCTTCGACAAGCTAGAACAGCATATTTTTCATCATTAATAGAGGCGAATTATTTCGACTGTAAAGTTTGTTTTCTCTCAGTGTTTGTCTCTCCATAGAAGCTACACCTGGTCTGGTATCCTGCTTAGCTACAATTTCGTTTGGACGGGGCGCATCGACTGGGAGGATGGTCTCGAGGACTGAACATCCCGTGCTTTTTGATCAATAATGAATTTCAGCTAATTTTCCAATTACCTAAAGATAAAGACCCTGATGGAATCATTTGCTACACATGTGGGTTCAACTTAACAGAACAAATAAAACTCAGAATAACGGAGCTTTCGCTGCCATCTCATTAATGTTGGATATGAACCACATTTTAGAGAATATCTGTAAGATATTTAGGCCTTAGAGAAGAACTGTGATTACTTTTCTGTCTGGGTGTTTGTGGTGCACCCTCAGGTTGTGGTGCCCTAGGCAAGAAGTCATATCCAACATACAAAATAAACCACTACTGGTTACTCTATAAACAGTTGAATATATTCTGCTGTTTTTATAACTGTAATAATCAACATGTAATATTTTAGAAACAATGCTTTTTTTGTCTTAAATAAAATAAATTAAGATCATGTTTTACATTTTATGATTTAAAACCTATGAAAAGGTAAAACTGTGGTTTTTTACTGGCCCTCGCCTTTCTACAGGTATTCCTCACTAACTCACAAGTATTTCTTCTTCTTGATACTCTATCGTGGAAGGTTTGCCATCTTTGTTCGGCTTCTCAATCATTGGGTTTCGAACCACCTGAGGAATACATGTACAAGAAAATCAGACAAAACACAAGAAGATGCTCAGAATAAATATGAAAATAAATCTGGAACAATGGAGGAATCTGTGAATGTTGCATACCATGACAATCCAGAAATTTTCCTCTGGCTCAAAGAAAAACTGCCGATTCTTCTGCGTGTGCAGCGATTTTGCTGGTTTTGTTGGACAGAAAGTCCTGAACAAAGAAGAAGTGGTTGTGAAAAAAGAGGATGCATCAAAAAAAGGTAACTAGCTGATCCATTGTGGGTTTTTTAGATGCATCAGTGTGTATACAGGCCCTTCCTGAGACATTTCCCTATTCTGTCAAACTTTTTAAAGAAAAGATGCTGCAAACAGTCAACTAAAGTCATGCAGAAAACAAAAAGCAAGTATTACATTGATATCGGAAAATCTAATTTAAAAGAAAAACTTTTTTGCAAAAGTAATCACACCACGTTTTAATTTTAATGACCCTACAATCACACATAGGAGTTGTTCACAGTCTGCCAAAAGACCAGAGGTGGGTAGAGCACCCAAAAATTGTACTCAACTAAGAGTAGCACTACTTAAACATAATTTTACTCAAGTAAAAAGTAGAAGTCCAAAAAATTATTTGAATAAGAGTAAAAACATATTTGGTAAAAAGGTTAGTTGAGTACTGAGTAACATCTTATCTAATATTTTTTAATTAGTTCCTTAGACAGACAAAGATATAAAAGGTATGGGCAAATTCTGGTATTTTAAAGACTAAAATAAAAAGATACAAATAAATAATCGCATAACAAATTTTAATCTGAAGAAAGACTTTTCTAAGCCTTTTTTCCAATATAACACCAATACAGATAGTAGGTAATCAATAAATACATCTTACAACAAGGTAAAAACTACGGTACTTCCAGTGACAATTTATGGTGTTTACTGTATATTCACTTGGCCTCAAAATGCAACAACAGACAGAAGATTACACTAGAAAACCAAAGCTTGTGTAGAAACAGGAGTCCTCCTTTAATAAACTGTAGGCGTGTGTCTGGGTCTACTGTATTTTTAGTTAAAATATGTTTGTTCTTCGTTCAGCGAATTTACCCACAGTGGGAAGAGCAACAAGAAATTTGACTCAAGAGTACCAATACTTCATTAAAAATTTTACTCAAGTTAAAGTCAAAATTATGACATAGTAATACATTTTTTCCAAAAAGTTACTCAAGTAAATGTAACCATTTGAATCAGCTGTGTTAGAACAGAGACTTGTCTAGAACTGGCTGGATACCAGCCCACAAGGACTTGAGTTGGACACCCTGTACTGTAAAAAAAAAAAAAAAAATCATAAAATTGTATTTTTACAGTAAATAACTTTCTTTACGCTATTTTTCTGTTTTTTCAAAATAGTGTATAAAACTGTAAAATTACTGAACGTTTTAAGTAAATTTACAAACAGCATTTTATTTTAAGGTTTTATCCAATAATTACAAAAAACTAATATTTTTCGTTTTTTGACAAACATTTACTGTAAAATAACTATAATTATAAGTAAATTAACAAACAGTATGTTATTTTATGGATAAATCCAATATAAAAGGAAAAACTATTAGTCCTCGTTTTTTGACAATAATTTTCAGGGTTTTTTTTATTTGAAGCTTGAGGCTGTTATTTTTTTTACATAAAATGTATGTAAAATTTAGACGATCACCTGTAATTAAATAATGTTATACATTATGTAAGGGTTTTTGTGCATATTAAACATTTCACTTTTGTGCATAATTTAAAAGTTTAATATTTATGATTAACTGTAATCAAGTGTGCTACACATTAAATAAAGCTTCTTGTCTATACTAAATATTTTATATTTTTGTCATTTTAGGATACATCTGAATAATTTCATATTTTGTGCACTTATACATTTCAACCGTAGTATTCGGATAATGTATAAAGGTTTCCATACAATAATGTAACATTTTACTCTTTAGGGGGAAATTATCCTATACAAATGTGTATTTTCAACATTTAAAATCTGTAATATAAAACATTACATATACGTAGCCTATATACAATTATAATAATGACCATAATTTTAAAAAAGAAGCTCCACCACAACTTCATATTTATATATCAAACACTGTATTTGAAAGAGTAGCTAGTTAAAGGGATATATCCCTAAGCCAAATGTGTCTTTTGCCATATTCCCCAGAGTTAGATAAGTGAGAAAAAAGCATTTTATAACCAGGCCCGTAATTCTCCCGATCTGGCAGAAGTCCGTTTGCTTTAGCTTAGCATAAAGCAATGTAAGTGAATGGAACCCACGAGCATTTTTTGTACAAAAGTGATTAAAATTAATCAAAAATGATTGCAATTTTTACTGGTGAACTTAATAATGATATCGACTGCAAATGAAAAGTAAGAAGTAGCACCAAGGAATTACAAGAGCCAATTTAGACTTGGGACTACATTATGACAAAGCACCGCTGTAAGCCGCTGCTGCAAGGCGCAAGGATATGACGCAGCGGTCCCTAAAGCCACCTGCTTCCGTAAACAAACACAATTCTGTGAAACATCGTGTTGCTGTATGTCTTTGGCTTGTTTTCACAACCCTTTGCTACAGAAGTAACAACCATTTTCTTGGATTAGGCTTGTACCTCCTCAAACTGCGCCAGTAAAAACTCTGTGCAGCTCGCGCATTTGTGTTTAAAGAAGCAGGGGGCGAGGCTGTCAATCAGAGAGCTGACCAAATGACAGCTCTGCGCGCGGTAATTTTGAAAATAAGTCAGTTCGCGCTCCTTCTGCAAAAGGCTGTTGAGCCAGACGGAGCAAACGGATGTCTGGAAGCTGTGAAAAGAAAAGGTAAGTTATGATGGCCCTCGTTATAAAATGGACATACTTTTTTAAAGTTATTCGATAAGTTACATAATGTAGCTCGGTGAGAGTAACATGCACTCTCAACATTGTCTGGTCTAAAGTTTTGTCTAGAGGTCTGTTAGCGTGCACAACATTAATGTGTTGTAAGTCAGAAACTTTTTTAAAAATATCATAGAAATATGGTACTACATGCGGTGGTCGTACTATTTATTTTTCTTAAATCTGTACATGATGGCATCAGGAAAAACAAGTCACCACATTGCACTGTTTTATTTTATTATTTGTTCAGAGACGTCACTCAGTGGTCAACCTCTCCATCATGGAGACACCGTCTGTTGAAGTCAAGCTCAACACAACGCAGAAGAGAAACAAAAATACAAGTGAGGACAGACTGGCTTCACAGCCTTGGAGTTTTACTGCACTAAGGTAAACTACATGCATATTTGTTAATAATACTGATATTATGCATTTTAATATGGGCTGCACGGTGGTGTGGTAAGCAGTGTCCCCTCACAGCAAGAAGGCCCTGGTTCGAATCCAGCTGGGTCCTTTTTGTGTGGACTTTGCATGTTCTCCAGTGGGTTTTCTCCAGCTTCCTCCGACAGTTCATAGGTTGATTGGTGAATCTAAATTGTCCCTTAGGTGTGAGAGTGTGTGGTTGTCTGTCTCTGTGGGGCCCTGTGGTGGCTGGGGTGGGCTTCAGTACCCCCGCGACCCTAAACAGGACTAAGTGGGTTTAGAAAATGGATGGATGGACTCTGAAAGAATAGTTTAATTAATGCTGGCATGCAGATGTGTTATTAACACATATTAAAGTTATTAAAATTGTCAGACTGTTTATAGTTTTAAGTGTGAAGGAGAAAATGTTTAACTGGGATAACTTGAAATGTATGAAATGTTTACAGATTGTATCTTACCACATTAAGTGATTGTTACAGAAAGTACACTGTGACAGCCTTGGTAAACTGAATGTAATGTTTTTTTTACATTACTTTTATCATACTCTTTACTCTGTGTACATCTGTACTTCACACAGCAAAAGACACTGCTATTCATCAAGACCCTGTGGGATCAGGAGATGGCTGGATAAAGGACTTACTAGATGGTGGGGTGCAGAATTAAACCAAGGGACAGGTAGGCAAACAGCCAAGATACTGGGCTTAGACTGCTGGAGGACAGACTTCCCAATTTTCTTCACTCTGCTACTTCCTTTTCTACTACGACTCTCCAGTTGTATTACAGTACATTCTGTTATTTCGACTGTTAACTTTGTTTTCTCTCAGTGTTTTTCTCTCCATAGAAGATATACCTGGTCTGGTATCCTGCTTGGCTGCAATGCCCTGTTGGACGGGGGGCATCGACTGGGATGGTCCTCCCAGTAACTGAACATCCACTGTGTCCTGTTATCAACTTTTTACTTTCTGTAACATAGAAAGTTCTCTTATATCAGATCTTCTGTTCCTTCTGTGTTTCTGCTCTGTCTTCTCAAACCCCCAGACGGTCGTGGCAGATGGCCGCTCCTACTGAGCCTGGTTCTGTTGGAGGTTTCTTCCTGTTAAAGGGGAGTTTTTCCTCTCCACCGTCGCTACATGCTTGCTCAGTATGAGGGATTGCTGAAGGATTGCTGTGGTTGGAAAGTCTGCATCAACGGGGCCCAACCTCACGCCAATGACTGACGCAGTCTGCTGGGATTCCTTAAATAGGAAACTTTTGAACTGATTGGAATGTTTGTATAAATGTATTGAAATGACTTCTTGTTAAGTGCCTTGAGATGACATCTGTTGTGAATTGCCGCTATATAAATAAACTGAATTGAAATTGGTATTGTTACATTACATGTTCAAATCACTCAGGATGATTATGTTTTGTATGAAGCTGTTGAGTAACATTTTGCATGCCTTTATCACCAGCAGTGAGACATTGATTAATATTATGTTTTTCACTCTCATGATCCAATCATTTTAGGAATAAAATGCTCCTACCACAAGAGAACATGTGAGTATTGATGTTAACCCGATATAAAAACACTAAATGCATAATGTGCACATTTTGGGCCAGATTACTGCCTGTTTGTCCATATGTTTATTAATTTTTTCCCCTCTCAAGAACTCAATTAAACTTTGATGAGAGACAACCCATCTGAACATAGAGGGAGAACATGCAAACTCCCCAAGGTAAATGCTTAATTTGCTACATTGGTGAAAAATGTCACATTGCCTTATTTCTTTGGGTTTTTTTGTTTTGTTTTTTGTAATAGTAGCACAAGGAAAAGCTTAAGCTGCATGTGTAAACACTGTCACTCTAAAATATCAGAGTTTCCCAGAATATTTCACACTGGAAATTGAAATTAAGTTTTTATTTAAAAGCAGTTCACTGTATGTGCTTATTCCTTTGCCATCTAATAACCTTCATTGTGTTTTTTTGGGGTTTTTTGTTATCCCATTTTAAAGTTGGACATGAAGAGTGGGAAACTCCCTCCTAAACAAGTTTAGTCAAGAGACTTTGTTCCAAACTTTAACAACTTAAATTTTCTTGTGGTTGTCAAAAAAACCTTGTCAATTTTGATTAATACTCACAGAAAACAAAATGTAACAATGCAAATGAGTGTTTTTTTAGTTAGTTTTTTAGTTACTTATGCATATTTGTAAAATTAAACAAAAAAAATATGGAGGCAGGTGAACAAGCCCGTGCTGCTTCTCTAGAACAGCCGTACCTCCACCACGCCATTAGGGGGAGTTTAAGTTTTGTGAGCATGTAATTATGATTAATTTTTGGATTGTTTGACAGCACTGATGGCATGTAGCTGAAATTCTCCTTTATTTAGCTACAAGTTGGGATCATGTCTAGCCTGTGGGTATAAAGTGGAAGTGTAAATACAGCTTAGAATTAAAAACCTATGGGATTCAAGCAAACAAATAAGCACTGAAATTATTACATCATGTCATTTTCGCAGCTAAATTATTACACTGAAAGCTATCTTACGGCATATATTTTTGTATTTTGGAGTATACGGTATAGGTTATATATGATTTATTTTACCTTGCTATTGACTGGGAAAGTACTGCAACACAGATTTCCTGTGAAACTCCCATCTGTTTTTGTGGACAAATGAACTTGACATGACCTCCATTTACAGAAGTCCCTGTCTTGAAATTGGATATTGACTATTTCTTTGAGAATGTTTCCTAAAAAGACACATTTTCCATTTTATCAATCTTATAGTAATTTTGTGTGTGTGTGTGTGTATCCACAGATTCACCAAAGATCCTATTGATCACTGACAATTTGGAGGACGATTATTCTAAACCTGCAATGTTTCACTGTCACCTCTGGTAGGATTCACTGCTTTTGAGGAAGGTTTTAGTTTCACTTAAACTGTATATGATAGATTTTAAATTAATACTACTGCGTGTCTAAAATATAGCTGCAATGTACAGAGCTCCAGTAGATAGATTAATTTTGCATTCATAGTAGGGATGGACATTCGATTAAACTGTCTTCATCGATCATCGGGAGAATTAATCGATTTTCGATTAATCATTGATATGTTCATATTAAAATTCAGAGTAAAAAAGACATAAACAAAAGAAACCGTAACTTATATATAACTTTAGCAGCAGTCTACTGATTTTTGTTGAGAAAGATAAGCATGTTAGCATGCGCTGGGGTCAGAAGCGAAAGCAGCTGTCGCGTCTGACCTGCAGCGCTGAGATCACCTGCTGTGAGGGGACAGACGTCTCTGTGATACACATACCTCCGTTCTAACTTGGCAAGCCTCTGGAATCTTGTTTCATTCATTTTCCACCAGTCTGTAGGGGAGCAATCCAGGGGTGACGGAGCCTCCCTCAGAAAGTAATCGGTGAGTTAGTTTCTCTGCTCGTTGTGCATCTCGGCTCCTCCGTGCTAACACCGACTTGATGCTAGGTTGAGACCAAGAGCAGGATGCTCCGCTTCTAACCAGGGTTGGAAGTGCTTTTAAGTAGCCTACTTATACACAGCTTCGCAGTGTTGGCACTTTTTTTTTTTTTTGTCAAAGTGGTCCCACGCCACACTTTCCTGTGACCTCTTCATGACAATGCTACTTTTGAAATACACAGAAACTCGCAAGAAACTGAGTCGGCCTGTGGGTTTTATTTTCAGACATCGCCCTCGTGTGGTAAAGTGTTTAATTACTGCCACATAGCAAAATTCATTGCATTCCTTCAATGTTCAAAAGTCACACTACGCAACAGAACATGTTAATTGATAGGTAAAAAAAATGTCATCGATGAAATTCTTGATGATCAATTAATCGATCGTCGATTAATTATGCCCATCCCTAATTCATAGTGTAACATTTAAAAATACAAGCTGTAAAGTATAAAAGTAAGTCTTAAATTTTATTGTGTATTGTTTGAATGTAATAATTTTATGGGACAAAAAGTAAAAAAATACAAGTGTTATCCTGTAGACATATTTATTAACATGTCCCTTTATTAATGGAATTTAATTGAATATTTTAGAAAACATTGAATTTGATTGTATTTTCATTTTGAAAATATTGTATTTTAATGATTGTAATATTTTTTATAAGGAATTTATTTTGATATAGTTAATTTCTGTATAGCAATATTTTCAAGGATCTTCAGTTTTGTAACCTATTGGAAAGTTTTTAATTGTAATAATTTTCTAAAAGTAACTGAAATAAATATTTTTCAGCAGAACTCTGAGCATTATCACTTATTACGGTAAATGAGTTAAATGTTATTATTACAGTAAAACAATTGTACTTTAGAAATTTAAGCACGGTCACTTAATGTAAGGTGTTAGCCATAATATTACAGTGATCTGTCTGTAAAATAATGTTTTTTTCCTGTAGAAATGTAAGCATATTCACTAATTGTAAGGTGATTGACAGTAATACGACAGTGAATAGTCTGTAAACTGCTCTTATTTTCCTGTAGAAATTTAGGTATATTCACTAATTGTGAGGTGTTTGACAGTAATATTACAGTAATCAATCTGTAAAAATGTGGTATTTTCCTGTAGAAACATAAGCATAGGCACTAATTGTAAGGTGTTTGACAGTAATTTTACAGTAAACAATCAGTAAAATAGTGCTATTTTCATGTATTTTTCTTGACATTCTTTTTACATTTATGGTGTTTGACCATAATAAAACACAGGGTAAAACTGTAAAATAACAGTATTTCACTCTAAAAGCTTTACAGGAATTTACTGTAAATTATATGTTTTTGCATGTTACTTGAATTACAGTATTTTACCTTAATTTTACAGTATTTGTTTGGCAGCCGCAGCTGCCAGTAATTTACGATTTATTTTTTTACAGTGTGTTTTAGAGGCTCCAAAAAACCTCTAGTCCCCCCACATACACCCAGAGCTACAATGAACTGGTGAAGAGGCTTAAATATAACAAAGACTTGAACATTGATGTTAAATAATCCAATCTGATGCAGCTTAAGCTGTTTGGAAACAAAAATAAGCAAAAGTTTCAGCCTTGAGATGTGCAAAGCTGGAGGAGACACCACCAAAGACTTCCAATTGTGACTGCAACAAAATGTGGTTCTACAATAGCTTCACTCATGGGATGTTAATACAAATGCACAACACACTTTTCAGATTTAATTTTGTGAAAGAAACCCATTCATAATTTTCCTTCCACTTCACAACTATGCATGACTTGGTGTATCACAATAAATCCCAAAAAGAGATAGAGTATTGAATATTTTTGCAAAGGTGTTGTCTATCAAGTGTTAATGATGTGTTGTACCTCGTGAACTGGACAATGGCTTCACAAAGGCCCACATTTCTGATCTTCTCATTCTTCTCAATTTCACTCGGGTGGTAAAACAAAATCTTTTTCTCTTCCTTAGGGAGAATATTTGAAATAATCAAACTAATCCAAAACAAGGATTTGTAGATAAGTAGAAAAGACCGCCTCTGCTAAAAGTCCAGCTTACCTCTCCTTCTCGTGGTCCAAATGTAGGGTTATAAATGAAAAAACTGAGAAGGGACGGCGTGTACTGTTTGTCTTGCACTCCTGAAGCCATTTTGGGACTGGAAAAGGACAAAGACAAAGGGTTTAGACATAGTAGACTTCGGGTTCATCCAGTTCACCCCAGTATCAGCATAATCATAATCACCCTTCTTACCTAATCATGAGCATTAGTGTAACTTGTGTTGTGGCTTCCTTTTCTCAGGTGACAGTTTGGTTACCATGCCTTGTGCCTGCAGGACAAATAACACAGGGCTTCTTAGTTCATCCTTCATAAAATGTGGCGTGATGTTGTTCTATATCATAATTTTACACATCTTTGCAGACCCTTGACAGCATTAACCTGCCTATGAGTGCTGTTGGGACTAGCACAAGAAGGAGGAAATCTGAAAATTTATGTCATTACTTAAAAAAGGTAATCAACACATATCCAGTCCAGTTTATTTATGAAGCACTGATAAAAAAAAAAAACAGTTGACCACAGTGCTGTTCATAAAAAAATATTTTAAAAAAATATATGAAAAGATGCAATACTGTGGCACAGAAACACAATGCTTACAATTCAAACTAGTTAACAAAGAAGGAAACATTTTCTTCATAACAGACATATGATTATGGGAATCAAAAAGAGGTAGATTGCTGTTTAAAAGCTTCTTGTTTCTTTGATGATTATTATGATGAATCCACATTTGTCTGATTCTCTTTCCTCATCATTACCCAGTGTCCCCACCACTCTCCGTGAGTTTTGGCATCTCAGCCACTAAAAACATGGATCAGGTGTGTGGACATTAAGAGCAGACCGTGTCCTTCTAACTGGCAAAATATATTAACCATATGCAGTGCATGAAAATATAGCATCCCACTTAGGGCTGAGCAATATATTGATAATATTAATTTATCGAAACTTCTATTTATGAAGATTCCATTTTTGGAATATTAAAAGAATTAAAATTCACCAATGCATCTCTTAGGTTTTCATAGTTCAATGTGATGTCAGCCCGCCCAAATCCTTCCATCTAATTTTACAGCTTGTATTTATTTGAACTTTGAATTTAGGTAAATTCCAAGAAGGAATTATAGAAATATAAGCAAGTTTTAAGAAATATCTTCTGTCATTTTTAATTTCTTTTTAAGAATAGAATCCTTTGTGTCCAGTCCGAACCACCTTTCATTTTTAAGAAGCAGTTGTATAATGTCTATAAGTGGCGCAGGTGGTAGCACTGTTGCCTTGCAGCAAGAAGGTCCTAGGTTCAAATCTCAGCCTGGGGTCTTTCTGCATGGAGTTTGTATGTTCTCCCTGTGCATTCTTGGGTTCCCTCTGGGTACTCTGGCTTCCTCCCACAGTCCAAAAATATGATTGTTAGATGAAATGGTCTCTCTAATTTATCCTTTGGTGCATGCTTTTTTGTCCTGTGTGTCTATGTGTTGCCCTGTGATGAACTGACGACGTGTCCAGAGAGAACCCCACCTCTCGCCCTATTAAGGTTGGAGATAGACACCATCCCCCCACAACCCTGCAGGGGATACACACGTGCTCAAATTTGTTGGTACCCTTACAGCTCATTGAAATAATGCTGCATTACTCCTGAAAAGTGATGAAATTGAAAGCTATTTTATCATGTATACTTGCATGCCTTTGGTATGTCATAGAATAAAGCAAAGAAGCTGTGAAAAGAGTTGAATTATTGCTTATTCTACAAAGATATTCTAAAATGGCCTGGACACATTTGTTGGTACCCCTTAGAAAAGATAATAAATAACTGGATCATAGTGATATTTCAAACTAAATAGTTACTTTAATTAGTATCACACATGTTTCCAATCTTGTAATCAGTCATTCAGCCTATTTAAATGGTGAAAAGTAGTCACTGTGCTGTTTGGTATCATTGTGTGCACCACACTGAACATGAACCAGAGAAAGCAAAGGAGAGAGTTGTCTGAGGAGATCAGAAAGAAAGTAATTGACAAGCATGGTAAAGGTAAAGGCTACAAGACCATCTCCAAGCAGCTTGATGTTCCTGTGACAACAGTTGCAAATATTAAGAAGTTTAAGGTCCATGGAACTGTAGCCAACCTCCCTGGGCGCGGCTGCAAGAGGAAAATCGACCCCAGAATGAACAGAAGGATAGTGCGAATGGTAGAAAAAGAACCAAGGATAACTGCCAAAGAGATGCAAGCTGAACTCCAAGGTGAAGGTACGTCTGTTTCTGATCGCACAATCCGTCGCTGTTTAAGCGAAAGTGGGCTCCATGGAAGAAGACCCAGGAGGACTCCACTTTTGAAAGAAAAACATAAAAAAGCCAGACTGGAATTTGCTAAAATGCATATTGACAAGCCACAATCCTTCTGGGAGAATGTCCTTTGGACAGATGAGTCAAAACTGGAGCTTTTTGGCAAGTCACATCAGCTCTATGTTCACAGACGAAAAAATGAAGCTTTCAAAGAAAAGAACGCCATACCGACAGTGAAACATGGAGGAGGCTCGGTTATGATTTGGGGCTGCTTTGCTGCGCCTGGCACAGGGAGCCTTGAATCTGTGCAGGGCACAATGAAATCTCAAGACTATCAAGGCATTCTGGAGCAAAACGTACTGCCCAGTGTCAGAAAGCTCGGTCTCAGTCGCAGGTCATGGGTCCTCCAACAGGATAATGACCCAAAACACACAGCTAAAAGCACCCAAGACTGGATACGAACAAAACATTGGACTATTCTGAAGTGGCCTTCTATGAGTCCTGATCTGAATCCTATCGAACATCTATGGAAAGAGCTGAAACTTGCAGTCTGGAGAAGGCACCCATCAAACCTGAGACAGATGGAGCAGTTTGCTCAGGAAGAGTGGGCCAAACTACCTGTTAACAAGTGCAGAAGTCTCATTGAGAGCTACAGAAAACGTTTGATTGCAGTGATTGCCTCTAAAGGTTGTGCAACAAAATGTTAGGTTTGGGGTCCCATCATTTTTGTCCATGCCATTTTCATTTGTTTTCTTATTTACAATATTATGTTGAATGAAACATCAAAAGCAAAGTCTGATTTCTATTAAATATGTAATAAACAATGGTGGCTGGCAATTAATTTTGTCAGTTTCAAATTATTTCAGAGAAAATTGTGCATTCTTCATTTTTTGTGGAGGGGTACCAACAAATTTGATAACGTGTGTATATGGAATAGATAATGGATGGAAGGATGGATGTATATGATATGAAAAATATTATCATTTAAGTCCAAGCAGTCCTTTGTATCTGTGCTACTGTGCAAAGAGATATTGCAAATAAAATGTGAATTAATGATATTAAGCAGCTCTGCTAAACAATTATATATATTCAATATTGAATTGATATATTTTTCTAAATTGAATATTTAAAATCATCACCGAGTTATCAATGTGTACATATTAATAGCACAAAGCACAGCTGAGATGCAATAGTCTTCACGCTACATACATACTCAGCATAGAACTGGGGCGGTAACCGGATTACCGCGGTCACGTGACACCCACTGCGGGTCTGAGCGTCTCACCGTCATCACCACCTAAAAAAAAAGCCCTGCACACTTGTGTGTGAGCGCAATTTTTGTGATGCATAATAACATTTCATGTGTGTGCATTTCAAGCCGTGGACGCATGCACAAATAAATTCAGTAGCCCAGTTGAGAAGAATGGGAAGACGAAATTTGTATAAGGGGGCCGAAGCCTTCTCTGTGCGTGAAAGTGCTGAAGCAGGAGCTACGGTGCGCTCCTCTCCTGGATAAGTTGTTGCGGGACGCGCTCTGCATTTACCACAGGCAGAGACACATAGGCGCGGCTGTAGTTTGGCCTCAAGGTACAGCTTGTTATGCACACGAGCAGGGTACAGTTTTGGCGCAGCAGCGGATATATATATATATATATATATATATATATATGTATATTGCAAAACCGCGGGAATTTGTTGATTACCGAACACGGTAAGAAAAAATCAAAACCAGCACAGCACAAACTCAGCACTCCAATACTATAACCCAGTCAGAAAGCCTTTCACTGGATTCAGATGATTGTAGCCCAGGGGCTGCAGGATTAAATGTGGACTGATTGCAATTGTTATTTTTAGTGCTGTCATGAGATTAAAAAAAACTTAAGAGATGAATTACAATACAAAGAGTCCCTTTGATTGGTTGACGCCCCGCGTTTGCTGCCCCAAAGTTCAATTATTACAACTTCACGCAGCAGCTGCTCAGGCAGACCGTTAACACGTCCGAGCAGCAGCTGCGTGGACGCGCTGATGCCAGCTGCGCCGATGCATGCGGCTTGCTGCGGGACAGCTTGACACCCATGGGATGTGTAAGAACCATAGACTTGCATGTAATCTAGCTGCCCTGTTTCCTGGACGCGCTGACCGGTGTGAACGCACCATGAGACGGGAGAGCGCCCCGCTGCTCGGTGAGAAGAGTAACAGGGTTACATGAGTCACCCAAAAGTTTACAATAACCCCATAGGAATTTGCTATATTTGCTGCTAGTTGCTTTTTTTTCCTTTTTTTTGTGTGAAAAAGAATCACTAGATGGGTCTAAAAACTCACCAAATATATCAAAGTTGGCAACACTGTCGGCGACTCACCGTTCCTCCTCAACTCGCCCTCCCCACTATGACTTAGACTTACCAATTTTCTTCACTCTGCTACTTCCTTTTCTCCTACGACTCTCCAGTTGTATTACAGTACGTTCTGTTATTTCGACTGTTAACTTTGTTTTCTCTCAGTGTTTTTCTCTCCATAGAAGATATACCTGGTCTGGTATCCTGCTTGGCTGCAATGCCCTGTTGCAAGGGGGGCATCGACTGGGATGATCCCCCCAGTAACTGAACATCCACTGTGTCCTGTTATTAACTTTTTACTTTCTGTAACATAGAAAGTTCTCTTATATCAGATCTTCTGTTCATTCTGTGTTTCTGCTCTGTCTTCTCAAACCCCCAGACGGTCGTGGCAGATGGCCGCTCCTACTGAGCCTGGTTCTGTTGGAAGTTTCTTCCTGTTAAAGGGGAGTTTTTCCTCTCCACCGTCGCTACATGCTTGCTCAGTATGAGGGATTGCTGAAGGATTGCTGTGGTTGGAAAGTCTGCATCAACGGGGCCCAACTTCACGCCAATGACTGACGCAATCTGCTGGGATTCCTTAAATTGGAAACTTTTTAACTGATTGGAATGTTTGTATAAATGTATTGAAATTACTTCTTGTTAAGAGCCTTGAGATGACATCTGTTGAGAATTGGCGCTATATAAATAAACTGAATTGAATTGAATATGATGGAAGCAAACCGATGTCCACTTTAGGGTGTGGTTAACCACGAACAACTCAAGTACAAGAAGCCCAGGGCATAAATTGGTTTTTATTTAAAGAGAACTCGCATGCAGAAACTGTCAAACTAAAGATTAAAAATGAGATTGTGATTAAAAAACATACCGCGCTAAATATGGCTGTAATTAATTGATCGCAATTAACGCGATAATTTGACACCTCTTTTTATTTTTACTTTATAACAACAGTATCATTGTGAACACACTATACTAATGTAACCAGGACAGGGAAAAAACTGGTATACATTATGAGTGGATGGGGCTTAAATGAAGGTCAAACTACATAATGTTACACATTGGAACAGCATTCCAGCAACTTTCAATTGTTTAGAAACGTCTTTGTGTCTCCACATGAACTCAACTCCTCCAAGTTCTATATTTAGCATCCTCTAGTACAAATGTCCCCAAACCCCGGACCTGTACCGGGCCACGGCACAGAAGAAATAAATAACTTTACTATTCGAATTGATGTTTTATTTTGAAAAATGACCAGATACTCTCCATTACATCCAGCTATAACTCACTCTTGACGCATCTCAAGACATTTGCCTTGATCACGTGATAAGTCATTGCTAAAAACAAACCCACAAGCTAGCAGAATGATTAAAAACAGAGGTCTCTGAAAAGTTTCTTTGAGAAAAGGTCCAAGAAAGGTCAAGAAAAAGAAAGCTACATTTAACAGACAAAACCAGGAGTCATACTTAAAAAGCAACTCACCCCCTTACCAGACTCTAACTCCCCCCACATTGCCTGATTGAAAAATGTCCCCAAAAGAAGGTGTTGCCTGGCGTACCAGCGAACGCTTGGGGGGGGGGAGGGGGGATTTGGGGCGGGTGGTCTGCACTGTGATTGACATGCTGCAGTGGCACAGACACAGACAGCAAGAAAGATGGAGAGCAATGTGAGCTCCTTTGTCTCAGAGCGATCTTTTGAGGTGGAGGATTTCGCTCCACCCCCTTCCCCAGATGAAAGAGAGGAAGGTTCTGTGGAGGAGGTGTAAGCGGAGACTCGGCTTGTTTTATACTCCATAGAGGCAGGATGGCTTACGTCAGTCCTCACCACAAAATAAAGCAGCAATGCCAGATTCAAATTTAAGTGCAGTTTAGAGTTTTAACCTGATGAGGGCACCACATTAAAGGTTTTAGGCAGAAAATAAAAATTTTAACTAAGAAGCATTAAATACACAAAAAATAATGATTAGACACTAGTTTAAAGAGTTTATCAGCAAGAAACGTTAATTTGATTTCTTTTGATTTCTTCAACAAACAAAAAAAGTATCGTGAAAAGGAGATTTGCATGCACCAAGCACCCGCTCTGTATAATATGCAGCAACCGACTTTCTAATGAGAAAAGGAAACCTTTAAAACTGCCCCAGAAGGGACCATCTCGTTACAGAGGAACAGCTACTGATTGAGCGTTGTGGTGAGTTGTATTTTTCATGCATTTTATATTTGTTTTTGTGGTAAATCTTACTTTATTTTTTTAAAAAGGTTTTTTGGGCCTGATTGGCCTTTATTGACAGTGGACAGAGCTTTTGAAGGGGTACAGAGGTGGGGGAAGACATGCTGCAAAGGTCACCCGGGACGGGACTTGACCCAGGGACAGCCACATCGAGGACTGAAGCCTCTGCATATAGGGCGCCCTGCTCTAACCACTGCGCCACGCGACGCCCTGGTAAATCTTAATTTAAGGGCATGTTTAAAGAGGCTATATGCAACTTTTCCCCCAAAATAAACGTAACAATAGCCTTTTTATTTGACTATTTATGAATCAAACATCTCCTGATGATCATACTGACACCTTGTCAGCTCACAGTGGGTGCACCTATAAGCCTGTATCCAATTTTTTCTATTTTCTCTCGGGTCCGATTTTCCCGCGCTGTCTGTGGATGTGACGTCAAGCGTGTTCATGTTAAATGTTTCAGATCACTCTGCCACTACCGCTAGTCAGCACTCGCAAGCAGGTAAATGGATTGTGCGAATACACAGAAGAGACCAAGGACAACTCTGACACCAACAGTAACTCCACATAATACTAAAAAAGTTAAACCCCAGACAAGTGCCCGAAAAAAATCGAAGATTGAGAGCGACCGGCGCACGAGAGCGCGCTGCGAGAGCGAGCAGAAAGGAAGAGCAGTTCCGTTTTTTTGCCACATGGGGTCAGTCAAGACTTTAAATTTCAGAAAATTGCATATAGCCCCTTTAAACATTACCATAGAGACCACAGAGCATTTATGTTGTTGGTGCAATGATACAAGGACGCAGCCCACATTTGTTAAAAAAAATAGTTTTTAGTTGCTTTTTAAAAAGTTCAGAGTCCATCAACCTGAAACTAAACTGAAGAGAGTTCCAGAGTCCTGGGGCTACTGCTGAGAAGGTCCTGTCACCTTTAGCTTTCAGTATTGCACCTGGTATAACCAGCAGACCCTGGTCACATGACCTTAGGGTAGGCCTGTCATGATAACACATTTTGCTGAACGATAAACTGCCCCAGAAACTATTGCAATAAATGATAATATTGTTGGTTTGAGACCATTTTCAACTAATGTAATACTAGCGCAAATAGAACCTCTGAACGATCAATAAACTTCAATTTCTAAAGAACTTTACCACTGCAATTGGAAGACGTTTTTAATATCAAATATGAATTAACAAAACCGAAACAATACAAAAAAAATGTATGAACTCTGTAAACAAAATTGCCTTTAAAAAAAAAAAACTTGGCTCAGACAAGAAAAACAGGAAAAACTACCACTAAGGAGTTTTATAAACAAACAGTTTCAATTAACAAAAACACTTAATAGGATTTTTTTTTCTATTACATCCTATTCTAATCTGTTACTATAGATATATGGACCATATCTGCCTTTTTTCCATCCACTCTCTTTGGTAAAAGAAGGAAACATGTGAAGAAAACAATAGAGCATCCAAATGGAAATTAACATTGGCTGGAAAAATTACTGAGCTCATTTAAATGTATCATGCATTTAATTGATGTATTGTTTATAGTGAGAGGCTTACCTTAGGCTCTGAACTCTATGGGCCCCAGACCCCTTTAGAGTGGCTCTTTTTAACTATGACAACAACAGATTTATAAATAAGTGGGTGGGCTTAATATAGAAGCAACAGGATGACCGGTTTTACCGGTTATCTGTTATTTATATATTTTGAAACAGATTGACACTAGGGGTGGGAATAATTTTCTCCTGGGCTTTTTTTAATAGGCCACAAATTCTGCATTTCCATTGGGGGGTCTGTTTATATAAAGTTTCCAAAAATATGGAAATGACTCACTTGGCTGCAAATACTGATTTTGTTTTTTCATTTTAAATACGTGGAGCTTTTTTTATACTAAAACCCAAACATTTAAAACAAAAGGGTTTTTTAACATCCATAGAATAACTCAAGTTATATATGTTTTCCACAGGCCCAATAGGCTTTGTGGCTATAAACTGATTTTATTTAGCAGGAGCACAAGGGGCAAAACTGGCTAAATGGCTCAAAGGTTGCTGACCCCTGTGCTAAGGACATATAGATGGAAGGGTTTTGAGATGTGTGCCAGTGCTCGACTATTCAAAGCCCAAATTACAGTGAGAACCAAGATCGTGAAGTGTACTGTAGAGAGGATGGGGAGCTACGGGAGTTGGACGAGCAGCAACTTTACCTGAGAGAACTTCTGTGATCTGGTCAGAACTCTGGCAGCAGCGTTCTGTAGAACCTGCAGACAGTCCAATGATGCTTTGCTGAGGCACTTACAATAATCCAATCACAAAGAAACAAATTGATGTATAATAATCATTTTAGTACTGTTCTTGAGATAATACAACTTAGGCTATGTGCACACGTAGCCGGTAAAAAAAAACAAAAAACGAATATTTTCACCACCTAGTTTAAAAAAAAAATCTCCTTCCACTACTAACCGCATAAGTGTGTTGTTATGCACATTCATAGACATGCCAAACCTGTAGGGGGCAGTAGTTCCCCCAAATCATATCCACTCAAGAGTAACTTTCTATGTTCTAACTTCAAAATAGAGCAGTAATTGAGCTTGTAAAAACAAGCAAGCAAAAAGCGCCTGGACAATCGATGATGCCAACACAGCTCTGAGGGCATTGTCACTGCACGATCTGTTCAGGAAGCACGATCCGTACCATGAGCCCATCTGCGCAAGGAACTACTTCCGGGGGGTTTAGTTCTCGAGACGCTACAAGATGGATGGATTTGCGCTCTTTAAATTAAACATCGACTTCAACTGTGACTTTTGTCATATAGAACCAGAAACTATCATTCATCTGTTTTACCGCTGCACATATAGCAAAAACCTCTGGAGTCATTTAGAGCAATTATTTATAGGAAAGCCGGTCATGTGATCGGTCTCCAGGAGAGGCCGATCACATGACCGGTTTAAGATTACGAATGCAGCAAGTAAATTTATCAGCAAGTAAATGTATCAGATAAATAAAAAAGCTGTTAAGATTACGAATGCAGCATGTAAATATATCAGCAAGTAAATATATAAGATAAAGAAGAAAGCTGTTAAGATTACAAATACAGCAAGTAAATTTATCAGCAAGTAAATATATAAGATAAAGAAGAAAGCTGTTACGATTACGAATGCAGCATGTAAATAGATCAGACAACTAGTGTTTCCGTTTCTGAGTGTAAACACAGGTCCCACAAGTGACGTCGGAGCATTTTTGTCGCGGAGCTGAAAACTCCGGTTATTTCTGTCCACACGCAAACACTTAAAACGGAGAAAACGCAAATCTCCGCTTTGGCCGGAGTTTTTAGAAATAATAGTTTTCTGTGATAAAAACGGGGTTTTCGTGTAAATGAGAGGCCAAACCGCAGGGAAATATCTGCGTTTTTCCTTCGTGTAAACGGGGCCTTAGTGTCACAATATTTCATCAGTTCAAATTTACCACAAAGTTCGTGAAGGAAGATTTAGCATAAGAAGCTAAAGGAGCAAGAGTTTCCATTATTAGAGTTGTTTGGGTTTCTGGAGCACAAACCAGAATTTCTCTTTCATCTTGTTGGAGAAAATTTTAGGACATTACATTTTTGACAAAGTCTAAGCACTAGTGTGAGACATAATGTTTGAGAACCTCCTGATGCCGTAAAGAGATGGATAACCTCATAAAATCTGCGTAGCAGTGATATGAGACATATTTAAAAGTGCTGAGAATCTGCGACAAAGGGAGCAGGTAAACCAGGAATAACAAGGGCCCTCTGAAGGGAGTACTTAATTACAAATTCGCAGAGTGAAATGGTTATGCTTTCTGAAGAGGATTTTACCTTCTCGTGTAGGAGTTTAGTTCGCTGTTGGACGCTGTCATGAAGTCTAAGACGAAGTAAACCCTACGAGCAACGGGAAAAAAAATCTAATGAGGAAAATAACTAAATATGTAACAAAAAACAACGATACCTCAGCATATTTTAAACCCCAACTGCTGCATAAGATGGCAGATAGTTTGGAGCTTAAACAAGAATCCTCTAACTTCTTCCATTAACTGTTGCTCAGCCACCGATCTAGCTAGTAGAACCCTGCTAACAGGCTAACATGTTGCTATGCCCCACCTAAACCTTAGTGAAAATGATAGTAAGCACTCACCTCCCGGGGCATACGATCAACACGTTCAGCTGCACGTTATTTTTGTGGAAATAAAAGGGAAAAGTAGTGAAATAACTTTTTGAAAAGAAATGCCGCTCACATTCTAGCACTGTTCATCGTTCACTTCCTGCTTTTGACAGTGCGGGGTCACAAGTTTAGTTGTCCGGGTAATTCCAACCAATTCAAAGTTCCGACTGCATACATATATATATATATATATATATATATATATATATATATATATATATATATATATATATATATATATATATATATATATATATATATATATATATATATATATATATACATACGTTTGTGTGTGCAAAAGTTTCCGGCAGGTGTGAAGAAATGCTGTGAGCAAATAATGCTTTTAGAAATATAAATGATTATTTTTATCAATTTACAAAAGCAAAGTGAGCAAACAAAAGAAAAATCTAAATCAAATTAATATTTGGTGTTACTACCTTTGCTTTCAATTAGGGATGGGCATAATTAATCGACGATCGATTAATTGATCATTAATGAGCCTAATTCATTGTTAGGTACGCTGATCTCTCTCATCCTCTTCCTCAACTCTTTTTGCCAAATGTAACACAAAACTATCAGACCTATAAGTATTATATATATTTTTTATTAAGTTATTGTTTAACATGACTTTTTTTTTTTTTTTTACTTTTTTGGAGAAGAAAATAAATATGAGCGTCAGTTGTGTTAATGAGTACCGTCTTTTAGCTGCCGGCTCCGCTGCTTATAGCACATAATTTCTTTGTGCAACTACCGTGAATTAATTCCGTTTAACTGTCACAAGAGGTGTCCCACTTGTAATGAAGATCTCAATGAGGAAACACACTATTTTTCTATTCTCACTGCATTTTAATATAGCCTATGAACGCTGAAGTTTAATATAAAAATATCAACGATTAATCGAAAATCGATCGTTAATTCTCCCGATGATCGATGAAGACAGTTTAATCGAATGCCCATCCCTACTTTCAATACAGCATCAATTCTTATAGGTACACTTGCACAAAGTCAGGGATTTTGTAGGATTATAGTCAGGTGTATGATCAACCTACCACACAGGTGCTGAAAAAGGTGCTGTGAAAAGAGATGCCGCTCACATTCTAGCACTGTTCATCGTTCACTTCCTGCTTTTGACAGTGTGGGGTCACAAGTTTTGTTGTCCGAGTAATTCCAACCAATTCAAAGTTCCGACTGCATACATACATACATACATACATACATACATACATACATACATACATACATACATACATACATACATACATACATACATACATACATACATACATACATACATACATACATACATACATACATACATACATACATACATACATACATACATACATACATACATACATACATACATACATACATACATACATACATGATAGATAGATAGATAGATAGATAGATAGATAGATAGATAGATAGATAGATAGATAGATAGATAGATAGATAGATAGATAGATAGATAGATAGATAGATAGATAGATAGATAGATAGATTATCCCCAGCATATATATATATATACGTGTGATCAATTTACAAAAGCAAAGTGAGCAAACAAAAGAAAAATCTAAATCAAATTAATATTTGGTGTTACTACCTTTGCTTTCAATATAGCATCAATTCTTGTAGGTACACTTGCACAAATTCAGGGATTATGTAGGATTATAGTCAGGTGTATGATCAACCTACCACACAGGTGCTGATGATCATCAATGTCACACATAGGTTGAAAACATAGTCATGAACTGAAACAAACAGCTTTGTAGGAGGCTTAAAATTGGGTGAGGAACAGCCATACTCTGCTACCAAGATGAGGTAGTGGAAGATAGGTTCATGTCATGGCAAGATTGAGCACAGCAACAAGACACAAGGGTAGTTATACTGCATCAGCAAGGTCTCTCCCAGACAAAGATTTCAAAGCAGACTGGGGTTTCTAGATGTGCCGTTCAAGCTCTTTGGAAGAAGCACAAAGAAATGGGCAACGTTGAGGATCGTAGACACAGTGGTCGGCCAAGAAAACTTAGTGCAGCAGATGAAAGACACATCAAGCTTATTACCCTTAGAAATCAGAAGATTTCCAGTGGAGCCATCAGCTTAGAACTGGCAGCAATCGGTGGAACCCAGGTACGCCCATCTACTGTACATAGAAGTCTGTCCAGAAGTCAACATGTCATGCAGCCGACTGACAATACAGGACACACCCTGGACTTGGTCATCACATATGGCCTGTCCACCAGTGTGTCCTCTGTTGTTGACTTGGTTGTCTCTGACCACTACTGTGTTTTTTTTAACACCAGTTTTATCCAGCAGGAGACCTCTGTGAGAACTGTCAGAAAAACATCATCTAACCCCTGAAGTAGCTGCAGGTTTTCTGGAAGTTTTAAAAAAGATACCTCCTATTGCTTTACCTTCCCCCTGTGATTTTATTGTCAGTGATTGTAATAGTAGGCTTAGGTCCACTCTCGACCTGCTTACTCCGCTAAAGGTTATAAGTTCAAACTCAAAACTTGCATCGCTGTGGAGAAATGACGAACTCAAAAAAAGGGAGAAATTGCAGTGTGGCAGAGAGAATATGGAGGAAAACTAAAATCACGATAAACCATCAAATATACACACAACTTCTCAAATCATACAATAACGCAGTAAAAAAAAACAAGAAATGCATACTTTTCCAAAATCATTTCAGATCATAAAAATAATCCACAAATTTTTTTTTGTAGCATTGACAAAATTATTTAACTGTGATGCCAATGCATTTAACAAAACCCCCTCAAACGCTCCTTGTAAGGAGTTTGCAGACCACTTCAGAGGGAAGGTAGACACCATCAGGTGCAATATGTTATCTTCTCAGAGTAACATGGTTTTAGACAAATCTGAGCATGTGTCTTTACCAGAGGAAACGATGGACAGTTTTATTATGATAGAAGCTGAGATTCTTGACAAAGTTTTCTCCTCAGTGAGGCCCAACACATATCTTTTGGACCCAATTCCCACTTTATTTTTTAAAGCCATTTTATGGATCTTTTAGAGATTAGATTTTAACCTTTGTGAATTGCTCCCTTCAGACGGGGATCTCTCCTGCCGCCTTTAAAGGGGCGGTGGTGAGGCCCCTGCTAAAGAAGAGCAATTCAGATTTTAATGAGTTCAACAACTTTCAACCGGTATATAACTTACCGTTTTTAAGCAAACTTTTAGAAAAGCTTGTTTTAATTCAACTTGATGATTTTATTAATGTTAATAATGTCCTAGAGATACTTCCATCTGGTTTTAGGTTGAACCACAGCACCGAGACACTTATGCATCCTTTTATCAACAGTAGAATTGATTACTGTAATGCCCTGCTTTCTGGTCTTCCCAAAGAGAGTATCTCACGTTTACAACTTCTACAAAATTCAGCAGCACGTATCCTGACAAAGACCAATTCAATTCAATTCAATTCAATTCAATTCAATTCAATTCAGTTTATTTATATAGTGCCAATTCACAACAGATGTCATCTCAAGGCACTTAACAAGAAGTCATTTCAATACATTTATACAAACATTCCAATCAGTTCAAAAGTTTCCTATTTAAGGAATCCCAGCAGATTGCGTCAGTCATTGGCGTGAGGTTGGGCTCCGTTGATGCAGACTTTCCAACCACAGCAATCCCTCATACTGAGCAAGCATGTAGCGACGGTGGAGAGGAAAAACTCCCCTTTAACAGGAAGAAACCTCCAACAGAACCAGGCTCAGTAGGAGCGGCCATCTGCCACGACCGTCTGGGGGTTAAGACAGGGAGGCGGGAACACATTAAACCTGTCTTAAATTCATTACATTGGCTCCCAGTATGTTTTAGGATCGATTTTAAGGTTCCGTTAATGGTTTTTAAGTGTCTTAATGGTCTTGGGCCTTCTTATCTTTTAGAACTGCTTTTACCATATGAACCATGGTGGTCTCTGTGCTCCTCTGCCAGCCGTCTCCTTGTCATCCCTGAAGTCAGGACACACACCTTTGGCGAGGCGTCTTTCTATTATTATGGCCCTCACCTCTGAAACAGGCTGCCACAGGACCTCAGGGCCGCAGAGAACATTCATGTTTTTAAGAGCAGGCTCAAGACTCAGCTTTTCAGCCTAGCTTTTAACTGATTATTATTTGTTATAGTCTGTTTAATTGGTCTGCATGTTTTACTTGCTTATATTTTCTCAATGTTTTACTGCTTAGTCGTATTATATTTATCCACTGTTTATTTTCATATTTTAACCTGTTATTTTATATAACATCTTATCATATATATCCCCTGTTATTTCTATAGTTTAATTTGTTATTTTAATCTTCCTGCCAGTGTTTCCTCTGTGGGAGCCCTCTGCCCCAGGAGCAGTTGTTGGTTGTGGCTGCCTGGGTGCTCTCCAGGTAGCACTTGGGTGGAGGTGGGGGTCTTAGCCTTGCCTCCACTGGGTGCCCTGTGTTGGTGCCTCGGCTGCTGCTGTTAATGTGCTGCTGCCGGTGCGGATGGCTCCTTTGATGGCGTTTCCTTACCTAGTCCACAAAATGCCATTAAAAGCCTTCAGTCGATCCAAAATGCGGCAGCAAGAGTTCTGATGAATATTAAAAAAAGAGATCACATTTCTCCTGTTTTAGCTTCCCTTCATTGGCTCCCTGTTAAATCCAGAATAGAAATTAAGATCCTTCTTCTTACATACAAAGCCCTTAATAATCAAGCTCCATCATACATCAGAGATCTAATTGTTCCATATGTTCCTAAAAGAGCACTTCGCTCTCAGACTGCAGGTTTACTTGTAGTTCCTAGGATCTCTAAAAGTAGAATGCGAGGCAGATCTTTTAGTTATCAGGCTCCTCTCCTGTGGAACCAGCTCCCAGCTTTAGTCCGTGAGGCAGACACTCTGTTTACTTTTAAGGCCAGGCTTAAAACTTTCCTTTTTGATAAAGCTTATAGTTAGAGTGGCTGAGGTCATCCTGAGCTATCTCTGTAGTTATGCTGCTATAGGCTTAGACTGCTGGAGGACAGACTTACCAATTTTCTTCACTCTGCTACTTCCTTTTCTCCTACGACTCTCCAGTTGTATTACAGTACATTCTGTTATTTCGACTGTTAACTTTGTTTTCTCTCAGTGTTTTTCTCTCCATAGAAGATATACCTGGTCTGGTATCCTGCTTGGCTGCAATGCCCTGTTGGACGGGGGGCATCGACTGGGATGATCCTCCCAGTAACTGAACATCCACTGTGTCCTGTTATTAACTTTTTACTTTCTGTAACATAGAAAGTTCTCTTATATCAGATCTTCTGTTCCTTCTGTGTTTCTGCTCTGTCTTCTCAAACCCCCAGACGGTCGTGGCAGATGGCCGCTCCTACTGAGCCTGGTTCTGTTGGAGGTTTCTTCCTGTTAAAGGGGAGTTTTTCCTCTCCACCGTCGCTACATGCTTGCTCAGTATGAGGGATTGCTGAAGGATTGCTGTGGTTGGAAAGTCTGCATCAACGGGGCCCAACCTCACGCCAATGACTGACGCAATCTGCTGGGATTCCTTAAATAGGAAACTTTTTAACTGATTGGAATGTTTGTATAATTGTATTGAAATGACTTCTTGTTAAGTGCGTTGAGATGACATCTGTTGTGAATTGGCGCTATATAAATAAACTGAATTGAATTGAATTGAATCTGGCTCATCTGTACTCAGCCCAATGTCCTTTTTAATGTTGCTCTTGAGTGTGTGTGCTCATGGGGGTTGGGTTGGGGGGAGGGGGGTATAAATGTGATCATACTTTTAAATCTGTGGGAGAGGGATGGGAATGTGGTTTATGTGTGGTAATTTTTAATTTGTAAAGTACTTTGAGTTGCAATGTTTGTATGAAAAGCGCTTTATAAATAAGGTTTGATTGATTGCTTGATTGCTTGATTGATTGATTGAAGTCTTCTTCATGGAAGAGTTGCAGCCAAAAAGCCATACCTCTGACGTAGAAAAAAGGCCAAGCGACTCAAGTACGTACAAAAACATAGGAACTGGGGAGCAGAACAATGGCAGCAGGTACTCTGGACTGATGAGTCAAAATGTGAAATATTTGGCTCTAGCAGAAGGCAGTTTGTTCGTCGAAGGGCTGGAGAGCGGTACAATAATGAGTGTCTGCAGGCAACAGTGAAGCATGGTGGTGGGTCCTTGAACGTTTGGGGCTGCATTTCTGCAAATGGAGTTGGAGATTTGGTCAGGATCAATGGTGTATTTAACGCTGAGAAATACAGGCAGATACTTATCCATCATGGAATACCATCAGGGAGGCGTATGATTGGCCCCAATTTTATTCAGACGCCAAACATACAGCAAAGGTCATTAAGAACTATCTTCAGTGTAAAGAAGAACAAGAAGTCCTGGAAGTGATGGTATGGCCCCCACAGAGCCCTGATCTCAAGATGTTTGGAACAACCTACCAGCCGAGTTCCTTCAAAAACTGTGTGCAAGTGTACCCAGAGCTGATGCTGTTTTGAAGGCAAAGGGTGTTCACACCAAATATTGATTTGATTTAGATTTCTCTTTTGTTCATTCACTGCTTTTTGTTGTATTAATGAAAATAAATGAGTAACACTTCCATTTTTGAAAACATTCTTTGTTTCCTGCAGTTTTTCACACATGCCTAAAACTTTTGCACAGTACTGTACATATAAAAAATTTAATTAGACGATTGCACTTGCACAGCCTACATCCACAGAAGATCTGTGGTTAGTTCTCCAAGATGTTTGGAACAACCTACCAGCCAAGTTCCTTAAAAAACTGTGAGCAAGTGTACCCAGAAGAATTGATGCTGTTTTGAAGGCAAAGGATGATCACACCAAATATTCATTTAATTTAGATCTCTCTTTTGTTCATTCACTGCTTTTTGTTGATTGATGAAAACAAATTATCAACACTTCGGCATTTTTTTGGTCTGCCTAAAACTTA